>CM037632.1:9641233-9899481 GCA_015227895.2 Colaptes auratus | reverse complement strand
TTTCTTGCTAACCCACTCCTTGCTAACATAAATTTGCAATCTCAAAAATGTTTGGTTTGCTCCTCAGATGTGGAGGACTCAGGGTCTTGGTTTCCTATATTATAAGAAAATTCTTCCCTGCTTATTATGATTGATTACAGTGAGAAGTGTTGAAAGTTGAGTCATGAAATCTGAAGTCTGGATTCAGACCAGAAACACCACAGGCATATATTTTGTGCTAGGGATGCTCTGGAAAGAGGCCATTCTCTTGCCAAATACATATTAAGAAGAACCCTCAAAATGTTAACTGTCATAATTTCAGACCCCAAAGGTTAAGAACTTCTGTGCTAACGATCAAGAGATGTTTAGTTTGGAGCTTATTCTGTTCAGTATTTTACATAGCATGGTGGTGCTCTCATCCTCTGCACCTTTACTCTGATGTATTTCAGTCATGTAAGATTCCAGCAATAGAACTGCAGTGACAAACAAAGTAAAAATAGAAAATCATGACTAAACAATTTCTATTCTTTTTTCTGGCTTAAGGTATTTTAATTCTTTGAAGAGTATGAAATAAATTGTTCCTTGTATATAAATAAATCTAGGTTAAGGAAAGCACAGGAATATTTGGAAATGCCACACTGGAAGTTATTCGCTGCCTTCATGTAGGTCTCTATCAGAACCAGAGAGTGGTATTTTACATACATCCAAATTACCATTCAGTCCTTATAATTTATGTGGAAGTGTGAACTTCAGCTTGCATGCTAAGGCATATTGCAAAAGTAACATGTGTTAAAATTTGAAAAATAACTACTTTTTTTCTCACACAGGCTAATTAAAGACTCTGAAAACCTGGTACAATGTTTATCTGATGATCCAGTGCAACACACATCACAAAGTCACAATTTGCTGATAGATTTAATAGCTCAGAAAGCATTGCAGATTCCGATGTAGATCAAGCAGTGGATTGCATTATTTATGTAGGTGAAAAACCAGAAAGCTGTGTTAGTCATCCTAAGTCCTGTTCTCATGTTATTGAAATTCACAAGGTCCAGAGGATTGTTGTAATTTTAGGCTCTTGGAATTCGATTCATTTTGTTGTCCTCAAATCCATGACACAAATGGAAACATAAGCACTGCCATTCACATGACCTAGAGTACATCATAAAAGTATCATAAAAAGCATATCATAAAAATGATGGAGTTTGAAGGTGCTAATACCACTTGTGATATCAGTTAAGCACATAAATACTTTTAATGTGTCCAGAGAAGGGCGATGAAGTTGGTGAGGGGTTTGGAACACAAGCCCTATGAGGAGAGGCTGAGGGAGCTGGGCTTGCTTAGCCTGGAGAAGAGGAGACTGAGGGGTGACCTTCTTGCTCTTCAACTCCTGAAGAGAGGTTGTGACAGGCAGAGGTTGGTCTCTTCTCCCAGGCACCCAGCACCAGAACAAGAGGACACAGTCTCAAGCTGCACCAGGGGAGGTTTAGACTGGGTGTTAGGAAGAAGTTCTATACAGAGAGAGTGATTGCCCATTGGAGTGGACTGCCTGGGGAGCTGGTGGAGTCACCATCATTGGAGTTGTTCAGGAGGAGACTTGATGGGGTGCTTGGTGCCATGATCTAGTTGTTTAGGTGGGTTGGATTGGTTGATAGGTTGGACGCATGATCTTGAAGGTCTCTTCCAACCTGGTTATTGTATTGTATTATTGTATAAGAATGAGCAAAGTAAATTACTGCAAACACTTGAGCATAAAATAATTTCATTAAAAGAATACTAATAGATCCATTACTCTTTTTTCCCCTGATATTTTATTAATATCTAGAATTCTTTAAAAATCTTTTATAATTTCATTTCCTACAATCACTACTAAGTTTGTTGGCTCTAAACCGCAGTTATAAGCAGTATTTTTTTTTTGGTCTTTTTTATGTTGAGACTTGCAGAGCAGGATGCAGGAGTTTACTGCACATCTTGAGGGTTCTTTTTGAACAATCATCAATTTTTGTCATGCAGAGTAACTGCTTAAAATATACTGCATTTAAATATTTTGTTTCATTAGTGTTACATTTTAAAGATGCAAGGGGCAGAGGGTGGAAGCTGAGGCATAGGAAGTTCCATGGAAACATGAGGAAAACTTTTCACCGTGGGGGTGACAGAACACTGGAACAGGCTGCCCAGCGGGGTTGTGTGGTCTCTCTCTCTCTGGAGATATTCAAGACCTGCCTGGATGTGTTCCTGTTTGATCTGCTCTAGGTGATTCTGCTCTGCCAGGGGGATTGAGCTGGATGATGTTTTGAGGTCCCTTCCAGTCCCTAATATTCTGTGATATGATTTATTCTGACTTTATTGCACACTACACAAGAAATCAGACAGAAAATCTGTTAGATTAGATATGTTAGATATTTTATAATTGATATTAGATATTTTATAATTGCTTTGTAATACAGTAATCTTAGACAATCTGCAAATGAGAGTTCATTAGAACAACCATGAAGACCTTGCCTTCCATGATTGATTTCCACTGTTCTGCTTTTCCCTTCTGACTTCTTCCTCAGCAGTACAGCTGTGATGCTCTGTGTTTTTTCCAGCTTAAAAAAAATATGAAAAAAACCCCAAACTTGCATCATATTCAGCTGTCATTTTTACATTTGTTTTTCACACAGATACAGAAGAGCCCTATAGCTCTGAACCAAATTAGTCATGCAGGAGCACAGCACAGGGATATTGCTTGCAGCCCAACGCCACATGCATTGGAATTTTCTCCAGGGTCAGTCAGATTTGGGTTTAGAATTGCTTCACTCTCTCCCTTTACCCAAGCATTTTGGAATTGGTTGGAGTAAAGATGTTTGGCTTTATTTGGTTTACATGATGATTTATTGTGTTGGGAAGTTTCCTCTTCTCACAGATTCAGTAAACTACGCAGTCATTTCTGTGGTTTGCCCTGAGAGTATTACCTGTTGTTACAGTTTAGACTGGGCTTCTGTGAAGATTTTATGCTCTGTGTCTGGCTATTGTAGAAAGACATTTCCTCAAGAAGGAAGAAAAATAATGAGAAAAAAAGGCATCTGCAAATTCCTGGAACACCAAGCTGCTGTTCAGTCACAAGGGATAAAGAAGGGAATATGAACAGCATCCATCAAGTAATACAGCAGCTCAGCATGCCTTTTGAATTAGGGCCTATATGCAGGTGCATTTGAAAAATACCCTTTTCAAGCACAAGCTGTTAAAGCATGGGAGTTAAGATGCCACCTGTCCTTCTGTGGGAGTAAACATTTCCAGACAACAGCTGAATCAACCATCCTTACAATTCCTCTACCACAGGCTCATAAATCACATTCTCGGGGAATCACCACGTTGTCACCACTGATGTCACCCTAAGTCCTTTGAAAAATATAGCTGTGACCACGTGCATGTATCCCTTTAGATGATTATAATGATTCTTTCATTTTCTTCAGATTTCCAAAAAAACCCACAACAATAAAAGAAGATATCACATTATCAGGAATGTGTGACCTTCTTAAAAGTCAAAATACACTTCTACCAGCTTTTCAGTATGCACTGTGTGTGTTATGACTACAGAGCTATGCATGCCAATGTTTTGTTCCGAGAGCAATTCAGATTATTCTCTGAGGAATAACTAAAATTGCTAAAATTCAAAGGCAAATCCCCCTGTTAGTTGCATCCTGACACTTGTCATGAGGATTGTTTAAGCAGAATTAGTCACCAAAATTAATGAATTTCAAGGTAACTTATTTAAACTCAATTAACTATCTGCATTGTGTTCTTATTCGACATCAAAGTTACTTAAATGGAATTTAGCTTAATTCACTTTTAATGAAGATGTACAAGTGTGTATTATTATTTATTTTGATATGGTTTGGATTGCAATAGGAGCCACAGAGAGGCTTCTGCTTGTGCCTGAGACCTTCAAAGTTAGCAGGAGATTATTGAGTTCTGGAAATTAGATTACATTAAGTGTACTTTTAGTCTGAATGGGCAGGAGCCATAAAAAGATTTAAAACAGTTTTTGTAATATTGTTTCAATAACATCAGTCTTAGTTGAGATTAAAGGCTTCTTTTACCTGTCCCTTCAGAAAGTTCTTAATCATTGTGATTAATATTTCAGGAGCGGGTTTGCACATTTGGTTTTGGTTCTACCACCTCCCTACCCCATTAGAATATTCCTCTTCTCTAGCCTTTTACCATTCAAAAAAGAACAAAAGCCTGTGCAAGAGAGGGGAAAATAAGTTGGGAAATATACTTTATGCTTACAAGGAGAATACAAGGAGATAAATAGAATAACAGTGATGTACTTTTACATATATTAAAGTTGATGCTAATGTTACTCCTTTAACAACTCTTTCCAAGGTATTTTACAGAAGGGAAATATCAATTCTTAAGCATGATTGTGAAATATCTGAACAAGTATATATTAAGTTAGCATTAGAGCCTGAGGGTTTGAGTTCAATTGCAGTTTACAGTGCAGGGACCAAAATTCAGGTTCTCATCCAGCAGCTTTAAGTGCTCATTTTTCTGGGATATATATTGAGAGAACTTCCAAGTTGCTATCTTTTAAAAATCAGGACCATAAAATCGTTTCAAGCTGGACAAAAATTCCTAGATTTTATTTTTTCTCATTTCTGACCTGAAAACTTTGCCTTTGAAAACATAACAAAGCATCCAAATGTGGAATAGATTATCTCCAGTGGCTATCTAGATGTTTATTGTATTTCTTTACTATAATCTTAGGATGATGGAGCTCCAAGTATAATACATTAAACTACCCTACATTGTTCCTGATGAGGTTTCAAGAGTATTGTCTTGAGCATGGAATGTCATATTTCAGATGCTCTAGCTTTGGAGGAAAAACAAGAATGTCTCTTGGTTAGAATGTTATGCAGTAAAAGGGTGGAGCCCTCTATACAGGATAGCTCTTGTGCTAACAAGTGTGGAATCTCCAGGGCAAAACATAGAAGACTGTTCCAGCACAGTATGTACCTGGAATACACATCATTCCGGGGCAGTGCATACAAGCCTTCATCAGATCCAGCGTGTAGGAGCACAGCAGCCACTAACTGGGTATCATTACAGAGGCTATATCCCATCTGGGTTTGGATGCAGAACTCTAAATCCAAAAGTAGCTGTCAGTCATGAAAATCCTTACCCCCTAGTCTCTGTGCTTGCAGTTACATATGAGACTGCAGAAAGTGCTTATGAATTCTACTCACATGAAATTATGCAAACAGCTGAAAATTTTAGACATTTTCTTTTGTGACTTGGAGCCTTTTAAAGCTGGTTATGCTCAGCCACGAGTCTATACATCATTATGTTCTAACAGAAGTCCACAGAGGGACTCTGCATGGGGATAAGGATGCTCCATCTGCTGGACTTTAATCTCTTTGAACAGTCACCTGAAATAATAATTTGTGCAATCACAGCCATCACAGATATACTTTTAAATACCCAAATTATCAATTCTGACCTCACTTTTCCTGCCTTTTCCCTATGGCAAGCTGTGCTTAATATGACACAAGTGCTGTGAACCTTGTAATTGATCTAGCTGTGGCTCAGTGGCTTAATTCTGGATTAAGGTCAAAAGTTTGCAGTGTCACCAGTTTCTTCTAAATGCTTCAGAATGTAATTTTTGCAACTGAGCACTAGAAAGGATAGTATATAAAACTGAAATATGGGTATAAGAATGCTGTAATTCTGACCAAATGAAAAACAACAGTTTTTATTAAATTTAAGTGATTTAATAGAGATTTTGCAGACAAATATCATCACTTTGGCTAGTAAATGGAAAACAGAATCCTAACAGATTTATGTTTTGAAAGGACCTGTGGTTTTCAGTGGAAAAATGAAAATGTATGGTGTGCTTTATATTTACCATTGGAGGTGTTTAGGAGAAGATTGGATAGGGTGCTTGGTTGCATGGTTTAGTTGATTAGGTGGTGTTGGATGATAGGTTGGATGTGATGATCTCAAAGGTCTCTTCCAACCTGGTTTATTCTATTCTATCCTGTAAAAGAAATGGACCACAGTGCCTGTGAATCTTGCAGTTTAAACAGCTTTCCAATACTTACTTGTATAAGAGGGACTTCTAGCTAACTACTACTTGTCTCTGTGTGCTATGTTACTCCTGATATCAGATCCTCGTTTGAGCCACAACAGGTGAAGAACAGACGTGATCTGCTATTCAGAATCTCTGAAAAGAACATGCTGTGGATCTGTGAAAGTGCTTCTAAACCCCATCTCACTTATTCATCCCACCCCATGAGGTGTCCCTTTCTGTCACACGTAAATCAAGCTGGACTGTTGGCAGCTTAACTCACATAAGGCTGCTGGCTGCACCCATGCTACGGGGCAGCTTATAAACTCCCTTGACAGATGACTCTCGTTCATAGAGCCAATATGGTCTTTCAAGTCTTTGCAGAGTTTCAGGCAAATAACATCTTTTCCTCAAGGACTGTCTTCTAATACATTTTCTCCCCTAAACCATAATTTTAAAATATTTATGAAATTCTATGTGAATTCTTAGAAAGTTGAGCTAAGTTCCCCCTTCTGTACTGTCTTGCTCACATTTTCCTTCTCGCACTGTACAACTTTCCTGTCTGCTTGAGAAATTCTTCTTTGCTTTGGACTTTATTAGCCAAATTGCTTCCACTATGCATGTTTGACATTTTAGTTTATAAAAGCTGCAATATATGAGTACCAGAGTGCACAGCAAAATGCTTATGTGATTATTACCCATCTATACTCAAAACACACTTAGAGTAAATCATTGTAAAAACTAACAGTTGAGTGAAACAGGCTTTAGATCCAGGCTTTTTAGATCCTTGCACAACATTTTGTGTTGAATTCCTCATCTGTTTCACACAGTAAATAAGTTCTTTGACTGCAAAGATCCTTTTGTTTTCTATTAAGGCTATACCAAGCTACAAAAATTCAAGGGATCATCTATGCAGGATTCTATAACAAAATTACTTTGTATTGCACTCTGCAATTCTGTTGGACACTGGTCACACAGTAACAAACCTATGGTTCACATCTCTTTGCTTTCTTCAAATATGGGGCATTTGACTGTGGCACAGCAGTAAGTACAGAGAGATTATCCAGGTGCTAAAGTGGAATTGCCTTGTTCAAGCAGCAGATGAATTGCCTGGAAAGAGTTTTTGTAGCAGGCAGATGTACACCTAAGTGACTACATTTTTAATTCACATCCTCTTGCAAGAAGGGGAATGGAATGAAGCTGGAGGTGGGGAGATTCAGGCTAGATGTCAGGAGGAAGTTCTTCACCATGAGGGTGGTGAAGCCCTGGAATGGGCTGTCAAGGGAGGTGGTTGAGGCCCCATCCCTGGAGGTGTTTAAGCCAGGCTGGATGAGGCTCTGGCCAGCCTGATCTAGTGTAGAGTGTCCCTGCCCATGGCAGGGGGGTTGGAACTAGATGATCCTTGTGGTCCCTTCCAACCCTAACTGAAACTATGAAACAGAATCACAGAATGGTTTGGATTGAAAGGGACATCCTTCACTGGGTCAGGCTGCTCAGAGCCTTTATGAGCCTGGTCTTGAATATCTACAGGGCTAGGGCCCCAACTACCTCCCTGGGCAACCTGGTCCAGCATTCCACCACCCCCATGGTAAAAAAATAGTTTCTAACATCCTGTCTAAATCTACTTTCTCTAATTTAAAGACATTTTCCCTCATCCTATCACTAAAGGCTTTTGTAAACAGCCCTTCTCAGCCTTTGTGTAGGCCCCCTTCAGGTACAGGGAGGGTGCTCTTAAGTCTCCCCAGACTTGGGAATAGGTCACAGACATGGAAAGAAAAAAGAAATAAGTAATTAAACAAATACACATAGAGTTTGCATAGATTTGCAACTTGGAATGTAGCCTGCTGCCTACTACAGATATCTGATTATTTTGCTAGTCAGTGGGATACTTCAGAAGGAAGGGATCAGAAGAAACATTTTAGAGGTCAATAGAAGAGAGTAATATAATAGTCTACTTGTCTGTGTTTCATGAACTGTGTGCATAAGCTATTTCAGTAGTTATCCTGTGAAGTCTTAACTCCTCATTATGTTACAGATACAATTTTCTGCAGTTTGGAGTACTTTCTTTTCCTGCTCCCAAAGTAGTCATCCACAGCATCTATGCAGAGCTGGCAGTACAGAAAGCAGGTTTTCATTATTAGTACCTTAACAGATGCTTAGAAGTCCCAAAGACACGCCTTTGAGCTGATGTGATATTTGGAAAAGAGATTGATCCTAATAAATCAAATAAAAATAAATAAAATAAGATGTAGCATTCACATGAGCCAGTACAGATGTTAGTAATCACATTAGCTTTATTCTGGGTGAAAAAAGAGATGTCCAACATGAGGCTGTGCTAAAAGCCAATCAATAAACCCAAAATTAAACAGTTTGTGTGCAGTCAGTAGAACCAGATCATTTACAAATTTTAATGTGCAGAGCAGAAGCAATCTGAGAATTTCATACACAGAAAGATATTGAGACAAATAATCAGAGCAGGAAAGAGAGAACCAAAGTGTGATATTCACAATAACAAGACCCTTAAATAATGCTGTAAGGTCATTAAAGGATGAAAATATGAAGAGCAAAAGCCTCTAAATAATAACAGAGCTATTCTGCAAGAGAAAATGGGCACTGTGAAAAGATACATGAGAGGAGGAGAAAAATAAGTGCTCTTGCATTTTCTTAATAGCTTATTAAAAATATTCAGTGCTTGGAGATACTTTTTCCTCATTGTCTAAAGAATTTCAGGTGCAGGTTTCTCTTTGGTTTTCACTCCCCTTTTTTCCCTGTTTTGTCTCTAACCTCTTCTGCAATAGAGGATACCTGAAAGAGTGAAGCCCCTTCTTTGGAAGCACTGCTGAACACTGAGACAGTGTTTTTGATCCCTAGTAGCATTGTATTTACACTATTGGATTGGAAGGATCAAACCAATACTTGAACATAAACCCGCCCCCCTGAATGCTGCATCGTACTGTGGCTCTGGTCTGCAGTAGGAGTCAGTTGAATCTTGCAACTATAATGCTTGAGCACAGGACTAAAGACCTGATCCTGGACATGAAAACCACTTCACCACAGTATAGGCATAATCATTTTTTGTCATGTGGGTCCTACTAGTCCTCCTTTGGTGGAAGAACCTGTCTCAGAAGCCATTAGACAGAAATAATTTTGTCACATGGAATGGGCTACCCAGGCTGGTGTTGGAGTCACCATCCCTGGAAGTGTTTAAAAAGAGACTGGATGAGGCACTTAGTGTTGAGTGATAGGTTGGACTTGATGATAATAAAGTTCTTTTCCAACCTGGTTAATTCTCTATTTCTGTATGAAGGAATGGGTATCCACTTGTCACAGTGTCCCTTTCTCAGGGATTTTTTCTGTAGAGAAGTGTGACTGAGCTTTCCAAGCCAGGTTGAACTTCCCAATCCCCACCCCCACTCCCACATTTGCCACCATGAAACATAACCACAATGGAGAAGATGTGGTCTTTTCCTGTCTGTTGTTTATGAAATTTGTCCTGTGATTCATAAGAAGTGTTTCTCCCTTTCCAACCTGTCTCTCTTCCTGAAGGCTTCCTGTTCAGAGTTGATTCATAAGCAAATGCATTTTCCAGAGATGCTTTATTGCTTTTGTTCCTCCTTTCCTTCCTTATTTCTGAAAAGCAGTGAGAGGGAAGAAATGGTCTCTAAACGAGGCACAAAAGCAGAGATTTACTGAATGATGAGAGCAGACTCAAGGGGCCTCCAAATAAAAATAATGTAATTAGCATAATATCATCTGACTAAACAGCTCCTGCTCCTCCACCACTACCAATTTTGCACCCATCCCAGAGCCGGGGGCAAGAGTCTCACCAGCCAAGATACCACACAGCCCCAGTAAGGAGGTGCAGCCAATCCCCATGGATGATATTGGAGAGATTGTCAACAATAGCCCTACCTAGCCGGGGGGCCACCAGGCCCCCCGGCCTTTGTTGTCACCACCACCATCACCCAGTGCACACCATGGTCACTCACCAGTGATGAGAGGAGGATCCTCAGCCCAGATGGGCTCGGCTTGGAGCTTCGCCTTTCCTGGGGTGGATTAAAAAGGGGATTGGGTGGGGCGGGCCAAACAACCACACCTGAGATGGGCGGAGACTCCAACAGAGCCCAGGTGCTCTGAGAGGCAAAAGGGGGGAAATGGAGCAGGTGAAGGACTTTTAGCATGTCAGGTAATGATAGAACTAAGGGGAGTGGAAAAAAATAGACATGGGTAGATTCAGATTGGGTGTTAGAAAGAAGTTTTTCACCATGAGGGTGGTGAGACACTGGAACAGGTTGCCCAGGGAGGTGGTAGAAGCCTCATCACTGGGAGTTTTTAAGGCCAGGCTGGTTGTGGCTCTGAGCATCTTTATCTACTGTGAGGTGTCCCTGCCCATGGCAGGGTGATTGGAAGTGGATGATCCATGAATTCCCCTCCAACCCCAACAATTCTATGATTCTAAAATGATTTTGCAATTTAGGCTGGATGTTAGGAAGAAATTCTTCACAGAAAGAGTGATTGGTCATTGGAATGGGTTGCCCAGGGAGGTGGTGGAGTCACCATCCCTGGAAGTGTTTAAAAAGAGTCTGGATGAGGCACTTAGTGCCATAGTTTAGTTGATTAGATGGTGTTGAATGATAGGTTGGACTCAATCATCTCAAAGGTCTCTTCCAACCTGGTTAATTCTCTGATTCTGTGATTCTGTGAAGTCAGACAGTGCCAGAGATCTGCACTTTCTGAAGAGATTTTAGAAGAGACTTGCAGAGGAGACTTTCTGAAGAGTCCCTGCACTTTCTGAAATCTTATCAAAAGCCCATTTTCCCCACTTTTTTTTTTCAACTTGTCAGTATCTAAATTAATCACAAAGTGAGTGAAAAGAAGATTTTAACAGAACTCTTGAGTTGAAACAAATAAAAGTTCCAGAGAGGTTGTTTTCATGTCATCCCACTGAAATGCTAATAGAATTTGTCTTATTTTTCCCTTTTTTCCCTTTTTTTGGTCTTTTTTTCTTTTTTAATTTAGTCCAAATGTCCCTAATTTCTAATAGAAATGACAAAAGAAAGGAGGTCAGCTTTCAAGCATTCAGGGTTACTTATCTGGGTGTTGAAAGGCAAGTATTTCTGTCAGAGTAATGAAAGCTTATTTAATGAAAGCTTATTTAATCAAAAGCTTATTTCCTTTTTCTCATATAGTTCTGATTTAAATAAAGACATCCAATATTGAAACTGTTTAAATTGGAGTTTTCATGTTTACAGTTTGCTTTGATGCAACAGTATTCTTCTATTTTTCTTTCTCTTCTTTCCTTTCCCCCTCCTTATACTGAGCAAGCAGTTCCCTGTTATAGTTCACTCAGGCTTAGATATGAATCTTAATTAACAGGAAAATTGTCAGCAGGTACTAAATCCCTGCTAGGGAATAGAAAGGAGTCCCAATGGCACAGATTTTGTCAGCCTCAATTTAATGAACTACCACTATCTAAACAGACCAGAAGACCAGGAGAGTGTATGTCTTTATTAGAAATACTGCTCAAAATATGCTGTGTGACTCAAAAAATAAACATCATATTGTATCCTTTAGGAAGGATGAAAGCTTATACAAAAAGAGAAGCATGGAAAATGAGCCATGCTATAGTCTTTAGCAGAGAGAAGAGGTTGTAGAAAGATCTGCCTAAAAATCCAGCCTAAATAGATTTATTTCTTTTCTACTCTGCCTAAAGGCTGCATGAGCACTTCCTAAATTTTGCATGCCTCCCTCTTTTGGACTAGTTCCAGTAGCTGCACAGAATCGACAGCCTGATGCAACCACTTAACCTACACTTTTCTAAATCAAAAACTCATTAGATACCTGGAGACAGTATATTGCATAAGCAAAATAACAATACAAATAATATATACAAAAATACAAATACTATATAAAAAGGTGTACATAAAAAGGATGCCATTTACCAAGGCTAAGGCATTACTGATATCACTGATGGAATGTAGGTCATACTTTCATGCCAAGTCAGAACACCTATTCTGCTTTTTGGGTTTGTCAGTGGGTTTTTTGTTTGGTTTGGGTGGGTTTTGTATGTTTTCAGAGTGGTTTGGTTTTTTATTTTTGTTGTTGTTGTCTGTTTGTTTTCAATTGTACTAACTTTGACCTAGCATAAAAGTTCATTTCAAAGTTCTAGGTGCTTCCCATCCTTTCTTTGGTCTTTCTCTGATGCTTGATTCATAGCAAATGCCTATTAGCTTTTGCTATTGAAAGTTGTCTATTTATATTTGGTTACTTTACTGAAAGCAACAGATTGTACAATAGGAACCTGAACTGAAGAAGTGTTTTCTCATCAGTTACAATAGATTCTGTGAGCAAAGTGAAGTCCAAATATTTTAGGTTAGGGTTTCTGGAACATTCGCTTCAATAAAGTTTCTTTTCTTCAGAGAGAGAATCTATAGAAGTTTAGGACACCTTCCAAAGCTGGAAGGCTGTGCTGTAATAAGGAATCCTCCCTCATCCTCAGGAGATTAAGGCTTTTGCCCTACTACTTATCTTCTTTTTCTTCTATATTGCAGATAGAATCAACTATGCACACAGTAGGCAGGAGGCAAGAAGGTCAAAACGAGGTCCATCTCCAAGTCCTTGTTTTGTTGAATTTTCAGGCTTCAGAATCGATATTCAAAGACTATGAACTCAAAGTTGATTTTCTATTATAGGCTGTCATTAGAAGCTCTCACTCCTCTCTCTGGGTATTGTAACACGGAGATGAGAAACCTTTCTGGGAAAGGGTTCAGTTTGACAGACTAGCACTGTCAGACATAAACACATATTGTGTGGGATATAACTGGTTTATCCTGGAGATATTCAGTACAGTATTTGCCATGAGCTTTTACCAGCTTACAGCCTTTGTCTGTGGAACAGCTGAATAAATGTCTGTACTCACTTCAGTCAATGAAAAGAGAAAGAATTATTTCACAATGTTCTTAATATAAGCATCGTGGTTTATGTGTTCTGATAAATTATATCAAATGTAATTTTCTGGAAATACAGCAGAGAAAATACAGCTACTTGGAGTATTTTGATTTAAAACTGCATATTAAAAATTAAATATTGAGTAGAAATCAGCAAGAGCCACAGAATGAATTAAAACCCCAACTCAATTTCAGTAGTTACATGTCTTCTACCTGGGTGTCTTCATACAGTTTATTAGGCAGATAGTTAAAGCATAATAAACTAAAAAAATTCAATATAAATTAAGCCATCTTCATATATCCTTAAGAACCTCCAGATGTATGGATAAGAATCACAGAATCACCAAGGTTGGAAGAGACCTCAAAGATCATCAAGTCCAACCTGTCACCACAGACCTCATGACTACTATACACTATACCATGGCATCAAGTGCAATGTCCAATCCCCTCTTGAACACCTCCAGGGATGGTGACTCCACCACCTCCCTGGGCTGCACATTCCAATGGCTAACGACTCTCTCAGTGAAGAACTTCCTCCTCACCTCGAGCCTAAACTTCCCCTGGCACAGCTTGAGACTGTGTCCCCTTGTTCTGGTGTTGATTGCCTGGGAGAAGAGACCAACCCCCTCCTGTCTACAACCACCCTTCAGGTAGTTGTAGACAGCAATAAGGTCTCTCTTGAGCCTCCTCTTCTGCAGGCTAAACAATCCCAGCTCCCTCAGCCTCTCCTCAAAGGGCTTGTGCTCAAGGCCTCTCCCCAGCCTTGTTGCCCTTCTCTGGACACGTTCAAGAGTCTCAATGTCCTTCTTAAACTGAGGGGCCCAGAGTTCCCCTTTGGCCACTTAACCAAAAGTTTATGCCAAAACCTTCTTACCTTGCAGCAGGAAAAGCTTTGGACACCAAATACATCCAAATTAAGTCATTGCAATGCTCTTCCCTATTTTCCATTTCATACACAAACTCCTTTGTAACAAAGTCATGTTTACTCTTTATTTGTTCACAGTTCTTTACAAAACACTGTTTAAATGCTACATTTATAAATATTTACCAGCACACTTGTGTCTAGAGGACATGTTGGTCAAGGCAGTATTTCTAAACCTTGTATTTTTGGTATCGTTTTTGAGGAAGCAGTCAGCTGCAGATAGCTATTGCTTGCACATTTTTATATGAAAACCTTCTGCTTCACAGGGTTCTGTTGTGGCAGCCAAGTAAGCATGAAAATAACTCATGCACCTTCCTATAACTTCACAGAAGAGTTGAATGAGGCCTCACTACAACACTACATAGGGAAAGTATAACATAAGCTTTCCCTGTAAAAACTTGTGCTTCTCGAAGTTTTCTGCACCAAAGCTTGTTATGATTATACGTGTTACAGTTCATAAAGCTTTTCACTTGGGGATGGAGAAATTACTGAGAAATACTGTTGTTTCCATTCCATGTCTCTAATGCAGGTGTTTACATATGCATATAAAATGAGCTTCCTGATACCTCACACGTTCTCTTATGTGAACCAATTCCTGAAGATAGAAGTGCATGAAAATTGCTGTAAATAATTACGAGCTGACAACGTGTATTTCATTCAATGCAAGTTAATTGCCCTTTGTTTTCACTTCAATAAAATGTTCCAGCCAAGATAAAAATAGCTTCATCCTGTAATACTTTAAAAACATGTTTAGAAGCCTTAGCTGCAAACAGCCCAACAAACTTCTAGTTGTATTTAATAGTGCAGCCTTTACAATTTACACTTGATTTACTTATGACGATACTAAAAATACACTACTTGGAAAGCTTACAAATGAATATCTGTTTACCACAGTTGGATGGAGGTGAAATTTCAAAATCACCTCTAAATCTTCAGGTAGGTAATTAGGTAGTTTAAAACACTCCTAGTTTACTTGATTTACTAGCATGATTTCAATATTCTCATTGAGTTTTCTCTCTATGTGTATTTCAGTTCTTCACTTTTATCTGCAGTAATGTTTGATATTTCCATTCAAAACTTCCACAAATGATTCATCTATTTTTAAGGGGAACCTCCTGTGCCATTTTTCTTTGTTTGGTTGCTTTTTGTTGTGGGTTTTTGGTTTTGTTCTTTTTTTTTTGGAGGGCGGGGGGTGTGGTGGTGGTGGTTCTTGCTTTGGTTTAATTGGGGTATTTGTTGTGTTTTTGTGACCGGTTTAGGCTGGGCCTTTAAGGAAGGCACAGTTGCTGAACACTCTGGCTGAATGTTTTTGATATTTAAATGACAACAAGATAGTCTAAATTAATTTCATTGGTAGGTTTGAGTTCTGTCAGTTCTGTCTGGGTTCTGGCTGTGTTCATTCTGTACCTTTCCCTCTGTTTGTGTGGGCCTGTTTCTCTCTCTGAAGCAACAACTTTGCTGGACAGGAGCAACCTTGAATTAACAGAGCTAACCAGATAAGAAAACTAATTCTTGCATACGCTTTGAGCTAACAGAATTTTTCTCCTTAATTGCCTTTCTCTCTCTCTCTAACCCTTTTTGGGAAAAAGGGGAGGTAGGGAGGGAAAGAGGGGGGGTTCAGGGAACCCCCCTGGCTGGCTGGAGGGAAAAAGGTCTTCTGCATTATGTTCATTGCAGTATATTTCTGTATATATTGTAAATATTGTATATTTGTGTACATATTCATTGCATTCCATTTCTGCCTGTAAATATAGCTTTCATCTCCTTTTCCAACTGAGTTAGCTGTGGTTTCTTTGTGTGTGTGTGTGGGAACATTCTCACCCCACCACAGTTTTCTTCCTTCTTGTCTTTTCTTTTATTTTTTTTTCTTTCTAATAATTATGTAGCTAAAATGAGTTTAATTTCAATTTGTCTTAGAAAGTCTGACTCATCTTGACTTTTGTCGGTTTTTAATTTTACCTCTACACTTTCTGACCTCTAAGATATCCTCCTCTTTTCTTGTTCTTATTATCCTTTCTGGAATGGCTGTTTATCCAACTGAGCCTTCAGTCCCGTGCTACAGCTTGTCCTCTTTTTTTGAGATAAAAGTTCCAATTATTTTTTTCATCACCAATGTTTAAAGAAATTCCTAGATTAATTTATTTCCCTAATATTCTCACGCTACTTGATTCAGTTGAGTTAATAAAATAGACTTTCTTTAATATATTGAAGTCCAGCCTTTTGAAGGAAAAAAAAAGTGCTGGTTGTTTGAATTAGGAAGTCTTAAATTAGGCTGATTCTTTGGTTACTCAGCTGAATTATTTTCAGTTGTTTTATCAGGGCCATGAGGATAATCAGAGGGCTGGAGCACCTCTGCTGTGAGGACAGACTGAAAGAGTTGTGGCTGTTCAGTCTGGAGAAGAGGAGGCTCCGAGGTGACCTTATTGTGGCCTTCCAGTATCTGAAGGGGGGCCTACAAGAAGGCTGGGGAGGGACTTCTCAGGCTATCAGGTAGTGATAGGACTAGGGGGAATGGAATGAAGCTGGAGGTGGGGAGATTCAGACTGGATGTGAGGAGGACGTTCCTCACCATGAGAGTGGTGAAGTCCTGGAATGGGTTATCTAGGGAGGTGGTTGAGGCCCCATCCCTGGAGGTGTTTAAGCCCAGGCTGGATGAGGCTCTGGCCAGCCTGATCTAGTGTGGGGTGTCCGGGCCCATGGCAGGGGGGTTGGAGCATGCATCCTGGCCTGCATCAGGAACAGTGTGGCCAGCAGGAGCAGGGAGGTCATTCTGCCCCTGTACACTGCACTGGTTAGGCCACACCTTCAGTACTGTGTCCAGTTCTGGGCCCCTCAGTATAGGAAAGATGTTGACTTGCTGGAAGGTGTCCAGAGAAGGGCAACGAAGTTGGTGAGGGGTTTGGAACACAAGCCCTATGAAGAGAGGCTGAGTGAGCTGGGGTTGCTTAGCCTGGAGAAAAGGAGACTGAGGGGTGACCTTATTGCTCTCTACAACTACCTGAAGGGAGATTGTAGATAGGCAGAGGTTGGTCTCTTTTCCCAGGCAGGCAGCACCAGAACAAGAGGACACAGTCTCAGGCTGCACCAGGGGAAGTTTAGACTGGATGTTAGGAAGAAGTTCTATACAGAGAGAGTGAGTGCCCATTGGAATGGTCTGCCCGGGGGAGGTGGTGGAGTCACCATCATTGGAGGTATTCAGGAGGAGACTTGATGGGGTGCTTGGTGCCATGGTTTAGTTGTTTAGGTGGGTTGGATTGGTTGATAAGTTGGACGCGATGATCTTGAAGGTCTCTTCCAACCTGGCAAGGTCTCTTCCCCCCATGGCAGGGGGGTTGGAACTAGATGATCCTTGTGGTCCCTTCCAACCCTGACTGATACTATGATCTAAATTACATATATGTCTTCTGTCATCTTCATAAAAATGAAATTATACTCCTATGCCATTGCTTTTAGTCTTCATTGTTTTGCTCCCATCTGCTAGTAAAATATTTTAAGAACAAATTTTCCAAATTATGTGAATATTTGTCTGCACTTCTACTTGGGCAAAACACTCCTGGGTATTCAGATATCATTCTGTGGTCACAGACAATCAACTTTCCCT
Organism: Colaptes auratus; assembly: GCA_015227895.2. Classification (NCBI taxonomy): domain Eukaryota; kingdom Metazoa; phylum Chordata; class Aves; order Piciformes; family Picidae; genus Colaptes; species Colaptes auratus. Next base: position 9,881,986 of record CM037632.1, on the reverse strand, counting down.
TATCAGAATCTTTAACAAAATAAATGACGTAATTGCCCCCTTTTTCTTCTCTTATTTCTGACTTTTCAATAGATGGCAGATTAAAAAATAAAGTTAAAAAAATTAGAGCTGCCAGAATGAACAATACAGCTGCGATTGTGGGGACGAAGTCAGAACTCTGTGATAGGCCTCTTTCACATATAGAGAGAATTAAAGTCACCACCAAAAAGTCCAGTCTGACATTCTGAATATTCGAGCTGTAACAAAAGATTAAACTCTGCTTCTCATTTCACACGTTTCCAAAGGAACATAATTTCAAATTAGAAACCATGAGCAGCTCTATGCCTTAGCCCTACATTAGATCTCTATGCATTTCTGACTGGAAAGTGGAATCCTGGAGGACTGCTTACTCTAGATACTGAAAATGATATGTCTCAGTGAGGTCTGATGATAAGACAAAGGGCAAAAACTGCAAGATGGAGCAGAGGATGTTCCACAATGACCATAAGGGAAAACTTTTTCACTGTGAGAATGAAAGAGCCCTGAAACACGCTGCCTGGAGGTGTTGTGGAGTCATCTTACCTGGAGACATTCAAAACCTGCCTGGATATGTACCTGTGTGACCTACTGTAGGTGATCTGGCTCTGGCAGGGGTGTTGGAGTAGATGATTGTGACCGGGTTGAGGCTATGCCTTTAAGAAAGAGACAGTTGCTGAACACTCTGGCTGAACGTTTTTGATATTTAAACAAAAACAAGATAGTCTAAACTAATTTCATTGGTAGATTGTAGAATGCACACAATGATCTTTTGACACCCCTTACAACTCCTAGCATTCTGTGATTCTGTGAAAAACCTGAGCTATAGAGACACGCTGCTACCATATTGTTGTTTTTCACCCTTTTAAGGCATATTCCATCTGAGTAATAGAATTTAGAGCAAAACATATGAAAGTTTTCAAATACATCCTTAATGTGTGATTATAGGAAAATTAATCTCTGTGGTGGGTTGAAGTTTCCCCCCCAGCATTAACTTTTGCCTGACCAACTCAGTTAAAAGCAAACAAAGCTGAATTTACAAGCAAAAACTATGCTGTATGATGGAATGCACTGAATATACACAAAATATACAGTATTTACAATATTTACAGATATTTACAACTCATAAACAGCACAAGGACCCCCCTGGCCAAGGACCAGGGGAAGCTATTAGCTTCTCCCACCCTTATCCCCCTTATCCCCCTGTACAAAAGGGACAAGAGAAAGGAGCAGAGAAGTTAGACTTAGCCAAGGTCAGACAAAAGCACATTATCTCTCCCGAGTGAAGCAAAACCAGCCAGAGATCAGAAGAGAAGAGAGAAAAAGGGAAGAATTGTTATGGTACAGATCATCTTATTCCAGATATTTATCCAAGGAATTTCTTTAGAATAATCTTTTGTTTTCTTTTTCACAGCCAGTAGTGATTTGTTTATATTTTCCTACTTTTCTGCTCAAAATCTGTACATAAATTTTAAAGGCATAGCCTAAACCCACCACAATCTCTCAAAAACAAAAAGAGTAAGTCTTGTTTGCTGACAAGACCAGCCTATTACCCTACTTATACAAGATAAACCAAGAATAAGGTAGGGGGCACGTGTCCTGATTTGCAGTTAAAAGTTACTAAGTATGGTAGTAACCCATCACTTAATTTACATTTAAATTTAATGAATGTCATTTGCTTTGAATGAAAGCATGTGAACCAAGATAGACTGATACCATTAGAAGAAAAGCCTTTACTTCATTTCTTGGCTGTTTTTATCTGCGATTCCCTAGCAGTGCAATACCAATAAAATTTAAGCTTTTCCTGCAGTGAACGGTTGATTCAGACTCCAAATATAATCATTCCTGGCCTTGTCCTTGTACACATTGCCAATGCTATCAAAAGATATGTTAGTTTTGTTCTGTAGTTTTTTTGCTCCCCTGGGACCTTGAATGTCTCAAACACTTCTCATTTATGCTTGAAGTAAAATTAAATCCTTTTGAAAGGAGGAAAGCTGTGGAGACAAATCCATTAAGTTACTTTGTGCTGTTTCCCCATTTATTTCACCTTTTGACTACCTTCCAAAACCATGAGCTTTTAATCCTGTAAGTTTACTAAAAAGGACTGGATCTGACTTTGTGGAAAGAATCTGAAAATACAGCTCACTCTGAAATTAACCTTCTGCTTCCCAAGTTGGGAAGAATTCTTTAAAGGCAGAAAAACATGAAGATTTACTCAAATAGAAAAGAGAAACAGTGTAGAGAAATCCACAGGTGGGGGAAAGGTCAGGAAATAGAGAGACATGTATTCTGTTAATGTATGAGAAACACTGCAACTATCTTATCTGTTAATAGATTACTAAATATGTGCAAAAAGAAACACTAACAAATTATTGTAATTTATGTATTTTAACTCTCTAATTCTGAATCTGTATAGGAAATCATCTCATAGAATCATAGAATGATAGAATGGTCTGGTTTGGAAGGGACCTCCAAAGGTCATCTAGTCCAACCCCCTCTGAAATAAGCAGGGACATTTGCATCCACTGATGTTTGTATCATTCCACATTTGGGATTGGCTCCTGAAAAATAAATGACTGGCAATATTTCTGTGTCTTGATACACTGACTTTCAAATCCATAAGGAGTGTTCTGAAGAACTGTTTAAACAGTTCTATATCACACAAAACCAGAAAAATATTGGATTTTACCTTGATTTTAGATGGAGAGGATTCACTCTGCCATTTTTAGGAATCAGTGTTACTTTGTGCCAGGTCATAACTCATATACCTTAATCTTCTCCCATTAAAAATAATAAGAATATGGATCTATTTCATAAAGTATTATGAGTTAAAAATTGTGACTGTCAGACACCACAGTAAGGAGAATTTCATGTACTCCCTTACTTAGATATTTTCATGGAATCACAGAATCAATAAGGTTGGAAAAGACCTCAGAGATCATCAAACCCAACCTGTCACCCAACACCTCATGACTACCTAAACCATGGCTCCAAGTGCCACAACCAATCCCAATACAATACAATACAATACACCAGGTTGAAAGAGACCTTCAAGATCATCGTGTCCAACCCATCAACCAATCCAACCCACCTAAACAACTAAACCATGCAGCCAAGCACCCCATCAAGTCTCCTCCTGAACACCTCCAATGAAGGTGACTCCACCTCCACGGGTAGCCCATTCCCATGGGCAATCATTCTCTCTGTATAGAACTTCTTCCTAACATCCAGTCTAAACCTCCCCTGGTGCAGCCTGAGACTGTGTCCTCTTGTTCTGGCACTGGCTGCCCGGGAGAAGAGACCAACCTCTGCCTGGCTACAACCTCCCTTGAGGTAGTTGTAGACAGCAATAAGGTCACCCCTGAGTCTCCTCTTCTCCAGGCTAAGCAAACCCAGCTCCCTCAGCCTCTCCTCATAGGGCTTGTCTTCCAAACCCCTCACCAACTTTGTTGCCCTTCTCCGGACACGTTCCATCAAGACAACATCCTTCCTAAACTGAGGGGCCCAGAACTGGACACAGTACTCCAGGTGTGGCCTAACCAGTGCAGTGTACAGGGGCAGAATGACCTCCCTGCTCCTGCTGGCCACACTGTTCCTGATGCAGGCCAGGATGCCATTGGCCTTCTTGGCTGCCTGGGCACACTGCAGGCTCATGTTCAGCCTACAATCAACAGTACCCCCAGCTCCCTCTCTGCCTGGCCACTCTCCAGCCATTCTGACCCCAGCCTGTAGCACTGCATGGGGTTGTTGTGGCCGATGTGCAGAACCCGGCACTTGGATGTGTTCAATCTCATGCCGTTGGATTCTGCCCATCTGTCCAGCCTGTCGAGGTCCCTCTGCAAAGCCTCTCTGCCCTCCAGCAGATCAACTCCTGCCCCAAGCTTGGTGTCGTCCGCAAATTTACTGATGATGGACTCGATGCCCTCATCCAGATCATCAATAAAGATGTTGAAGAGCATGGGGCCCAGCACTGATCCTTGGGGCACACCACTAGTGACTGGCCGCCAGCCGGATGTGGCACCATTCACCACCACTTTTTGGGCTCGGCCCTCCAGCCAGTTCCTAACCCAACGCAGTGTGCTCCTGTCCAAGCCATGGGCTGCCAGCTTGGCCAGGAGTTTGCTGTGGGGGATGGTGTCAAAGGCCTTGCTGATGCTGCTGTTCATTGCAAGCAACTTCAAAAAGCCCACTTTTAATCACCAAAATTAACTAAAAGCATTTCAAAATTGATTATATTTGCAAATAAATATGCTCCTAGTTTTTATTAGAATATTTGCTCAGCTTTTGCAACGAGCATTAATCTATGCAATATATCTTTTGCATAAATACTTTTGGGTTGAAAAGCTCAGATCAGATCTGGCAAACATCATTAAAACGGTATCCTGGGATTGCAAGATACCCCTCTGGATTCTAAATTTCTTCTACAATTACCTTGAAAATATCTATCCCAATTTATATATTCATATATTTAAATGAAATCCCTGAAATTAATGTAAAATATTAAATTATATGAAAATAATAATAAAACCCCAATACGCAACTCAGTTACACAGGTGTGGGATAACTTCCAAGCTTACCTTGGGACAGGAAAGCAAGTTGATTTAGTATGCTTCAAGACCAAGCAACTCAGTTACAGAGGTGTGGGATAACTTCCAAGCTTACCTTGGGACAGGAAAGCAAGTTGATTTAGCATGCTTCAAGACCAAGGTAATTTACAATCAGCAGGTGTTTGTGTTAAATGAAGCTGGCTGCAAAGCTGGCCTACCAAAGAGCTGAAAGAGGAAATCTTAGGAAGATAAAATGGCTCTGTTTTGGCTAAAACTGATGAAGGAAGGCTAAAATAACATAAACACCCAACTTCAAAGCAGATATTGAGGGCCAGTATGATTGAGCAAAGACTATTGCCTAATCGACTACAATTTTAACATTAAAGTTGACACCCTTCCATATGCTAATGAGCAAAACTGAGTACATGCTAAATATATATGACTATGTTATTCACCTCTCCCCCAAAATCATGCTAAACACCACCTAGAAGGCAGAGTGGATGCAAAACCCATGAGAGGAATATCCTGTGCATAACGTGCCTGCACCAGTGGGTATGCAGGGGCATGGGTACCAGCACCAGGTGGGAGATGCTACATGGGCCAGCACTTGAGGTGCACTATGACCAGCAGCAGCAGCAGCTGAGATGGGAATCACAGAATGACAGAATCACCAAAGTTGGAAGAGACCTCAAAGATCATCAAGTCCAACCTGTCACCCAAGACCTCATGACTACTATACCATGGCACCAAGGGCCATGTCCAATCCCCTCTTGAACACCTCTGGGGATGGTGACTCCACCACCTCCCTGGGCAGCACATTCCAAGGTGATCGACTCTCTCAGTGAAGAACTTCCTCCTCACCTCGAGCCTAAACTTCCCCTGGCACAGCTTGCAACTGTGTCCTCTTGTTCTGGTGCTGATTGCCTGGGAGAAGAGACCAACCCTCTTTTGGCTACAACCACCCTTCAGGTAGTTGTAGACAGCAATAAGGTCTCTCCTGAGCCTGCTCTTCTGCAGGCTAAACAATCCCAGCTCCCTCAGCCTCTCCTCGTAGGGCTTGTGCTCAAGGCCTCTCACCAGCCTTGTTGCCCTTCTCTGGACATGTTCAAGAGTCTCAATGTCCTTCTTAAACTGAGGGGCCCAGAACTGGCCACAGGACTCAAGGTGTGGCCTAACCAGTGCTGTGTACAGGGGCACAATGTCTTCCCTGCTCCTGCTGGCCACACTATTCTTGATGCAGGCCAGGATGCCATTGGCCTTCTTGGCTGCCTGGGCACACTGCTGGCTCATGTTTAGGCGGCTGTCAATCAGCACCCCCAGGGTCCCTTTCTGTTTGGCAGCTCCCCAGCCTGTGGCAATGCATGGGGTTGTTGTGGTCAATGTGTAGAACCTGTGGCTGTCCAAGCCATGGCCTGACAGCCTGGCCAGGAGTTTGATGTGGGGGCCAGTGTCAAAGGTCTTGCTGAAATCCAGGCAGACTACATCCACAGCCTGCCCCACATCCACCAGGCAGTCACCTGGTCATAGAAGGAGATCAGGTTGGTGAGGCAGGACCTGCCCTTCCTAAATCCATGCTGGCTGGGCCTGATCTTCAGGGGTAATACATTATGGAAGTCTGGAAACCAAGCATAATGCATCTTTGCAAAAATTCATAGCTTCTTTTATATCACCTTTTACCCAGTGGCATGTCTATAACAATAAGTTAAATGATAAAAAGAATAATGACAAAAAGAAAAAAGAAATATCTAACTTTGCACTTTTTGAAATAAGTTTGTGAACAATATTATAATGTTTTTAATCCTTTGATCTAAGTGTCATTTGTCTAGTGTGTAATCATTTTTTCATTTTTAAGGGCAGGTAAGTGCTCATTGTTGCTGAAATGGAATTTAGTTTTAATATAAACTATTACAAAAGAGCTATGTTATTTGAATTCAAATTCTGACCCAAACCACGGTTTAGCTATAGTAAAGGAAAAGTTCTTTCAAACTCCTCCTGGATGAGAAATGTATCCATTATGAACACAGTTGGAATAAAAAGAAAAATAAATGTAAGGCACAAAAATATAATGTATAGAATTCTACTTTGTGCTTAAGAAAAGGAAAAAACGTGAATCAAGCTGAACCTTATTGAGAAGATTAAGCTAATATTAAACAGGTGTATTTTGAATTACTTTTGATATTAAAACCTATTATGTTGTTCAAAATGTCAGTGTTATGACTTATAAAATTCCTCCATTTAGTGAGAGTTGGTAATGAAATTCTGAATTAGCTGTGAACAGAAGCACTTAAGAGCAGACTCTCTGAGTCATTGTAATGTGCTTGTAATTCCCTTTTCAGTTTCCATATGCAGGCAAATTGTGGAGAGCAGAGAATATCAACTCTACTTTCAAAATAGAAGCCTGGAGCAAGGTGGCATGATTAAGATGAGACAGAATATACATGAAATTGGAAAAAAAGAAGTATGCAAGAGCGTGCTTAACTTCTGTGCACATAAGAGAGGGGGAAGATTGCCCTGTTGCTATGCCCGTGACCATGCAGCTCTGAAACAAGCCCACTTCAGGGACACGGCAGCTCTCCAACAGATTTTGAAGGAGAAACTTGCTACTTGGTCTTCAAATGCCATGATGGCAAACCTCTCACAGCTTCATGCCACTCTACAAAGATTTAAAGCTACAATATATTTGTTACTGGGGTTTGCAAACACTCCAGTAAGTAGGCAGGCACATTGAGTCTCTTGCTATGCAAAATTGCTATACAGGAACTACCTTTTCTCAAGGCAGGATTTATGACTGCTCATGCACTTCCTGAATCAGTAAAGCTCTGAATTGGGAGGGATTTATGGAGTAATGAAAAAAAAAAACCCTGCAACAACAACAGAAGATCAAATGATCACAGAAAAGGACTGATTATACCTGTCTTGTTCTGGACATATTTCACAAAATCACAGAACATTATGGGTTGGAAGGGATGTCGAAAAGTCATCCAGTCCACCCCTCCTGCCAGAGAAGGATCACCTTGGGTAGTCACACAGGAGCACATCCAGGCAGGTTTTGAAAGTCTCCAAGGAAGAAGACTTCACAACCTCTCTGGACAGCCTATTCTAGTGCTCTGTCACCCTCACAGTGAAGAAGTTTTTCCTTCTGTTCAAGTGGAACCTCCTCTGTTCCAGCTTGCACCCAGTGCACATTGTCCCAATTTTACCTTTAAGATTAAACTTCTTTTGAAATATCTCCAGGACTTCTAGAGCATTCTCAGCCTGTTCCATAAAGTATCTGTGTGTGGGGCTACAAAATTCCATACTGGGTATATTTTTTATCAAAGGCACAATTTTTCAATCAGGGTTAAAGAAAGCAGTACGTGCTTACTTATGAAGAAGTAGGCAAGAAACTAAAGCACTTTTCTATCCTACCTGAGCTGAAATTCTCCTTTCAGAAAGTATTAATCCTAGTCCTGTGTATTATTACAGTGTACCCAAGCCAGTTAATTCTAAAATACTACCTTCCACCCACTATATCTAAATGGTCATCTACAACCCATTGCCTTTTCACTGACTTTAGGATGCAACTTAGCTTTTATGCTCACTTTGAATCTTATATTTACATAATGTTTTTTTTTTCCTAGTTCATATAAATAGTTCATAGAAATATCTGACATTTTCACAGGTTCAATGAAGAATAAATATCTTACTCTCTACTGGGGAGAAATCAGGACTTCCCAAAAATTGTACATTAGTCAAAATGGTCATATCTCATTACTCCAACTCATAGTTGTGCTTCTCTGATAAGGAATTTATTAGGAAACAACAGGTTATTTTTTCCCTGCATCTGACTAAATCTGTTATACCTAGAAGCAACCAGATACATCAAGGACAAAACACTTCTCCCTTCACATGTAAATTAGCCATTTTGACTGCATCTCTCTGTTCAAAAAATTTCAGCTCAATCAAGGATCAGAGTCAGTGGGGGTGATGGAGTTTTAAAGGAAATCCAGCCCTGAGTGCAATACAGTTGCTTCCGGGTTCTTCACCACCCTCCAACATTCAATTCTGCTTCCTCAGAATACCAAGGAAGGCACCTCCTTCAGACTGAGAATCACAGAGGAAAAGAGAAACTGTGTAGGGTGCTGGGGAAAGGAAACTGCGTGGAATTACATCCTTAATAGCAAAAGGGGTTTTTTGTTAGCAAAGTCTTGGAGCCACTTTTGCACAGCATCATAGAGCCATAGCACCTATAACAATGACCTTTCTTGGCACTAAATTTTCATTAGGTGCATGACGTGATGATGAAATAGGTTATTAGTCCTCCACTGCACCAGACAGGGAAAGCCTGTTTATTTTTCACAAGATTGGTAGTTTTTCTTGCTGGTGCTTTCCAAGGCAGTGTAAGGGTATTGTTCTCATTTCCTCCAACAAGTTCTGTGATCAAAGGAAGAAAGAACTTTTTGCATCCCTTGACTCTTCCTGCCCCTATCCCTCCCCCTCCCTCAAAGGGATGGGGCGCTTGGTGCCATGGTTTAGTTGATTAGTGTTGGATGATAGGTTGTACTCAATGATCTCAAAGGTCTCTTCCAACCTGGTTAATTCTATTCTATTCTATTCTATTCTATTCTATTCTATTCTATTCTATTCTATTCTATTCTATTCCATTCCATTCCATTCCATTCCATTCCATTCCATTCCATTCTATTCTATTCTATTCTATTCTAAATATCCTATGAACAAGGGCATACTTAATTTGCACATATATTTTAATTTTGCATTTCTTCTGCTACACTTCTAGAATTGCATTGCAGAGATGAATGGTAGTAGTTGTACAGTCTCCATCCATGGGAAAGTTATATCCACAGTTTTCTTTTCTCACTTGTAATTGATTCCAGAGAGAAAACACCCATTGATATATATTATCTCGCTTGCAGTACAGATGTTTAATCATGAAGACATTCCCTATTTGAAACTCAGAGTTATGCCTGCAAGTGGACGGCAGGGTCAGGAGCAGATTTGTTTTGATGTCATTTTTACTCATTGCCAGAGTGTGTTTACTTTCTAATACATTACAAAGAGTGATGGGTAAACCACAAAGTGTCTCAACACTTGGACAAATACCAAAAATTGTGGATGCTTTTTTGAACTGTATTTCAGCCGTCTAAAGCCACTTGATTCTCCACAGCTGGGTTGGAAATCTTACAAGATTAGGTATTTCAGCACTTCTGCTTCTCGTCCTAGCCAAGTCAAGATAGCTTAAATAGTAACATAGAAGGGGGAAAGGGGGAGAGAAAAAAAACAAGAGAGACCATGTCAAGCATTAAATGTAAACTAGATTTACAAATAATTACTTGTTAATCTGATATTCCAGGGGAAAACAAAAATCTGTTCTTAATGCTGGTATCCCAGTGACTTTGGCTCCAGACCATGTAACACTTCACTTGTTTTCTCACTTACAGCAGGCAGACAATACGCATTTCTAACCTAGGTGATGGATTTAGATCCGAGCCAAACATTTAGGCTAGTACAGACAGCAGGACATCTGAATCAGTAATCCTGGAACTAATGTACAGACTCTCAATGATATTGTAAACATGACAGAAATGAGATCCAGTTTTGATATTCTCTTATTTCCCCTGAACATAAAAGAGCAGAATGCTGAAACTTTAATATCTTTCTTATTCAGGATCATATTCTCCTAGCTATGGTTAAGTAATGTGGCTCCTGAGGGAATATTTGCTGAGTTTTTCATGACAGTCACTGCATCAGTCACTTTGTATATCTCATTTTGACATTCCCATGTTAATCAACTGGAAGTTTAAAAAAAGCCAAACTTAGCCATATCTACATTCTGATATTTTAATATCCACATTTCTTGATGACAGAACTATGCATCACTTGCCTTGTGAAAGTAAACACTGCACAAGTTTAGCACTTTCTTTCTAAATTATATTGTACTGCATTTCCTGGCTATAAATTATGGGAAGCTTAATCTGAAACTTATCCTAGCAGGTACTTACACAAGAAATCTGGCTGCCTGCCTGAAATCTTCATTACAAATAGAGAAAAAGTTCATAGATAGAGCAGCTGCTTTGTGCTCCATTGTCATCTAGTAGAGTATCTCAATAACATAAGGAAGAGAAATCCCACAATACATACCCACTAATTAGTTCTTGTAATACCAAAACCCTTCTTAAATTAAATATTCCAGTGAAATTGCTACTAACATTAACAGATAAAAGAAGTTCATGTATTTAATTTAGATATGTTTGATGTAAAAAATAAAAATTCTCGTAAAAGCTATCCATGTTGCCAGGGAGCAGCAGGAGTGGGGCTGCTCTGGGACAGAGGTGTTTAGAGTCATGATGATCCCAGCACTCCAAGCTGGCCAGTGATGCTTCCACAGGCTGCAATCCTGTGACCATCCCAGTGACCAACCCAGACAAGGCAAGGCAACAAGTCAGGGCCACAGCTGCAGAATCACAGAATCACCGAATCACCAAGGTTGGAAGGGACCTCAAAGATCATCATGTCCAGCCTGTCACCACAGACCTCATGACTAAACCATGGCACCAAGTGCCACATCCAATCCCCTCTTGAACACCTCAGGGATGGTGACTCAACCACCTCTGTGGGCAGCCTATTCCAATGGCGAACGACTCTCTCGGTGAAGAACTTTCTCCTCATCTCCAGCCTAAACTTCCCCTGGTGCAGCTTGAGACTGTGTCCTCTTGTTCTGGTGCTGGTTGCCTGGGAGAAGAGACCAACCCCCTCAGGGGTTCAGGAAGTTGTAGACAGAAATAAGGTCTCTCCTGAGCCTCCTCTTCTCCAGGCTAAACAATCCTAGCTCCCTCAGACTCTCCTCGTAGGGCTTGTGCTCAAGACCTCTCACCAGCCTTGTTGCCAGGAAGTCTAGTAAAAAATGGCAGCAGTGCCGGCTAGAGGCAGGAGCAGAGCTACACATACTCTGAGTCCAAGCCTCATGCAATAAACCCAGAGAAGGCAGAACACTAGGTAGCAGCTCTAGGCATGTGTGTACTCACAGCACCATTTAGTCAAGGTGAAGGTGTACAGACCTCAGTTTAAATAGAGCCACGTAATCCACAGGCAGGTCCCAGGTGATGCTGGCCAGTACCTGCATATTAGGAAAAATATCTTTATGGAAAGAGCGGTCAGGCATTGAAGTAGGTTGCCCAGGGATGTGGTGGAGCCACTGTCCCCAGAGGTGTTTAAGAAACATGTGAATGTGGCACTTCAGGACATGGCTTAATGACCATGATGGTCTTAGGTTGATGGCTGGACTCGATCTTAGAAGTCTTCTCCAATCAAAACATTTCTATGATTCTGTGATAAATGACCTTTAGTTTCCCTCTGGGACCTAATAGTTTTCACTGAGATGAGAAGTAGATTCAATGTCTTTGAACCATTGTATCTCAGTGTTATTTTGTCAAGCATGGAATACTTCAGGATTGAGGAAAGGATAACATCTAGGCCACTATACAGGCAGAAGGAGAAGCTAGGCACTTCTGAAAAGTTCTTTCCTGTGGTTGGTCCTGCCTAATCTAATTAGTGAAAATGTGAAAATCCACTTTACCTCTCCTATTTCCTCCTCATCATCATTTCTAGCCATTTGACTCTCCAGAAAATCACTGAAAAGATCAAGGCTTCTTCAAGGAAGTTAGAATAGCCATTGGACCTGAAAATGCCTTCTTGTAGCCAAGGAGATAAGGATATTAATACCTAGGGTAGATATGCCTGTCTCAGATTTATTCAGAGGAAACAGGAAAAGATGTGGGGTAGACAGAAAATAATGAAAGGGGGGAGGGGGACATCTTTGATTGAATGCTCACAAATATATTTACATAATAAACTGATACAAGGCATCAGTGTGACAAATCAAAGTAATATTGTCTGAACAAATCATGCCTAAACAACTCATTCTATCAATGAAAGAAAAATTATTTTCTTGGTCAAGCAATTATCTTGGGTGGAATTAATTTTGTGAGGTTTTAGAAACATATGAACCTCAGTTAAAACTTTTCCCACATAGGTCTCTATCTGTAGTGTATCTGAAACCCCCAATGCCAGCCCATGCTACAGCTTTTCCCCACTCTAGGGGCCTTAATCTGACTCCTTTCCATTATTTAGTTATCCAGTTTCCCAAAGTTTGCAAGATTTTCTCTGTCTTTGGGGTTTCTACCACTATGCCACATGAGCTGAAAGGAGCAGACAGGCTGACACGTTGCTGCATACACACGTTACCGACTGCGTGACTGCATAAACATTGTTTCCACAGGAAGACAGCGTTAAAATAGCCTGGTAACAACAGCTGGCAAGTTAACTATTATCTTCAAAAAATCAGCCTTTTTGGTTCTTTCTTGGACCCACATCTTCACAGGACCGGTACTCAGAAGGAAGACAGGAAATATTTTCTAGAAATTCAATAGATGACAGCTTGGATAAACTGACATTTACTTCAAAGGTGTAGAATAGAATAGAGTAGAATAGAATAGAGTAGAGCAGAGTAGAGTAGAGTGGAGTAGAGTAGAGTAGAGTAGAATAGAATAGAATAGAATAGAATAGAATAGAATAGAATAGAATAGAATAGAATAGAATAGAATAGAATAGAATAGAATAGAATAGACCAGTTTGGAAGAGACTTTCAAGATCATCACATCCAACCTATCTCAAAGCATTCCTATATCTCCAGTTTATAATGGGTGAAATAATGTTATGGATTTTAAACATTCATAGATACAAAACATGACTATGTGTTTATAATCAGGAACCTGACCTTTATGTTTAGAGACAGGTATATACCCTTCAAATGTTGCAGAATGTTATATTCTGTGCCATATACATTAAATACACTTTGGACATACACTAAGTTTATTATTCCCTTCCATTTCTGTGGCTGAGTCACTTCCGTTAGGTTCTTCTACCCTTTCAGTTACATATCATTTATCAGCTGTGGGAAGAAGAAAATCAACCAGTTAGTGTCTCATGATACAAAGACCCACGATTTTGAAGTATGTGGTGCAGCTGACATAAATAATTGTCCATTTTAAATAGAGAGAATTTTGCAGACTGAAAGGATCTTAAAAGGAAAATACTACTACTACTACTACTACTACTACTACTACTACTACTACTACTACTACTACTACTACTACCACCACCACCACCACTAAATTACAAAGCAAAAATACTGGAAATGACAAGACTTCTTTCAGCCAATATTGTAATCTCTTGCTATCCCATGAAATCTTCTCATCCAATTGGAAATTTGGCTGATATATAATTAAAGGGTTTAGAGTAAGACACTGTTGTTTTACTCAAACACTCAGTGTTAGTTCATTCTAATTCCTGCAAATATTTTGTGAAAAGCTGATATACAGAAGCTGTACCTCTGCGTCTGTCTAAGCCTGACTGCATTGGAAATACAAAAACAACTTATGTTAAAGGAAAAAAGCAAGCTGTTAAACAATTTTATAAACTCCCTATGCTGTACTAGGAGCAGAGGGATCTGAAAATCCAAGTAGATACAAAGTTTGGAATATTTAGAAGCTGCAAAACTGAAATGTAGGAACAAGCTACACTGTAGCTGTAGCCCATCTTTTTATGCCATTGTTCTTTTTTTGCTAAGATATTCTGATTTGCTCTCCATATAAATATAAGGAATGTGCAAGAACCTTCAACCTCTTATCAGAAATTCTGTCCCATAAATCCTGACAGTTATTAGCTTTCAAGAGATTTACCTTCCTACCTGACTGTAAAAAGGAGTGGATGCAATAATAAACCTTGCACTTTATCTTAACACTTACAAGCACAAGCACAACCATACATGCAAGCACCAGAGCTGATCACAGTCTCTGCATCTGCCAGCTCCCTACAGTGGTGCAAATTTGAAACCCTGCATCAGAGTGCTCTGAGAGATTGATGTGAGAATGAACTGTGGCTAAGAAGAGTTTTACCCTTTTTGTTTGAGAACTGTGGTTTTTAAGTACAGGTTCTTGCACTTGGTTGATATCTACAACATGAGGAGTGCTTTCAGTATGCCTGTGCTTGCTTTTGCTGATTTGACAACTGACTTGATACTATGGCTCAGCCTTATACCTGGCTCAAGACCAAGAATTTTTCTGGAGTTCACTGTACTGGCTGAAGTTGGTTACTGTCAATTGGCCTCCTCTGTACTTCTTTCTTAGGGCCTGTCAAGGAGCTGTCTGCCCTGTCTGCCTTGCTGTCACCTTTGGCTCCCACTTCTCATGGGGAGTGGATTTCTTTTGCTGTCTCCTCAGAGGCAGCAACACAAAGCAGCATGGGTGATATATATGGTCCATAACTCTGAGCCCTTCTTGCTCCTTGCCACTCCTGGGCAAGAACTGCAGACTTAATGACTATCTCCATGACTTTTTTCCCCAGACACAGATGAAAATGCTTTTGTATAGTCCCTTCATGCAGAAATGATGGGTAGGTCATAAAGGTACAATTGCTTTTTTGCTTGTTTGTTTGCTTTTGTTTTAATTGAGAAAATAAATGCCAAGATGTGAATGCAAAGATGTTGTGAAAGGAGAATTAATTGTATGAGCAAGAAGTAACTACTCAGGTGTTCTAAGTCAATACTAGAAAGTGGATGCTTGCTTAGTGTGATACTCAATAAAAATGCATCTCCCATATGCTGCTTGCAAAACTGCCTTGATTTAGTTGGGCAAGAGGTTAGGCAGAGATGAGCATGTAAATGAACTAATTTCAGTTTCAGTTTAGAGGGAATTTAACACTTTCACTACAAATACTATTCTGTGTAGAATTATTTCTTTGACAAACCTCTAAAATGTATCCATATAATTACTTCACTTTGCCTACTATCTTTTTCAGCTGTCACTCTGTATTTCTTCACTAGCTCTTTATCTGTCATTCCTCCCTTTATCTCAGTCTTCCCTTAGAAGAACACAAGCTCAATCACTTGAGCCTCAGCTGACACTTCAAGCCTGGGATTTTCAAGTGGGTTACAAATTAAAAATGGAAAAATGGTTTTACCAATCCTTATGTAGCAGAAGCCTTTTGCAGTATTTCATTAGTTATTTTTCCATTGACTGCCAGATGTATTCCATTCTCAAGTACGGCAGTACTCCCTAACTGCGGTATAATATACCAGACTGCCATTAATCCTCTGAAGTACCTCAGTGACAGTACTTGGCACCTCCTGATAGTGAACATTTTGTTGTATATAGCCAGGTAAATTGCTTAGTCCCTTATTCTGATTATTTTGTTACTTTATCAGATTTCTCTGGCTTTGTGGAAGAAAAATGTGTGAAATTAAGTTGAAGTTATCTCTAAAGACCATAGTATCCATGGAGGTTTACTGTGAGAAAAAAGAAAACCTTTGTCTGGAAAAAAATCTGTGTATGTCTTATATTCTAGTCCTTTTGTAGCCTCTTTTGAATCAAAGTTCATATGAAAAGTTAATATGTGTTTACTACTTATTCAGCCCCCAAAATGATCCCCAGTCCACGGTGTCTTAGGTATTTTGTCATCATTTCAATTGTAATCACAAGATTAGCATCTTCAAGAGAAGTCACAAATAGAAGCAGTTATTTTAAACATCCTGTTTCAAGGAAAAGATCCTTGCTTAGCAGAACATGGGTGGTGTTTTTGCAAATGATTGCCAGGAGATCTTCTGAAAGATTTCCTGTCCTATCTTAATGGACCCTAAATGATGATTTTCTCATCCTCCAGTAATGGTAATAATTTTGCATTTGTCACTTGTCTGAATATCTTTGACATAGATTTTCACTTTTAATTATTTTTCAATTCAGGAGAAATATTAAAGAAATATATACTCCTCCACTGAATAATTAGCTTAGTTTCTGCAAAAACCTTACTAGAAATAAAGTCAGATATACCAGTATGTTAATATTGTTATTAGAGGTCACACTGAGGTGCTTTCACTCTTCACCTGTAATTGTTCATTTCCCTTCCAGCACCAGAGCAAGAGGACACAGACTCAAACAGCACCAGGGGAGGTTTAGGCTGGATGTTAGGAAGACGTTCTTCATAGAAAGAGTGATTGGCCATTGGAATGTGCTGCCCAGGGAGGTGGTGGAGTCACCATCACTGGAGGTGTTTAAAAAGAGACTGGATGGGGTGCTTGGTGCCATGGTTTAGTTGATTAGATAGTGCTGGATGATAGGTTGGACTTGATGATCTCAAAGGTCTTTTCCAACTATTCTATTCTATTCTAGGGTTGGAAGGGACCACAAGGATCATCTAGTTCCAACCCCCCTGCCATGGGCAGGGACACTCTACACTAGATCAGGCTGGCCAGAGCCTCATCCATTCTATTCTATTCTATTCTATTCTATTCTATTCTATTCTATTCTATTCTATTCTATTCTATTCTATTCTATTCTATTCTATTCTATTCTACAGTTCATCCTTAACATGCAGGAAGTGATTGTTTACTTAGCAGTTACCGGTTATTCAAGACAAGACAAAGTTTTGCAGTATCTTTCTCAAAGTCAGTTGATAGTTTGCTTACATTGTAGAGAGCAGAACAGATGTCTGGAGTAGAGTATTTCTGATGATGATAAAGTGCCAAACCTTTTTTTGTTACCATTGGACATGTCTGCTCTTTTGTCTGTATTGTGTGCCTTAATCCTTCTGAGGTTATGACAAGTCTTGTTAATCATCATTGTGTTCACTATGCACCATTTCTCCCTGGCCACAGACTTAAACTTATGTCACTTACTTAATCTCTGAATTATTTTGCTAACTTCTTCCTGAATTAAATAAATAAGTAAATAAATAAATAATTATTGCAAATTTTAAAGCTCTGGGTAGGTCTGTTCTTCCTTAGTAATTTTCCTCTGTGACCACCAGAAGTATATCCACATTAGTATTTCAGCTAGAGGCTGGAAAGGACCTTGAAAGATAATACAATACAATACAATACAATAAATCCAGGTTGGAAGAGACCTTCAAGATCATCGTGTCCAACCTATCAACCAATCCAACCCACCTAAACAACAAGATCATGGCACCCAGTACCCTATCAAGTCTCCTCCTGAATACCTCCAATGATGGTGACTCCACCACCTCCCTGGGCAGACCATTCCAATGGGCAATCACTCTCTCTGTAAAGAACTTCCTCCTAACATCCAGTCTAAACCTCCCCTGGCGCAGCCTGAGACTGTGTCCTCTTGTTCTGGTGCTGCCTGCCTGGGAAAAGAGACCAACCTCTGCCTGTCTACAATCTCCCTTCAGGTAGTTGTAGAGAGCAATAAGGTCATCCCTGAGTCCAAATTCCCCTGCCAGAGCAGGATCACCTAGAGCAGATCACACAGGAACACATCCAGGTGGGTTTTTAGTATCTCCAGAAAAGCAGACTCCACAACCTCACTGGGCAGCCTGTTCCAGTGTTCTTTCACCCTCACAATGAAAATTATTTCCTGATGTTTCCATGGAACTTCCTCTGCCTCAACTTCCATCTATTGCCCCTGGTCCTGTCATTGGGCATCACCAAGAAGAGCCTGACTCCATCCTTTCAGCATGAGAGTTTTGCTTTGATACATCTCCTGCTAGGTATGGGGAATTTGTTTGGATTCAAGCCATTACAAATTCTAAGTTGTTGCTTAAATACTGATATGCAAATGAATGGAAACATTTTTATTGTTTCCCACATCCATGTCTCTGTGAATGCTGGCATTTTATTGTTCATGTAATATTGAATGCTATGAAAGAAATAATTGTGCTGACTGGGATTTTTTTCCATTTTTCACTTCACTTGACTGCATGGAAAGTAAATCTCATTGACCAAAAATATATATCTGAAAACACCAGCCTAAATTTTGCCTTTATTTCCTTTCTATAATATAAATTTTAAAATCTAGGCAAAAATTGTAGGCTAAGGTAACATTGTTATTAGATCATTTTTATGGAAACTAACTTTGCTGTTTGCTTAAAACTTTCAAATGTTAGTCAATGCCTGGGTGATCAGCCTTGGGTTGCATAGTATCAGTTTTCAGTTCTGAGTTCATGTTCTTGGGTTCATGTGCTTTTTTGTCAATAGTTTTCTGCTTCTCAACATGCCACCTTTACAGCTACTCACATCAGGGTCATTCATGGATCCCTTCAGGGTATGCCCAGCTCAGCCATGGAACACCTCTTTTGCTTCTTGCTTTGATGTTCATCTTCCAGACTCACAGATCCACAGATTTCATTGGGTTGGAAGACACCCTCAAAGGTAATTTCATCCAACCCTTCTGTAGCCAGCAGGGACATCTCCAAGTAGATCAGGATTCCCTGAGCCACACCAAGTCTGGTCTTGATGATCTCCAGTGACAGGACCTCAACCACATCCTGGGCAACCTGTTCCAGTATTTTACCACTCTCATTGTAAAGAACCTCTTCCTAATGTCCAACCTAAATCTACCCTGCTCCAGTTTAAAACCATTGCCCTTCATCCTATCACTATTATTCCTTCTAAACAGATCTTCCCCAGCCTCCCTGCAGGTCCCCTTTTCTCAGTGTTTACCATTTTTTTCTCAGTGTATTTCCCAGAGGTGCCATTGTCTCTGCTGAGGGGCTCAGCTATGCCTTGCAGGGGTTTGGTTGGAACTGGCTGTGTCCAGCACTGGGCAGCCCCAGCCTCTCCTGGCAGAGGCCCCTGCAAACCTCTCCATTGTCAGTGCTCAAACACCTGCACACAATATGCACACTTACTGCCCTATCTACCTGCTTTTGATTACCAAGACTTCTAGAGAAACTCTATTGCTACGGAACATGAGGATCTAATTCAATTAATTTACAACAGAAAAACCCTCTGTGAAGATAACCAACAGTGTATTAGTTTTAAGGGATAGAATATCCACAAGTCTGCAACATGGTGTTCTCTTGTGACTGGGTCTGAAAAGGAAAAAATTCCAGAATCTTACTAATATTATCTAAAAAATAGAAACTCACACCCATATACTAACCAGGACAGCCTTTTTCTACTTGCTGGTTAGTTCTGCTCAAGTTTTTCTGTACAGCAGGCTTTTTTTCCTATAACACAATGGGAAAATTCCAAATCTTGGAACAATTTTTAAGTTATACTATAGATCTCTTTCTTTTTTTTTTTGGTTTGGTTTTAGCCTTCTAGCCTACCACCAGCAAAAGTTACTTTCATTACACAGGTTTGTCTTGCAATGAGATCTAGAAGGAAATCTGGACAAGAAAACTGTTTGCCATTTATGACTCTGTCTGCAAAGTGCCATCAGCTTGTTAAATTATGAATGATACAACGTGGCCCATTAATAAATGACCACTTTAAACTAAAAGTAATAGTGTTCTTCAGAACAGGAGCTGGCATTATATTGCTGACTTCAGTGTGCATCAAATCATGTTTTAAATATTAATAATCTACTAATAATTACACATTTCCAACACTAGGGTACTCTGACTGTGTAACCCCATTTTAGAGTAGAGATTTCAGTTACTTTTTTCAAGAGAGCAGTGTGAAGGTCCTTTATTGAAAATTACATCATTGAACACGAGTTTTCATGTGATGCAAACTACTGACTTAATGTCACATATAGTGCTGTCAAATTAATTATAAACAGAAACCTTAGTTTCAGCTGAAGCAATCCCATGCTGCAGAAAGCCAAGTGAGATTAACCAGTTTGGTGTTCTCGTCCTCCATTTCTGCCCTCTCATTCCCATTTGCTGTAAAAAGCTAAATGTATCTTTGCATAGTGTTCTGTTTAAATGTAGACTGTCCTTTCTAGCTTTAATCTGTCTGCAAGCAAAAAAAGCAAACATCTGCCAGCAATGATTTACTATGGGAAATGTCAGTTAATGAGCTGAACCATTTGTTGTTTGCTCAAGCATACACGCTTTCAAGATATTCATAAAGTAATTTTCACTGGTTTTACTGAACATAAAATAAGATTTGTATTAATTAAAAGCTATGAAGTATTAAAAATTTTAATGGGTAGATATATCTTCCTGCAGATGCCTGCACAAAACAGTTTTTCCTCATTTAATAAAAAAAAAAAGAAAGAAGAAGCCAAACTGACTGTCAGCTGACTCTAACAAACAAAGTAGACACTTCACAGACATTTGGAAATAGTTTGTTTCCAGGCATAGAGAATAAATGCTGTGCAGGTCATTGACAGTCAAACTATAGACCATTCCTGAAAGTGATTTAAATCTATCTTGTTTGTTTCATTACAAAGTATCTAGTTTCTTGAGACAATGATAATATTTCCACCATGGTAACTCTCACTGCCAACTGAAGCCAATAAGGCCATTCCGCCATGCTGCTTACATATGGAACTTGCCTCCTCCTTAATTCTTTTGCTATTTGAGATACAGCAGGGAAAAGAGAAGAGAAATATAACCTCTTGGCACTCATCCTTTATATAGTTATATATATTAATGAGGTCACCCTTTATTTTCCTCTTCTCCAATCTAAAGAGCTGCAGCTCCCTCAGTCTCTCTCCATAAGGAAGATGTTCCACTCCCTTCATCATTTTTGTGGCTCTGCGCTGGACTCTTACAAGCATTTCCCTGAGGTTGTTCTTGAGCTGAGGGGCCCAGAACTGGACACAATATTCCAGATGCAGCCTCACCAGGGCAGAGTAGAGGGGAAGGAGAACCTCTCAACCTGCTAACTACAGCCCTTCTAATCCACCCCAGAATGGCATTGACCTTGGCCACAAGAACATATTTCTGGCTTATGGTCAACCTCCTATTTTATGGATAATTAGATGTATTAACATTTCAAAGATAAAGTTCAATTGGCCAAGGGATCATATGAAAAGTGTCAACAACTTTTAAAGAACCAAAGATACAGATATCAAATCCATTCACATCAACAGACTCTCTAGATCTTTTCTAATTCCCCCATTGAAGTACAACTTTAAGGAAAGGCACACTGGCAATTTTATTCTTAACCAAAATCTAGTAACGTGACCATACAGAAAAATAAAGGAACGAGAAAACATTTGTGGCATATTTCACTACTGTTTATACACTGCAGTAAAGTACTTGAACAAATAAACATTCTGAAGAAGAATCAAAACAGACTGTTTGGAGAAACACTTTGGAAACCAGAACACTATTTTGAAACTGAAAAGGTTTCTATTTTCACATCACTGCCAATTTCAACCCATCTAAAATCATGAGTCAACACTCAGACAGCCACAGGGTTGGGTTGAAAATAGAATAGAAAAAGAAAAAAAAATTAGTGTTCCTTTTCACTATCCTTTTGCTTTCTGAGATGTTACAGATCACTTGTTTCATTTTGTCAAGGTTTTATAAACAAGCACTTTGGCCACAATAACCCCATGCAGAGCTACAGGCTGGGGTTGCAATGGCTGGAGAGCTGTCAGACAGAAAGGAACCTGGGGGTGCTGATTGACAGCTGGCTGAACATGAGCCAGCAGTGTATCCAAGTGGCCAAGAAGGCCAATGGCATCCTGGCATACATCAAGAATAGTGTGGCCAGCAGGAGCAGGGAAGTCATTGTGCCCCTGTACTCAGCACTGGTTAGGCCACACCTTGAGTACTGTGTCCAGTTCTGGGCCCCTCATTTTAAGAAAGACATTGAGACTCTTGAACATGTCCAGAGAAGGGCAACAAGGCTGGGGAGAGGCCTTGAGCACAAGCCCTATGAGGAGAGGCTGAGGGAGCTGGGATTGTTTAGCCTGGAGAAGAGGAGGCTCAGGGGAGACCTTGCTGTCTACAACTACCTGAAGGTGGTTGTAGCCAGGAAGGGGTTGGTGTCTTCTCCCAGGCAATCAGCACCAGAACAAGAGGACACAGTCTTAAGCTGTGCCCGGGGAAGGTTAGGCTCGAGGTGAGGAGAAAGTTCCTCACCTAGAGAGTCATTCGCCATTGGAATGTGCTGCCCTGCGAGGTGGTGAAGTCAGCATCCCTGGAGGTGTTCAAGAGGGGATTGGACGTGGCACTTGGTGCCATGGTTTAGTCATGAGGTCTGTGGTGACAGGTTGGACTTGATGATCTTTGAGGTCTCTTCCAACCTTGGTGATTCTGTGAAGCATTAAAACTTGAAGCTTATTTTCTAAAATAAAATCTCCTGTGGTCTCTTAATCCCAATCTTTGTGGCTTTGTGAAGATGCTAAATATCTTTAGACTTTTGTTATACTTACGATTGCTGGGAATACAGCCAATTAACCAGCAGTATTTAAGACACACATGGACAAAAGGAATCATGAGAAAACATCCATGATATTCACACTGATTTTTTTGCAACAAGGTAGATTCAATACTGCTGTGATGCTGACTCCTTAATCACTGGACAACAGTGAAAGCAGAAGTTACAAGTGATTGGAACTTCCCTCACTGAAGTGCTGGAGGAGCAGATGGGCAGTAGCTGGGAAAAGAAAGTCCTTTTGCAACAGACAAGTGATCCACATTGGACTCTCCGTCTTCACGTCCTGGTCCTTGCTTTGATTTGCTAAAACTGGCAGCGGAAGGACCTGTGAGGTCCCCATTCCCTCGCAGTACACCGGTGCCTCAACCTGCCTTGCTTCATCCACCAAACACTTCCTTTTCTAACTAAACAGCAAAAATGATCCATGACACATCGAGCAAACTCTTTGAAACTCCCTCTTCTTCCTTCCACAGCCCCGCTTATTTAGACCTTTCCACACAGAAAGCTGTAACGATACAGCAACAATGTCATTCTTAAATTTTCAGGCACAAGCTAAACCACAATAATTCAGGTTTATAGAAGTATGACTGAGTCCAGACATACAACCAAAATCCATTTGAATTAAAGCATTACATTACAGGAAAAGACAAGACTTTACAAGGTAAAGGGAAAAACAATTCCTCACCCTGAGAATGTGCAGAACCTTGAAAAACAAGGCCTTGAATGTATCTGTGCTGCTGGATGGTATTGTAATAGAAATAATAGCAATGCTAACAATCAAAAAACATGAAAATGAGGCCACTTGGTCACTGTTTTGTTTCCCATTCCACTGGAGAACTGGTTTGGTTTGGGTTTTTCTTTTGGAAAAACATTTCTCTGTCAGTGTTGTCAATAATAGTGTCAAAAGTTCTTCAAATGGCTAATAGGAATTAGGGCAATCCTCACAGTCAGTATGGGATATAATCTTGATTCACAATACCTAATACCTCTGTGTGAGAAGCAGTGACAATTTGTGATTATGGTCGGTTCCATCTCTTGGAAAGTCACTTCAGATATGAATAGATACATAATCACCTTTCTTGGGGAATGGCCAATGCTGTTCTGGGGTGTATTAGAAGGGCTGTGGTTAGTAGGTCCAAAGACGTTCTCCTTCCCTTCTGCTCTGCCCTGGGAGGCTGCATCTGGAATATTGTGTCTTGTTCTGGGCTCCTCAGTTCAAGAAGACAGAGAACTGCTTGAAGAGTCTGGAGCAGAGCCACAAAAATGAATGGAGTGGAACATCTTCCTTAAGGGGAGGGACTGAGGGAACTGGGTCTCTTTAGCTTGGAGAGGAGCAGACAGAGATGTGACCTCATTAATGTCTATAAATATGTAGATGGTGAGTGTCAAGAGGATGGAGTCAGGGTCTGCTTGGTGATGCTCAATGACAGGACAAGGGGCAATGGGTGGAAGTTGAGGCAGAGGAAATTCCATGGACACATGAGGAAAAATGTTTTCCCTGTGAGGGTAGCAGAACACTGGAACAGGCTGCCCAGGGGGGTTGTGAAGTCTCCCTCTCTGGACGTATTCAAAACCCGCCTGGATGTGTTCCCATGGGATCTGCTCTAGGTAATCTGGCAGGGGAGTTAGACCGGATGATCTTGCAAGGTCCCTTCCAACCCTTAACATCCTGTAATTCTGTGATATTTTCCAAACCACAGAATATACTAAAGATCTGAATGTACATAAAGATCATGAACACGTTGATTCACTGTCTATGCATTTTAGCATTTCTTCATGGGAAAATCACATTGTAGTATAATAAAATTTCATTAAAAGAATAAGTTAACATTAAGAATAATATTGTGGAAGAGCAAGACCAGCTCTGTGATTCTTGCAGTCTTATGATAGATATTCTAATTTATCTTCTTTCTGTTTACACTGTCTTTCATATCTCTGTCCTTTCTCCTAGTATTTTCTGAATTATTTTCACAGAATCACAGATGATAGGGGCTGGAAGGGACCTCTGGAGCTTACCCAATCCACCCCTTGTCCCTGACAGAGCAGGTTCACATAAAGCAGGTTGGACAGGATGGTGTCCCAGGTGGGTTTTGAAAGCCCCAAGTCCTTTCTTCGTAAGAGATAAACCTTCTAGTCCTCTTATCATCTTTGTAGCCCTTTGTTATACTCTATCCGGCAGTTCCCTGTCCTTCTTGAACTGGGGAGCACGGGACTGGACTTAGTACTCCAGATGAGGCTGCACCAGGACATTTTATCTCACATGCACAGATCCATCTCCTTTTCCCTGGAGTTTAAGAGGTTTGATTTTGTTAATATTTATCATGCTGGTCATGTCTTCAGTGTTTTGAAAGGACAAAAGAAGAAAAGAACTTTCTCAATGAGAGGATTAGTATTATATCAAAGCTGGGCAAATGCCGAAGATTCCTATTAGCTTCCCAGTCAGACACCAGTGCAGAAGCTTTTGTCTGTGAAAAGGGTGATGTGGCAACTGCATAGGGGACAGATTAATGTCACACAGCTGTTGTTACAGTCTCGCAACATATTAGACCACAGAAGTTACAAACTTCATTAGGTCTGGATGAGTTTTAAATCAATCACTGCCCATGAACATTAATAAATTCTTTCAAAATCACATATATCATGCCAGAATATGTGCAAACCCTCAGTTCCTTACACTGTGCAAACCAAAGAGGCTTTGTTTGCAAATCTCAGCACTAATAATCTAATCATGTGATCTCTTCAGTGATAATAACAGTGACAACAATACTAAGATTAATATTAGTAATAATAAATATTTATTAATAGCAACAACAAAGGTTTAATTGCACACATTTTTGGAGATGGCTTGCCCTAAACTGACAATTTACAGGGGATTATATGCAATGATATAACATATTATGTTAAAGTGTAAGTTATTAGGACCATGTTTTGTAAATTGCTTCAGACTGAAACCTTCTTAGATCCCAAAGTCTAGCTACTAACCAGTCTCAGAATGATAGAATGATAGAAAGTGCTCTTGTAAGAAACTATGAAATTCTCAAATCCATCCAAAGGCAACAAAGAATGTAGCTATGTTATTTCTGTCAGGTAGTTTTATAACCTGCTTTTATTATTTCCAGTGATGGAGACTTCACAATCTTTAGTGTTTTGCTATTCTTATGTTCTTCAAGATCTCCCTTGCTATAAAACAAGGAATCTTATTTTACAGAGAACATTTTATTCCTCGATGTTTTGCTGATAGGAGAAATTAAGAAGCCACGTTCTGAATATATTTCAGTTGTTCAAAATGGAATTGGGGTCACTGCAATGTGGCTACTCAGAATTTCATTGTCGTAGGTTGAGGCAGACCCCCCTCCCCACCACGGGCAGAAATAACGACTCAGACGAACAGATTGCAAAAGTGATGGAAAGTTTATATGGAAAGCAATGAATGTTTACAGAGAGCCAGAAGCACAGTGACAAAATAAATCCCAAAACAGACCTAGAAGCATCCCATCCCCACCTGGGGGTATATCCAAGACCCCCAGGGCTCCTTCTTCCCCCCCCCCCCCCCTCCCCCACTGCTAGGCTAGTCTCAGCTGGCCAGATCTGAGACTGCCCATCCCCCCGTGGCCTTGGGCCTAGCCAGGCCCATGGCTGGGAGACATCTCCCCCAGTTACTGGGTGATGGTGAGGAAGAAAGAGAATGTGTTAGACACCGCACTGGATCTTATAGTGGTGCAGAGAATTATGGTAGGAAATACTAATTTCCTGTGTCCACCCCTCTGGGCTGGACTTCTGGACATAGGAAGCAAACACAGCAGAGAGCACCTAGCCCAAACTGCTGCATTCATGTAGCAGGGCTAGTACGAGGTGAGCAGCCATTGGTTGAGCAGATATCATCCTTAGCAGCATGTAGCTGGAGAGGGCTGTGTTTTAATCCCCCGAAATATTATTTGCTTCACTCTTACCACCTCACATTTGAAATAGGTCAGTTTGCAACAGGCATAGGTTTATTGATTGAAATCATCAGTCTTTTATAAGTTCTGATGATGACGAAAGCATCATGTTCCTTTTATTAAGACATGTGATGAAGAAGCAGTTTCTAAATGGGACTGGCTCATTTCTATTCTGCTTCCAAAAAATGTGTTGGCATCCATCAGGGAGTGACTGTAAGTAATGTAGTCAAATTCAGCAATTCACTAATGAGATGATGGTGGGGTCAGTCCCCTGTCTTTCCAAAGTGACTCTGATCAGACCTTTTGGATGTTGTTACGAGGTTTTATGGAGACTAAACCACACACACACAAGGACAATACCAAAATGATTTTCAAGAGCAGAAAGCTTTCTGGTTTCATTGTTCTTATTGTTAGTCTCACAGTTAAATTCATTTGCCCATCTTAATTTAATGTAAGGAAAGTACCTATGTATTGAACATGCTATTCTTTAAGTGTCTGTCAGAGAGCTCCCACTGATTGGCACATTATCTCAAAGTGGACCTTGGAGCTGCTTCACAGATTTTTTTCTGCTCATAGTTAAAGCACTTAGAGTAAATAATCAAGAGCTACATGCAATGATTTGGCATCCTGTACTAATTGTTTTCTATCTACTGTATATTTAATCTTGAAACACCAGTATGAATAAGATGGATAGATTATATTGCTGAGTCTTTTAAACCCCAAGTTTAATATTCCCATTAATATGCTTTAGTGTCCTATTCCCACACAGCAAAATAGCTACTAAAGAAAGAGGCATTGAGATCCCTCTTTTATTGATGAGAAAATCAAGTCTTTAACATCTGACTTACAAATAAATCATTTGTAATAGATTTGTAAGAGAAAAATGCATCACTTTATATGACAAAATCTTTCAGAATAAATCTTCTCAAGTATAATTTGAAAGAGTTGCTTCATTATACCACATGTTGGTAGAACACTAATGCTGATAACCAACTTCACTACAGAAATTGACACTCAAAAGGAAGAACATACTTAGACTAAAATCAGCCTAGCATCTTGTAGACTACATTCTCAGCCAGAAAAAATCATCATTCCTTTCACTTGTCCTGTGCCATTTTTCACATTTCTTCTGTCTCCAGTTTGGGGTCCCTCAGTTTAAGAAGGACATTGAGACACTTGAACGTGTCCAGAGAAGGGCAACAAGGCTGGGGAGAGGCCTTGAGTACAAGCTCCATGAGGAGAGGCTGAGGGAGCTGGGATTGTTTAATCTGGAGAAGAGGAGGCTCAGGGGAGACCTTATTGCTCTCTACAACTACCTGAAGAGAGGCTGTAGCCAGGAGGG
The DNA here is from genome assembly GCA_015227895.2 of Colaptes auratus. Classification (NCBI taxonomy): domain Eukaryota; kingdom Metazoa; phylum Chordata; class Aves; order Piciformes; family Picidae; genus Colaptes; species Colaptes auratus. The sequence goes on along the minus strand of CM037632.1, from coordinate 9,854,008 downwards.
TATTGGTCTCTTCTCCCAGGCAACCAGCACCAGAACAAGAGGACACAGTCTCAAGCTGCACCAGGGGAAGTTTAGGCTCAAGGTGAAGAGAAAGTTCTTCACAGAGAGAGTTGTTAGCTGATGGAATGGGCTGCCCAGGTTGGTGGTGGAGTCACTGTCCCTGGAGGTGTTCAAGAGGGGATTGGACATGGCACTTGATGTCATGGTTTAGTAGTCATGAGGTGTTGGGTGACAGGTTGGACTTAATGATCTTTGAGGCCTTTTCCAACCATTTTGATTCTATGATTCTATGATAATCACTAAGCCATCACAATTTCTTGAGAACAGAGCTGGAAATAAGAGTGCCAAAGGTGAATTTATTTTCCTATGTGTAAATATCATGAAGAAATAAAATGTTCTAACTGCAGAGATGTGAAATGTTGGTCACTACTGGACTGCCCTAGCAAAAGTGGATATATAAGTGAACACAGAATTCAAATACAGGTGTAAGTGGGACTGGCTTCAATTTACATTGATTTTCTATATCTGAGTTGACCATATAGAATTTATACTTTTTTTAAGTCAGATGAGAAAATACAGGCTTCTCTGCATTTTGAATCATCTAATCTGGTCTGGTCTAGATTTATGCATTAAGATGAAATGTCACAGTAACCCTCCTTCCTGATAATAACTGAAAACAAATGGTTAATTCAGACCCCAAAAAAAAAGAGGGGGAAAAAAGTACAGTGTAGGTAAACAATATTAAATCTGGCTTTGATATTTGTTTCTTGTTTGTTATGTAAAAGCTTCTATAATCAGAGTAAGGAGCTACAATTAAGAGAGCATCTTTTCTAATATAAAATAATTAGAAAAATTTAGGGGTCTCCTTTTCAAAATAATCACAGAATCACAGAATGTTAGAGGATAGAAGGGACCTTGAAAGATCATCCAGTCTAACCCCCCTGCCAGAGCAGGATCACCTACATCAGGTCACACAGGAATGCATCCATGTAAGTTTTGAATATCTCCAGAGATGGAATGGAATGGAATGGAATGGAACGGAATGGATTGGAATGGAATGGAATGGAATGGAATGGAATAGAATAGAATAGAATAGAATAGAATAGAATAGAATAGAATAGAATAGAATAGAATAGAATAGAATTAACCAGGTTGGAAGAGACCTTTGAGGTCATCGAGTCCAACCTGTCATCCAACACTATCTAATCAACTAAACCATGGCAACAATCACCCCATCCAGTCTCTTCCTAAACACCTTCAGTGATGGTGACTCCACCACCACGCTGGGCAGCCCATTCCAATGGCTAATCACCCTTTCTATGAAGAACTTTTTCCTAACATCTAGCCTAAACCTCCCCTGGTGCAGCTTGAGATTGTGTCCTCTTGTTCTGGTGCTGGTTGCCTGGGTGAAGAGACTGTCTGGCTGCAACTTCCCTTCAGGTATTTGTAGTCAGCGACTTCCCTGGGCAGCCACCCATAAGAATGGATCTAATTTCTTCTGTTGTGGCAGCTCCCTCTGAAGGAATAAATACAAGTCTTGCAGGCAGAAGAGGCGGAACATTATTGCCTGACAGAGATAACATCAACCTGAAACTGCTAGATAATGGAGTAGACACTAACAAACAAAATGTTTACCACTTAGTGGGATTTGTAGCTCAAACATATGGATCAGAATGACTGCAGCAAACTGCTGTAGCACAGGATATAATCAAACACTATAATTAAAACAAAAATCTGATCCTGATTTTTATCTCTTTATAACCAAATGAAAGAATAATTTCTGTGAATGTTGACTTCAGACTTATGCTAAAGCCCAGAAACCTTGGCTAATACAGCTGTATGCAATAGCTTATTGAATAATAAAGGGGAAAAGAGAACATTAATTTTATTTTTTTTACTTTCTACAGTGTCTGAATATCATATGTAAATGTTGCCACAGTCCTAGATGATACAGCTGAGGCGTGAATAGGACCAGTGGGGACAGCAAGCCCTAATGAGTCTGCACATAAATATGTTCCCATTTATATTAATAGCATATTTTTGAAAGTGTCTATAAAATGTCTTATAAACAGGAGGAAAATAATTCATTAAATGATAATATAACCAGTACTTCTAAGTCTCACCATAAGCAAGACTCAGCCTCCTGCTATAGTGAAGGAAATGCTGCTTTCTCTCAGTTATCCTCCTGCTGACAGGTGATTAAAGGATGGCAGGCCTTTCCACCATTCAACCATTTCCCTGCATTTGTACCTCAAGTCCCATTTTAGGCTAATGGGACTAATTTAAACTGATTTTTCACCTCCCAACAATCTTGAGATTAGAAAGGTATGAGAGTTTTATGGTATTATTATCTGAAAGCTGTCAAGAGTAATTTGCCAAGGCAGAGCAGAGGTTCAGGAAATGGCTTCATTTGCTGAAATAAAAACTGAGTTTATACATTGTTAAAGTGTTTGCCAGAGCTAAGATCCACCACCGACTGTCTGGCACAATAACTTTGATTTAAAAACATCTTCCTAATCTTGTGTCACGCAGTGTAGCTGATTATGCAGGTATTTGTAACTCATAGTCACTCCATCCTCAGCAGATCAGATATTTGAGAGTACGGGGATGATAGGAAGGGGCAGGAGGGAGAGAGCCATCTCATAATATCAAACAGTGGGCAGAAATTGCGGAGTGCTATGTGGAATTGTGTCTGAGACTGTGATCTGATGTGGAACTAGCAGTTATTCCACGCCACATTTTTTTTGCTTGCCCTGTGGTCTGCTTGCAGTCATTCAGCAGACTGAAGAGGCACAGCACGCTGCCATAAGTGTCCTAACGACACTTCTGGCAACTGAGGATCATGGAACAGGAGTCAGCTGAATCATTTCCATGTTCATTAAAGGAGATTTGACTTGTTAATGGAATTCTGTTACATTTATGTTTTAAATTTCAGAGCCTCCAAATTCTTACTCAGCTTACATCTCTCTTCACTCGCTTCCAGAGTGAAGTGGCAGCACTTAAAACCTCTGTTCAAGTCTTTTCATTTCCTGTTACTACTATGCTGTATAAAAATCCTGGAGAAAGGCAATCTCTGACAAAACATGTGCTTGTCAGAGTTCAGCTCCACTTGTAGATTATTATTCAAACTGGTTTCCTATCTTTTGCAGGAAGTCACTGAATCTTTCATTCATGCCAGAAGACTATTTGTGAAGTAATTCACATGGTTAATTTCAGTCCCAATTTACCCTTTCACCCTGCACAATATAACCTTTTAGCTTAAAGGTACTACTCACACCTAAGTATATCCCCAGAGTACTGGCATGTAAAGTATCCACTGTGCTTAGCTCTTAGCTATTGGATGGGGAGACTGTTTGTGCAGATAGTGACTGAAGTGACTGGTATTCACCACAGTCATGCAAAATTAAGTCAATGATGGGTGATTTATGGAAAATATGTCACGTAAGTAGAAAACCTATCAGAGAAATTCAGCGAGCCTGTAAATTTCAATATCCCCGCTCTGCAAGTGGCCACTACCACAGTTTTATATTTTAAGGGAATGTGTAAGAAAAATTTGAAGGAGAAGAATACCATTTCCTCAGAAGAAATGCATTTTTTAACTCTCACTCTTGAGTTACTGCTTACTGCTCATATTCTGAATCATTGAAATTCTGTCAAAATAGCAATAAAAGAAAAGAGTAGCCTATGGTTAATTTTGTGAGTGGTCCCAAGGCTCACATAAATGTTTGATGCATTTAAAGTCAGATACATTCTCAACCTTACTAATAGCTTATGCCATTCCTCCTACAGGAGTGAATTCTTTAGGTTAATTACACATTATAAAGGATTATATAACTTTTCTGTTTAGATGAATATTGTGTGTCCCTTCTCATCCTTTCCTCCCTTTCAGTGTTTTGTACTCCTCAATCAGTTCTCTCTCACATCATTTTTATTATCCCCAGCGTAAGTCCCTATCTTTGTTTTTATTTTTATGGAAAGCTACAAGAAATAAAAAGACTCCAAGGGCTGTTTATTCACCGATGTCAGAGGGATGGATGCAAAACTCATTCTTGGTCTATACAAATCTTATAAAGTTTGGTATAATGAAAATTACAGCACTACAGCACATCCAAGTTGTGAAACTATCTGCATGGGGTCCATTCCAATAATTACAACAACCCTGAAATCAAATTTCCTGGATGAATAAATTCACATAGCCTTCTGAGGAGATTTCTTTTCCAAACAATGCACAATGAAGTGATCACAGACACATCTGGCAGAATCCCTAATGAGTATTGCGTTCCTGTCTAGTAAGTACCAAACTCATTTTTACTGTGCAGTGATGCTATTTAGATTTTAGATTACGGTCACTGTGTGCCACGTGAAATGTATCTCATTAAAGTGTTTTCTGAATCAAGGTGAAATTTATAGTATATAATCATAGCTGTTACCTTTTGGCAAGATCCAAGTATATTAACGTTTGCCTCTGTTAGTAGTGTAAAAGAATAGAATAAGGCCCTGGTTCCAGAGAAACCATTTAAAATTATATTTTTTCTCTTTTTATTTTTTCTTTTTTCTTTCTTTAATTTTTTTTAATGTCAACAGTATGTGCTTATTATGATTTTCCTCACCTTTTTTTTCCCTTTTTCCCCCAATGACAACAGTATGTGCTTATTATGCTTCTCTTCACTTTGATTCCTAAAGCGAACACAGTAGATGTCTTGGGCTGTGTCTTTTTAAAGCTCATTTAGTAGTAAGGACCTGAGTATTAAACGTTAACCACTTTTGGGTATTCCCCTTTACCCTGGAATTAATGCATGTTGACTTGCAATATTTTTCTCTTTAAAAAATTATTAATTTGAGCCAGATAAGCTGGTACTAGGAAAAAGAATGACAGGAGGAAGTGGCCATAAAGAGGAGAAGCAAGAATCAAATGCAAGGGCAGAGAAATGTGAAGAAGCAAACAAATATGTTTCCTTCTGTGTCAAAGATGCAAAACAATTACTACCTGGAAGTTCTAGGGTTTTGTGTAGAAGCAGCCCTTGGATATATTTGCACAACCTGAAAGATATGAAGAATTCTGTCTTGTCATAATTGTCTTTCTAAAGTTTACATTGCTCAAAAGCAGAATTACATGCCTGAGAATTGAAGTCTTGATTGACATAACTGTAAATGCTGTCAGCACAGATAATATTTACTGCATGCTCTTTGTAGTACATTGCTAATACATTTTTAATGTCCACTGGAATAAAGAGTGAGTTCAAGCTAGAATTGATTTTAACCAATATTCTGAATACTGATTAATTTTTTAATGGTTATTTGCTGAATTGGCCACAGGTATTCTGAGATACCTCAGGATGTGTGGATCCTCGTTCTGTTTACTGTCTATTCAGCAGATGTTCTTCATCCAAGCAGTACCCTCAGTTAGAGTAGGGCATGGAAAACAACAAATATTAATCTATCCATAACTGCACTGGATGATAAACCAGAAGCACCATGAAAATATAAAACACATCACAGTGATTATTATAGCTTATTGCTGGTCTGGTTTTATCATTTTCTCCTTTGCATCATAGATTTAAACTAATATTTGTTCCACAGTCATGTCCCATGGAGCAGAATGGAAAAACAGTATTTTACCAAGGAATAGAACACACTCAGCCATACTGGATAGGAACAAATGACATTACAGTGTTATGGCTTTATGAGGTGCAAGCTGTGCCCGGTGTAGCTAGACAATGCATACAGTCCTGAAACTTTAAAACTCTCCATCTTGCAGAAAAGAAAGCATTTTATGTGAGTTTGGTGATATCAGTAGAACTGACCCTCCAAGGAACACAATTTCCTTCATGAAGGAAATTTAACTCTCAGGATTTTATGCATAGTATGGTTTAAGAGAACAGGACATAAGAAGATGAGGACATAAAATCACAGCTGGAAAAGTCTAGAAGCAAAAATATGGATAAAGAAAGAAAAGGCTCCTAAAATATTTTGTGTTCTTTAAAGTTAACTCTTTTGCTCTTACTCCTGTAACAGGAATCATTCTCACTCAATGTCTTTTAAACAGATATTGTATTTTGTAACTTAAAAGGACAAAAAATAAAGTAGACTGGAAAGTATCTCTGAAGGTCATGTGGCCTAAGGCCCTATGCAAAGCAAGGCTAAGTTTAACACTTGATCAGCTTGCTCAAGATCTTGTCCAGTGTTGTAATTTCTGTGTACTTCTGAGAGTAGTACGGCTTCATCTTGTTGATAACAACCCATTAGGTAACTGAAGGCAGCAGTAATATTTCACTAACTCTTTTTCCTTAGACTGGAATTAAAGCACCTACCAATTTCCTCAAACTCTTCTCATGAGGCATATTCTCTAGCCCTCTTGGTAGCCCTCCATTTGCCTTGCCTCAGTTTGTGAACATCTACTGGGGTGCCTAAATTTCAATGTTGCACTCAATATGTGGTTTCAGGGACCAAATAGAATGTAGCCAGTAAGATGGGAGAATTGATTATCCCTATCGAAGGCCTCTCAATATGCAGTTAGCCCTCATAACCGCAAGAGGGCACTACTGATACATGATCAACTTGCTGGCCTCCTTGACTCCCAAGGCCTTTCCCTCAAAGCTACTTTCAAACCAATTAGCCGGGTCCTCTTGCGGGGGGTTATTCCGCTCCCATTACTGTGAAATTTCACGGGGTCTCTGTTTGTGGTTTTTTTTTCCCCATCTCAATTAAAATCCCTTTGGATTGTCACTTGTCCCCCCAGCATACCAAATTCTCCTAGTTTGCTGTCATGCACAAACTTTCCAAAGGTGCTTTTCATCTAGTCATACTATCTGCTAATGAAACACATGAAATATCATCACCACATTATTTGCCCATGAAGAAATTCTCTAGTAACATAAGACAGGCTCTTCAGAAGCCTTGGATGCACTCTGTTGTCCTATCACAGTCCTATTGTCCTACTACTTTGTTACTTATATTGCTTCAGTCTGGAGCTCCCTCTTCATCCATGCTGGGCTTCTGCCACACTTGCTTTCCTGCACATTAATATGGACCATTCTTGTGCCTTGGAAAGCTGGTCCTCGAGGATAAATCAACTCTGATGGACCGTTCTGTTTTTCAGGGCTACCTGTCAGGGGTTTGTCAAAGAATTTCCATGAAAGAACTTAGGTCAGCTCTCCTGAAGAACAGAATTACAGTTTTGGTTTTGTCCTTCACAGAATCACAGGCAATTTGCAAACCTCAAATACTGTCATCTAGACTCTCCTGCTGAAGCAGGGTCATCTAGGGAGGCTGCCCAGGACTCTGTCTTTTATCTCACAATCTTAAATTCTACCATCACGTACACCATTCTTCTCATCACTGACTAGCTCTCCATTTTTAAGGTATAACAGGTCCTGTAAAGCACATCATCTAACTGTCTTGTTGATGTTCTGTGTCCTTGATTGTGCCCTTCATATAAAGGAGATATCAAAGCACAATTTCCCATGACTACCAGGGCATTCAAGCACGAGGCTTCTTCCTCTATAGTCTGTAAAGATTTCTTCTGTTTCTTGTCCTTGTGGAGGTCCCCTGTAGATTTCTATTCTTTAACCAGTTTTTTACTATCTTCTCATTTCTCTGAGAGAAAAACTGGGTGTAGTCAAGCACTATGCACAGAATGCAAATTTTCATCCTGTCTTCCTGGCCTGCCTTTCCCCAGAAGCCTCCTACCAGTGTGCCCCTGTGTCTCTGTGATCCCAATGAGATTATACATTAGAGAGTTGAGAAGACATCTAAAGTCTTCTGTTTGTTCCCATGCTGCATGTGTTAATGCACAGCATGTGGGACAGGCACCCAGATACATAGTTCTGTTTGGGGAAGTGTGATAGACTCCTGAATCTTCCTGGCCCTGACAGTCTCCTATGTTCCATTGCTTTCTTCCACTTGTCCTTGTACTTTATGTACCCTCTTGCTCTGATCTTCCCTTTAAGTCCATCATCCACCATCATCTTGGAAATCTATATTCAGTCATTTAAGAATAACCTCAAACCATCTGTCCTTCCATGTGGCATGGATTGGGGTATTTTTGCCCCTGCCTAACAGTAGGTCGTATCTGTTGAGAAATAAGCTTGAGGGTCCACCTAAGTCCCACCTTAAATCCATCTGAATATATTCCTATGAATGAATTCTTCGAATTCCTTGTGATTTCAAAGAGGTCACAATGCATCCTCTCAAAACATGTTTCCAATGTCAACAGCAATACCAATATATCTTAAGAGTCAGATTTAGAAAGTGCTGACATGCTGGGACATGTCCAGAGAAGGGCCACAAGGACGATCAGAGGGCTGGAGGTCCTCTCCTATGAGGACAGACTGAGGGAGTTGGGGATCTTCAATCTGGAGAAGAGAAGGCTCTGAGGAGACCAAATTGAGGCTTTCCAGTATCTGAAGGGGGCTACAAGACAGTTGGTGAGGGACTTTTTAGGGTGTCAGGTAATTATAGGACTAGAGGAAATGGAAAAAAAGTAGAAATGGGTAAATTCATATTGGATGTTAGGAAGAAGTTTTTCACCATGAGGGTGGTGAGACACTGGAACAGGTTGCCCAGGAAGGTGGTGGAAGCCTCATCCCTGGACTTTTTTAAGGCCAGGCTGGATGTGGCTCTGAGCAACCTCATGTAGTGTGAGATGTCCCTGCCCATGGCATAGGGGCTGGAACTAGATGATCTTTGAGGTCCCTTCCAACCCTAACAATTCAATGATTATTAAAAATTATGGACAAAATATTTTGTTTTGGCTGTTTTGAGGTTCTAAAGGACAGATTCCACCCCTCCCCATAATTTGTTATGAGTTTTAATGGAATGTTACAAAGTGGCAGCCACATGGATAACGTTTTTCAGCAAAACAGAGAACCATTCTATCCTGTCAGAGATTTGTTACTTACTGTACAATATACAATACAATAATACAATACAATACACCAGGTTGGAAGAGACCTTCAAGATCACCGCGTCCAACCCATCAACCAATCCAACCCACCTAAACAACTAAACCATGGCACCAAGCACCCCATCAAGTCTTCTCCTGAACACCTCCAATGAAGCTGACTCCACCACCTCCACGGGCAGCCGATTCCAATGGACAATCACTCTCTCTGTATAGAACTTCTTCCTAACATCCAGCCTAAATCTCCCCTGGCGCAGCCTGAGACTGTGTCTTCTTGTTCTGGTACTGGCAGCCTGGGAGAAGAGACCAACCTCTGCCTGGCTACAACCTCTCTTCATGTAGTTGTAGAGAGCAATAAGGTGACCCCTGAGATCACCCCTGAGATATGTTACTGTAAAAAAAACCAAACCCACATACAAGTGCAATTCATTAGTCTTGACTGTGAAATGTTTTGGATTGGGAGACTTGATGCTCATCATAATCATCTATGAATGAAAATCAAGCTGATTATTATTAAATAACAGCTTTATAATAAATGAAAGGAAGTGCAACATATAAGAAAATTAGGGAAGTATTTTCCATTGGATATTGCAAATGCCAAAACATAGATTTTAAAAGAATTAGGAATATTCATGGAAGACAAGGCCATGAAATACAGTTAAACAAAGATGTGGTCTATAGCTTAAAAAATACTAAACCTGATGATTTTTAGGATTTATCTAGGGAAATATCACTGTGGGATTACAATGAATCTATCTCCTATCCTTCTTTCTTTCTTTTTTTTGTTTCCTAAAATAAAATACTGGACTAGATAATCTTTGGCATGAGCTAGTCTGGCTGTATTCTTACATGTTTTCTGTCAACACAAACTCTCCTTGGTCTATGCTGACTGCAAAGTCATGTTTGCTAATTCATTATTTCATCACCATTCCTCTACTCCAATCCAAAGCCTATAACTTTTCTAATGCAGAAAAGACCTCTGGCTGAGGTCTTTTGAAACACTTTTGAAACATGTGAAAACTGATTGGAAATAAATCACTTGCCCAGGGTGGTGGCTGAGGCCCCGTCCCTAGAGATATTCTACTTTAGGCTTCACAGGGGTCTGGGCAACCTGATCTAGGTGAGGATGTCCCTGTTTACTGCAAGGGATGTTGGACTAGATATCCTTTAGAGGTCCCTTCCGACCCAGCCCATTCTATGAATTAATGATTCTAAATCTGATTTTGTGTATACCTTATTTTAGGTCAGTAATAGTGTTGTGACCTAAATATAATACCTTTTTCACAAATAAACCTCTGGGTTGAGGCCCTGTCCCTGGAGGTGTTTAAGACCAGGCTGGATGAGGCTCTGGCCAGCCTGATCTAGCGTGGGGTGTCCCTGCCCATGGCAGGGGGGTTGGAACGAGATGATCCTTGTGGTCCCTTCCAACCCTGACTGATACTATGATACTATGACTAGTGCTTACAGTGTACATGAATGTGCCATGAAATAGATATGTCCTTAGTTTGAATCCTTGCATTTCAACTAATCTCACTTCATTTCTAACACACAACACTTACTCTGCACAGCCCTATGATTCACTTCCTGGCATTACATTTACATAGACACATTCCACGCAATATGTTAAATCATTTTTAATTCTCTAACAAATTAGTATTTCATCTAGGAAGTACAGTAATGAAATTATTGTATTAATATTCATCCTTGAACTGAAATAGACTTGTTTCCCAAGAAACCAAAAATAATATTTCTCTCCACTCCAAATCCATCCCATTAAAATCTGAGCTGAATAAATTCTAGAGCTAGATAAACTATTGAACTGATACTCCTAGAACGTGAATATTAAGCTTGTGTATTTGGTGGCTCATACCAGAAAGGTTATAATTTATGTGGAATGAGATAATATTTGGGGTAGTGAGAATCCCAAATCCCTCTGACTCTTGACACAGAGTTAATTATGCAAGTCAGACAAGAGTCTGACTGCATCCTTTGCAGCTACAACCAGGCATGCAGACAGAATTACTTTGCAACACTCTGACACGTTACATTTAAACTCTGTACTATTCAATAAATCTTACAGAAACCTATTTTTTATTTCCATCAACAGTGCCTAGGGCAAGGCCTGTGTGACCTAGAAAGGAAAACCTGTAGCTATCTATAAAATTTTCTGATGGTGTTTGCCATCTTCACTCTGTAAAAGATTGAGTGCCTCAGTGATTACTGCAAGGTCTCTTTCTAGTAATACTATCAACTGGTCAGGAGTGAGCAACAATGCAAAACATGCAGCTGTCTCTGTTTCCTGTCTTTGCAAATACTGTACTATATGTGGTAAATTCATGGCCTTGTCTGAGACAGTGGAAAATTTGCCACTGAATTCTGTAAGAATAAAATTACCAACTTTATCACAGTATCACAGTATCACCAAGGTTGGAAGAGACCTCAAAGATCATCGAGTCCAACCTGTCACCACAGACCTCATGACTAGACCATGGCACCAAGTGCCACATCCAGTCCACTCTTGAACACCTCCAGGGACAGTGACTCCACCACCTCCCTGGGCAGCACATTCCAATGGCGAATGACTCTCTCGGTGAAGTACTTTCTCCTCACCTCGAGCCTAAACTTCCCCTGGTGCAGCTTGAGACTGTGTCCTCTTGTTCTGGTGCTGGTTGCTAGAGAGAAGAGACCAGCCCCTTCCTGGCTACAACCACCTTTCAGGTAGTTGTAGAGAGCAATGAGGTCTCCCCTGAGCCTCCTCTTTTCCAGGCTAAACAACCCCAGCTCCCTCAGCCTCTCCTCATAGGGTTTGTGCTCAAGGCCTCTCCCCAGCCTTGTTGCCCTTCTCTGGACACGTTCAAGTGTCTCGATGTCCTTCCTGAAATGAGGGGCCCAGAACTGGACACAGTACTCAAGGTGTGGCCTAACTGCTCCCAGCTTGGTGTCATCTGCAAATTTGCTGATGATTGTCTCAATCTCCTCATCTATATCATCAACGAAGATGTTAAAGAGGATGGGGCCCAGCACTGATCCTTGGGGCACACCACTAGTGACTGGCCGCCAGCTGGATGCGGCACCGTTCACCACCACTCTCTGGGCCCAGTTCCTAACCCAGCACAGAGTGTTGCGTTCCAAGCCACGAGCTGACAGCAGGGCTTTGCTTAAAACCTGGCTCCTGGAGTGCCGTAACTCTGTAAGATTTTTGGTTGTTTCTTAACAGGGCGACTGTTGTGACAAATTAGAGATTACAGCCTAGGAAGTGAGTAAAAAAATGCAACTACTTGTGTTTCTGCATCTATCCAGTTTTAAAGAAATCACATTATTTAGTGAATTTTTTTCTTCACTAGTCTTGAACCATTTGAATATTTAGTGTCCCATGACCTTAAAAATAATTTTTTAACAGAATGCTCTGAAGCTGAATTACTCTGGGCTTAATATCATGCCCCAAAATTACAATGAATATTTAATGTAATAAATTACTTTTTTTTTCTTCTTTTTTATATAATCAACTTCCAACAAGTAGGAAGAAATCATATTCTTTGAGAAATAAGCAGTTAATTTTGTAAATTACTCATCTGGCTGTATTATTTATAAGTTCTAAGCTGCCTTTCAACATACTTCTAGGAAATTTTCAGTGATTAAAATGAAAGCTCAGTATTTATGCTGAGTTACAGAAAATCCAAGAAATACACTTCCTGCTAGATATCATCTATGCTGAATCTAAATTACCATCCAGTGTAATTTAGAAATGACAGAATAGGGCTAAATTAACTTCTGTTTACTGTACAGGGGTGAGTGCAAAGGAGTTGAAATGAGATTTAGGTGGAGAATAGAATAGAATTAGTCAGGTGGAAAAGACCTTTGAGATCATTGAGTCGAACCTATCACCCAACACCATCTAATCAACTAAACCATGGCACCAAGTGCCTCGTCCAGTCTCCTCTTAAGCAACTCCAGAGATGGTGACTCCACCATCTCCCTGGCCAGCCCATTCCAAAGGCCAATCTCTCTTGCTGTGAAGAATTTCTTCCTAACATCCAGCCTAAACCTCCCCTGGTGCAGCTTGAGACTGTGTCCTCTTGTTAGAATAGAATAGAATATACCAGGTTGAAAGAGACCTTCAAGGTCATCGTGTCCAACAAGAGTAATCCTGTTTTTATAGTACCCCCCAATTTTATTATGAGGATCACAAAACAGCCCCTGAATTGTTAACTTTTCATTTGTCACAGTGTTACAATTGTACTACTTTCTGTTTCCATTTCTGATTTGGTGAATATTGTACCCTGGCATAACTTTGAATGAAGTTAACTGAAGTTACCAAAGACAGAAAGATGTAGAATCATATGACACAACACTAAATTAGTAATCAACCTTTTTTTTTCCTTGAAATCTCTATCTCATCTTTTTTGTTTTGTTTTGTTTTGTTTTTATTCAAATAAACAGCTTTCATGCACTCATGAATCATAGAATACAATACAATAATAATAATAATACAATACACCAGGTTGAAAGAGACCTTCAAGATCATCGTGTCCAACCCATCAACCAATCCAACCCACCCAAACAACTAAACCATGCAGCCAAGCACCTCATCAATTCTCCTGAACAGCTCCAATGAAGGTGACTCCACCACCTCCATGGGTAGCCAATTCCAATGGGCAATCACTCTCTCTGTATAGAACTTCTTCCTAACATCCAGCCTAAACCTGCCCTGGCACAGCCTGAGACTGTGTCCTCTTGCTCTGGTGCTGCCTGCCTGGGAGAAGAGACCAAACTCTGCCTGGCTACAACCTCCCTTCAGGTAGTTGTAGAGAGCAAGAAGGTCACCCCTGAGTCTCCTCTTCTCCAGGCTAAGCAACCCCAGCTCCCTCAACCTTTCCTCATAGGGCTTGTGTTCCAAACCCCTCACCAACTTTGTTTCCCTTCTCTGGACACGTTCCAGCAAGACAATATCCTTCCTAAACTGAGGGGCCCAGAACTGAACACAGTACTCAAGGTGTGGCCTAACCAGTGCAGTTGGGGTAGTTGGGGTAGGAAGGGGCCTCAAGGATCATCTAGTTCCAACCCCCCTGCCATGGGCAGCGACACCTCACACTAGATCAGGTTGCTCAGAGCCACATCCAGCCTGTCCTTAAGGACCTCCAGGGATGAGGCTTCCACCACCTACCTGGGATTTAATGATAATTTAAATATAACAATAAATGGAAATGTTATTTTTTGATTGTTAATGTTTATGGCCTGAATATACACCAGGGGAAGTTTAGGTTGGATATTAGGAAGCCATTCTTCATGGAAAGGGTAATTAGAGACTGGAATGGATTGTCCAGGGAGGGGGTGGATTCACCATCCCTGAAGATGTTTATGGAAAGATTGGATGTGGCACTTAATTACATGAACTGGTCAATGTGGTGGTGTTAGATCATAGGCTGGATTTTATTATCTCAGAGGCCTATTCAAGTCTCAATAATTTGTGATTATGTGATTCAAAACCATCACTGATGCTGACAATACACACCACCCCATTTCAGTACATTAATCCAGCAAATACTTCTTCTGTTTTGAAATCTGCAAGAAAGAGTGGTTTTCATGTGCTAATACACACATAGAATCATCTATAGGAGAAAACCAGAGCTCACATTTCCTGCACAACTGCAGCAGATATCTGGTGTATATATAAATACTTTTCATGCCTGCTAGGAATTTTCTTAAAGACAATAGTCAAGTCTTTGAAAAATTTCAATTTTATTTCAAATCTCTACCCATGTCTTTCTAATCACTGATGCAGGTTCAAGTCTGTTGTGGTTCTTTTTTCTCCCCATCAAATTTCATAGATACCGAGCTTGAAATAAATATATTAAACTAGTCTCAATGTACTTACTTTCTAAAGATAGAAGATCCTTCTCATATCAAAACAACTGCTGACCTAATTTTGATGTACAATTCAGATATGTCATTCCCCTGTGCACATCTAGCAAATTCCTTTGATGGGAAGCTGCTGTTATTCCAAGGAAAGATGTTTTGGCAGTTTCCTGTACCTCAGTCTCTTATATATACCACACTGGATGTCTACAGTTTCTCTTTTTGAATGAGACTAGAAGAAAATGTGATTGGAGTAGGTGGTAGCAGGACTGATATGTTTCCAATTAAATACTCTCTCTATTTGTTTCCAATTAAACAATCTCTCTGTTTCCAGTTAAAAACTCTCATTAGAGATATATGTGTGACATTTTCTGATTCAAGAGTCTCAAAAGCCATGAGGGGTTCACAGATGTAAATAGGAAAGTAGTAGCCATTCAGGATTCTTAGATTATTAACAACTTTTCTTTTTGTAAGGAAGAGTGACCTTCTATAGAAAATAAGGAGTAGAGCAATAAACAGCAGAGACAAAACAGACAAATTAGATCAATCTGTAAGACAGGTGTCTTACTAGTAAAAACTAGGAAAAAAACCAACAACTAGCATTATGTCCACCTTGCCTTTAGTGAAGGCAAGGTAACCCATATTGGTCCAAAGAACTAACTGACCAGCATCACCTCAGCCCCTAGAGAGGTGACAAAATGTTTCTAGGCTTTATTCTAAGCATGTGAAGCACAAGTGAGGACACAGTCTCAAGCTGCACCAGGGGAGGTTTAGACTGGATGTTAGGAAGAAATTCTTCATAGAGTGATTGCCCATTGGAATGGGCTGCCTGGGGAGGTGGTGGAGTCGCCATCACTGAAGGTGTTTCGGATGAGACTTGATGGGGTGCTTGGTGACATGGTTTAGTTAGATGATGGGTTGGACGCAATGATCTTGAAGGTCTCTTCCAGCCTGGTCTGGTCTATTCTATTCTATTCTATTCTATTCTATTCTATTCTATTCTATTCTATTCTATTCTATTCTATTCTAAAGTGTGTCCAGACACACTGTGCAGTTGGCACAGATTTACAAAGAGCTTGACCGACACAAAAACATTCTGCCATAAACCAAGCGATTATGTGGATGAGGAGAGACTAGTGGACATAATATACCTTACAGTTAGCAAAGCAAAAAGCTTTGCCATCTTTAACAGCATTCCCATTTGGATGGTGAGAAAACACAGACTTCAGTTTGCAAAAATTAACTACTGGATGGATTGAAAATTGGCTGGACCACCAGACACAAATTATAGTGATTATTAATTCAGTTGTGGTTGAATGAGAGAGTCACAGAGGCCAATTCTGCACCCCATATGTGTTCAACACCTTTAACAGGCACTTGGGTGATGGCACAGTGTGATTTGGCACATGAAATTTGTAGATTACTCTAAGCTAAAGGGAGCTGTCGGCACAGATTTTCAGTGCAGAAGGATTTTGATACATTTCAGAACTGTGGCCAACAGTCACCTCCCAATCTTTGGTAAGAGAAAGTTGAAAGTCAGAAACTATGATGGAAAATCCTATTCATTTGTACAATCTAGCAACTGACAGCCAAATAGTGGCACTGCTGGTGGGAGATTAAAGATTATAATGCACTCTAGGTGAAGCAGTGCCTAGAAGCCAATGTATTGGTCTATGTGGCTATAAGATAAAGGAAAGCTTCTGTTACTCCATATTTGACACTGATGAGGTTACAACTAGAAAACTGCACACCAAATTAGACTTCCACCCAGCTCCAGAGGGATATGGAGAAACTGGAACAGTTCAGCAGAAGACTGCCATTATGACCAGAGCTGTGAAGAGTCGATAAAGGAACAATGTTCCTTCAGTCCAGAAAATAGAATACTGAAGGGAA
Source organism: Colaptes auratus (assembly GCA_015227895.2). Lineage (NCBI taxonomy): Eukaryota > Metazoa > Chordata > Aves > Piciformes > Picidae > Colaptes > Colaptes auratus. Next base: position 9,837,357 of record CM037632.1, on the reverse strand, counting down.
ATCTAAAAAATGTCTATGACCATTTGAAGAACAGCTACAGAGACAACAGAACTATACTCATCATAAGAGCAGCAAACACCACAAGATGCCATAAATTATCTTTTAGGAGTTTTAGGCTGAAACAAAAAGCAAGAGGGTAGTGTTGTTACCAGCATAACACAGCATTGGAACTTGTTCCTCAGGGAGGTCAAGAGATCTCTGTCCTTTGAGATTTTCAGCGCTCTACTAGACACAGTCACGGACAAAAGAGATCTGTTGTTGGCAACAACCCCACTTCAAATGAGAGATTGAGCCAGATGACCTCCAGAACTGCTAAATCTGTCTCTTTCAATGTTTATTCTAAATCTTACCAAATTTTGTAGGTTACTTAAGGTTTAAGATAAAGATCACAAAAAAATCATGAGAAAGATTGATTGCAAGAGAACCCAGGCATTCACTACAGAATTAAAAAACAAAAACAGAAAAGAAAGTTTGGGGAGAACTTTTATGCAATTATTTTTTTTTAAAGAAGTTAAACTTCAGAAAATAGATAGTGTGTTATGATATTGTAGACATTCTTCTGGTATTTAGGAGCAGAAAGAGTGATTGCCCACTGCAATGGGCTGCCCAGGGAGGTGGGGGGGTCGACGTCCCTGGAGGTGTTTAAGAAAAGCCTGGATGAGGCATTTAGTGCCAGGTCTAGTTGATTAGTTAGGGTTGAGTGATTGGATGGACTTGGTGAACTTGGAGGTCTCTCCCAACCTGGTTGATTCTGTGGTTCAGAGCCTCAGCCACGTTTTGTGAAATCAAAATGGGATTTCTTCAAGTCTAATGTAGTATACAAGATCTTGTGCTGGCACAACAGTGAGTGTCATGCTTCAGAAACAGAAACAAAGTCATTCTCAGAATCACAGAAAACATCTGGTTGGAAGCAACCTCCAAGAGCATCCAGTCCAACCTTCAACCTAGCACTGAAAGGTCAACACTAAACCATGTTCCCTAGGGCCAGGTCCACATGCTGCTTAAACACCTCCAGGGATGGTGACTCCACCACTGTCCTGGGCAGACCATTTCAGTGTTTGATAACCCTCTCTGTGAGGAAGGATTTCCTAGCATCCAGACTGAACATCCCCTGGCACAGCTTGAAACCATTTTGTCTAGTCCTGTTCCTTGCCACCAAGGAGAAGAGGCTGCCCCCTCCTCCCTCCAACACCTCTTCAGGTAGTTGTAGAGAGTAATGAGGTCTCCTCTCAGCCTCTTCTTCTCCAGACTGAATAAATCGTGCTCCCTCAGCTGAACCTCACAGGCCATGTGCTCCAGGCCCTTCATGATACTCATTGCCCTTCTCTGGACATGCTCCAGCCCCTCAATGTCCTTCCTGTAGTGAGGGGCCCAGAACCGAACACAATACTTGAGGTATGGCCTCATCAGTACTGCATGTAGTGGGATGATCACCTCCCTGCTCATTTAAGGTGATTTTGTTTGCAGAATTATTACTGATATGCAGGCAATTTATTTTTTTGCAAACTATGAATGCAATGAACCTAGTGCATAATATCAGGCTTTACAAGAAAAGTAGCAACACCCTGCCATGTTCAGAAGCCTTGAAAGAAAGAATAAGGCAATAGATGAGGAAACATAAACCTGCCACCTCATCAAGTACACAGTAAAAAAGAAATTGTAAATGGTTTGTATTATCCAGCAACACTATTCTTTCAGCTCATTATTATAAAACCTTTTGTGGGATTTAAAAACACGGAATAAACATGTTCCTTCATCTTGTAGGAGTGTCTGCAATTGCACACACAAACATTTCACACAAAATCACAGAATCACAGAAACATTCAGGCTGGAAAAGACCCTCAGGATCACCAAGTCCAACCAATAATCCTAGCCTACAAGGTTCACCTCTAAACCATATCCCCAAGCACCACATCCAAACCACCTTTAAACACATCCAGGCTTGGGGACTCCACCACCTCCTGGGGCAGCACATTCCAATCCCTGACCACTCTTTCCATGAAAACATTCTTCCTAATGTCCAGTTTAAACCTGCCCAGTCACAGCTCGAGGCTGTTCCCTCTTGTTCTGTCACTAATTACCTGTGAGAAGGACCAGCACTAGCCTCTCCACAACGTCCTTTCAGGTAGTTATACAATACAATACAATACAATACAATACAATACAATACAATACAATACAATACAATACAATACAATACAATACAATAAATCCAGGTTGGAAGAGACCTTCAAGATCATCGTGTCCAACCTATCAACCAATCCAACCCACCTAAACAACTAGATCATGGTACCCAGTACCCCATCAAGTCTCCTCCTGAATACCTCCAATGATGGTGACTCCACCACCTCCCTGGGCAGACCATTCCAATGGGCAATCACTCTCTCTGTAAAGAACTTCCTCCTAACATCCAGTCTAAACCTCCCCTGGCGCAGCTGTCTACAATCTCCCCTCAGGTAGTTGTAGAGAGCAATAAGGTCACCCCTGAGTCTCCTCTTCTCCAGGCTAAGCAACCCCAGCTCCCTCAGCCTCTCCTCACTGGCGGTCCCCATGTGTCGGGAACTGGCGGTCCCCATGTGTCAAAAGATGAGCCGGTGGGGAAGGCGACCGGCCTGGATGAGCAAGCAGCTCCTGGGGGAATTAAGGGGAAAAAAGAGGCTGTATCACCTTTGGAAGGAGGGGAAGGCTTCTCGAGGTAGGTTCAAGGAAGTGGTTAGATTATGTAGGAATAAAATTAGAGAGGCAAAGGCCCAGTTAGAACTGAAACTGGCCACCTCTGTGAAAGAAAATAAAAAGCAATTTTACAAATATATCAACGCTAAAAAGAAGGGCAAGAAGAACCTCCACTCCTTACTGGACCTGGAGGGGAACACGGTGACCGAAGATGAGGAAAAGGCTGAGGTCCTGAACGCCTTCTTTGCCTCCATGTTTAACAGCAAGGCAGGAGTCCAGGATGAGTGGCCTCCTGAGCTGGGTAATAGGGTCGGGGAGCAGTGTAATGCCCAGAAATCCATGAGGAATTAGTTCGGGACCTGCTGAGCCACTTGGACACCACAAGTCCATGGGACCGGATGGGATCCATCCTAGGGTGCTGAGAGAGCTGGCAGATGAGCTGGCCAAGCCGCTCTCCATCATTTTCCTCCAGTCCTGGCTCACTGGAGAGGTCCCAGATGACTGGAAACTGGCCAATGTGATCCCCATCCACAAGAAGGGACGGATGGAGGAACCCGGAAACTACAGGCCAGTCAGCCTGACCTCAGTGCCAGGGAAAGTGATGGAACAGATTATCCTGGAGGCAATAACTGCGCACCTGAAGGATGGCCAAGGGCTCAGGTCCAGCCAACATGGATTTAGGAAGGGCAGGTCCTGCCTCTCCAACCTGATCTCCTTCTATGATCAGGTGACCCGTCTGGTGGACGTGGGGAGGCCTGTGGATGTAGTCTATCTGGACTTCAGCAAGGCCTTTGACACCGTCCCCCACAGTAAACTGCTGGCTAAACTGTCAGCTCGTGGTTTGGACCGCAACACTCTGTGCTGGGTTAGGAACTGGCTGGAGGGCCGAGCCCAGAGAGTGGTGGTGAATGGTGCCGCGTCCGGTGGCGGCCAGTCACCAGCGGCGTCCCCCAGGGATCGGTGCTGGGCCCCATCCTCTTTAACATCTTCATTGATGATATGGATGAGGGGGTGAGTCAGTCATCAGCAAGTTTGCAGATGACACCAAGTTGGGAACAGATGTTAGTCAGTTAGAGGCTAGAAAGGCTCTGCAGAGGGACCTCGACCGACTGGACAGATGGGCAGAGTCCAATGGGATGGCATTTAATAAGTCCAAGTGCCGGGTGCTGCACTTTGGCCACGGCAACCCCATGCAGAGCTACAGGCTGGGGTCAGAGTGGCTGGAGAGCTGCCAAACAGAGAGGGACTGGGGGTGCTGATTGACACCCACCTAAACATGAGCCAACAGTGTGCCCAGGTGGCCAAGAAGGCCAATGGCATCCTGGCCTGTATTGGGAATAGTGTGGCCAGCAGGAGCAGGGAGGTCATTCTGCCCTGTACTCTGCATTGGTTAGGCCACACCTTGAGTACTGTGTCCAGTTCTGGGCCCCTCAGTTTAAGAAGGACATCGAGATACTTGAACGTGTCCAGAAAGGGCAACAAGGCTGGTGAGAGGCCTTGAGCACAAGCCCTATGAGGAGAGGCTGAGGGAGCTGGGATTGTTTAGCCTGGAGAAGAGAAGGATCAGAGGTGACCTCATTGCCCTCTACAACTACCTGAAAGGTGGTTGTAGACAGGAGGGGATTCGTCTCTTCTCCCAGGCAACCAGCACCAGAACAAGGGGACACAGTCTCAAGCTGTGCCAGGGGAGGTTTAGACTCGAGGTGAGGAGGAAGTTCTTCACTGAGCGAGTCATTCGTCATTGGAATGGGCTGCCCAGGGAGGTGGTGGAGTCGCCATCCCTGGAGGTGTTCAAGGGGAGATTGGACGTGGCACTTGGTGCCATGGTCTAGTTGTGAGGTCTGTTGGGACAGGTTGGACTTGATGATCCTTGGGGTCTCTTCCAACCTTGATTATACTGTGATACTGTGATACTGTGAAAACATAGGGCTTGTCTTCCAAACCCCTCACCAACAATGAGGTCTCCCCTCAGCTTCTCTTTTCCAAACTAAACAGCCCCAGCTCCTTCAGTCACTCTTCATAAGATTTATTCTCCAAACTCAAATTTTGCCTCCAGCAGTTTAAAAAGTATAGAAATAATATGCTTTTAAGTATCAGTTTGCCCCAAACCACCCAGCATGCAATAAATAAAGTTGCTATTTTGTTTCATATCTGAAGATAGAAAGTCTGCTCCATTCCAGAAGATTGGTGTAGACATAGTAGATGGAACTGCCCTGGGTTCTGCCTACTCAGTTTCAGACAATTTGTTCCTTGGAGCAAGCAAGCACCTAAGTGCCTGTGCTCATATGAACAGACATCACCAGCCTATGCAAAGGCCAGGCAGAGGATGTGGCATGACACTGTACTTCTGTTTGCCAAAATTCCCTTCAGCAACTTTAGGTGACATCCTGTTTAAGTATCTTTCTATGCATTGTGTAGAACTAGGGTGAAGGAAATAAACCTCTCCATTTTCCATCTTTTCAATGCACACACACCATCCGATAGGCACTGCTTTGGACACCTTTGTAATGGATGTTTCTGGAAAAGAAAGGCAAAGAGAAAATCAAATCCCGATGATTAGTTTGAACCCTGGAATTTCTTTCCATAGAAACAGCTGGGATGAGAGTGCTTCCAGAGATTTTGGCAAATTTTGGCTGTTGCTGTAAATTTCTAAGTACAGTAATAAAGAAAATTTGAAACTGGAAACTGGCAGAGAGGTTGGCTGCTGCTTGGCTTCCTGTGGATGCAATCAGAAATGACTTTATTAAAGCAGCTGTGGTTCAGGCTCTGCTTTGCGCTGTTCGTGTTATGCATAGAGTAACAAGATCATACTGCTCTGCCAAATTGTGTTCCTTCACCTGCTCCTTGATGCAATTTTCTTACACTCTGCTCTTTAAGACTCAAAATGGAAAGTGTAGGAGAAGGGTTGTTTTCAGATAAGCTTTGGAAGGCTCTGAAGATTTGCCTTTGCTCGAATTAGAGAAAGCTATGTTTTGTTTTTGACTCTGAGGGTGATGTAAACACCTTGTAACTGAAGGAGAGAAGCTTGGCAGAATTTGGTTGGATGTGTTAAAATATTGCTATGTTATTTTGACCTATTGTATGCCTTAATTACATGCATGCCAGTAGAAAATGACCAGTTGAGATGTGACACGTGTGCCTTCCGATAGTCTATACGATCTTGCTGTACAATGTAATAAACATCTTTGCCTGCTTACATCTTGTCCTGAAAGCATTGCTTGAGGTAATTACAACATCTATACTATTACAGGAAAGAGGATTATTGAACTTCAGAGAGGGAGTGTCAGTGCCAGATGAACAGTGCCTTATCACTCAGTGAGTGATCCAACATGAACTGATTCTGACTTTCACCAGCTTTAAAGATGGCCCTGCCATACTACTGAGGAATCTTTACTATATGAGCAATAGAGAAGCACAACCAGCTTGACCTACAAGCTTGGACTGCTCCAACAGTCCGTAGGTGCAATATATGTAACGCCCACAAGGGAAAAAAAATACAGCTCTTATCACAGAATTATAGAATATTTTGAGATGGAAAGGATCTTTGAAGGTCACCTAGCCAACCCCCCCTTCCATCAACAGTAACATCTTTCACTAGATCAAGTTGTTCAAAGACCCAGCTTGACTGAGAATGTTGCAAGAAGCAGGGAATCTACAACTTCTCTGGGCAACCTATTCCAGTGTTTCACCATCATCATCATAAAAATTGTCTTCCTTATAACCAATCCAAATCTACTTTCTCTCTGAACCCTTACCCCTTCTCCTATTGCTGCATACACTGTTAAAAGTCTCTCTTCATTTTAAGCCTCTTTTATATATTGAAAATCAAAATAAGGTCTCCCCGGGGCCTTCTCTTTTCATAGCTGAACAACCCCAACTCTTAGCTTTTCTCCCTAGGAGAGTTGCTCAAGCTCTGATAATTTTTGTCACCATCTTCTGTACCTACTCCAACAGGTCCATATCTTTTTTGTACTGATTACAGATGGGTTCTCACCAGAGGGGAGCATAGGTGCAGAATCACTTCCCTTGACCTGCTGGCCATTCTTCCTTTCATACAGCCCAGCATACATGTTTCTTTCTGGGCTGGGAGTGCACGTTGTCAGCTCATGTCCAATTTTTCATCCACTAGTATCCCCAGATCCTTCTCTACAGGGCTGTTCTTAATCCATTTATTCCCCAGCTTGTACTGATACCAAAGATTGTACAGCCAGGTACAGGACCTTGCAATTGGCCTGTCAAGGTCCCTCTGAATGGCATACTTTCCCTCTATCAAATCAGCTGCACCACTCAGCTTGGGGTCATCTGCAAACTCACTGAATGCACACTCAATCCTATTGTCTATGCCACTGATGAAAATATTAAACAATATTGGTCCCAGTTAGGACCCCTGTGGATGTTACTCATTACTGCTTTTCAATTAGACATGTCACAAAGTCAATGAAATTTTAGCATGGAAAATAAAAAGAAATTAAAGGAACTGAATAAACCAGTAGGAAAATTATTTTTTAAGTCCCTGATCTATACCAGGGAAAAAGAAGAAGAAAAATAAATATGTGAATCTGAGTCTCCTGTATTGCTTATGAGTGTTGTGACCTTTAAATCTAATCTGCAAGTTTATGCAATTTGCCTGTCTCTGTCATTTTGATCTAGGAAACTGCTCTTGTCATGAAACCTAAGAGGTCTGACAAAAGACTAGAATAGAATCAACCAGGTTGGAAAAGACCTTTGAGATCATCGAGTCAAACCTATCATCCAACACCATCTAATCAACTAAACCATGGCATCAAGTGCCTCATCCAGTCTCTTATTCTATTCCTAAACACCTCCAGTGATGGTGACTTCACCACCCCCCTGGGCAGCCCATTCCAATGGCCAATCACTCTTTCTGTGAAATTCTTCCTAACATCCAGCCTAACCCTCCCTTGGCACAGCCTGAGACTGTGTCCTCTTGTTCTGTTGGCAGTTGCCTGGGAGAAGAGACCAACCCCCACCTGGCTACAACCTCCCTTCAGGTAGTTGTAGACAGCAATAAAGTCTCCCCCTGAGCAGTTCTGGCAAGTCTGTCTTAGTTTCATAGTGTCAGTTAGGGTTGGAAGGGACCACATGGATCATCTAGATCCAACCCCCCTGCCATGGGCAGGGACACTCTACACTAGATCAGGCTGGCCAGAGCCTCATCCAGCCTGGGCTTAAACACCTCCAGGGACGGGGCCTCAACCACCTCCCTGGACAACCCATTCCAGGGCCTCACCACCCTCACGGTGAAGAACCTCCTCCTCACATCTAGCCTGAATCTCCCCACCTCCAGCTTCATTCCCTTCCCCCTAGTCCTATCACTCCCTGATAGCCTGAAAAGTCCCTCCCCAGCCTTCCTGTAGGCCCCCTTCAGATACTGGAAAGCCACAATGAGGTCACCTCAGACAGAAATCTCCTAAACAGATCCAAAATCTTATTACCTTCAGTAACCACATACTCTGTATCAAGAACCTTCCAGCTAATTTGCTACTAGAAGAAAAATAAAAATAGTACTTTACATAAGTTGTAAAATAGATTAGTCAAAAAAATATAGAGAAGGTCATCTTTTTTGAGCATGAAAAGATTAATTTCACAGTTTCCAACTTTTTTCACAGATGACAGAAAAAAGTCAAAGGTTCAATATATAGGCTGTTCAAGGGAACAATATAAGTCAGAAATGTGGGAAAAGATTATACATATCATGTTTGTAAAGGCAATGAAAACATTTCAAATGGAATAGCAGGCTGATATCAAGCAGAATGTTAAGTGGACATGTCAAAACCCTCATTTTTGGAGAACCTTTCTCCCAGTCCCTCTGCACAGGGTGGAAAAAAATCTGCACCTGAAAATCTAAGCAATTCCCTTTTGTGTTACAGCAATAATATATCCAAGATAAAACTTTCCATTTTTCTTAAAAGCATTAACAATCACAACCCTTATAGTTGCAACTTGTATCTCAAACTCTCAAGAATCACAATTTCACTCCAGTGCTTTGAAGGAATCTTTTTTCCAGGGATTGATCTGCTCAATTCTACCTTTATTGTTTTCATGTTTGCAATATTTAAAAATGAGATATTAAACTCCTGTCATGCAACTGGCCTCCTGCTTCAACACCTAATACAATACAATACAATGCAATACAATACAATACAATACACCAGGTTGGAAGAGACCTTCAAGATCATCGCGTCCAACCTATCAACCAATCCAACCCACCTAAATACAATACAATACAATACAATACAATACAATACAATACAATACAATACAATATAATACAACCCACCTAAACAACTAAACCATGGCACCAAGCACCCCATCAAGCCTCTTCCTGAATGCCTCCAATGAAGGTGACTCCACCACCTCCACGGGTAGCCCATTCCAATGGGCAATCACTCTCTCTGTATAGAACTTCCTCCTAACATCCAGCCTAAACCTGCCCTGGCACAGCCTGAGACTGTGTCCTCTTGTTCTGGTACTGGTTGCCTGGGAGAAGAGACCAACCTCTGCCTGGCTACAACCTCCCTTCAAGTAGTTGTAGAGAGCAAGAAGGTCACCCTGAGTCTCCTCTCTCCAGGCTAAGCAACCCAGCTCCCTCAGCCTCTCCTCATAGGGCTTGTGTTCCAAACCCTCACCAACTTTGTTGCCCTTCTCTGGACATGCTCCAGCAAGACAACATCCTTCCTAAACTGAGGGGCCCAGAACTGGACACAGTACTCAAGGTGTGGCCTAACCAGTGCAGTGTACAGGGGCAGAATGACCTCCCTGCTCCTGCTGGCCACACTGTTCCTGATGCAGGCCAGGATGCCAATAATCAGTGAATTTCTCCTGCACCTTATCAAAACGTTTGCAAAACAGGTGATTCTCAGAAAGGAGCTAAATCAACATCGCCTGATATTGAATGCGCATGAGCTAAGGCAGTGTGTCAAAACAACAGACCATTGCAAGGTAGTCTTAAATGCTTGAAAAAGCACTTGGAAACTGGCCAATTAATTTCCTGAGGAACTGAAGGAGTGAAGAAATCTTCTGTATTTTCCAATATACTTAGAAAATTTAATGTCTCCCTGTAGAGAGTCACAGTACCCTGCCTTCTCACAAACCTGTGTAGGCTCTATTTCATGCCTGTCAGGGGAAAAAAACAATAAAAACTAGCTCTCACTGTGCTCACTCATCTTACCAAACTATCTTTTCTTTTTTTTTTCTTCACTGCAGCAGCACTAACTCCTTGTGACTTCCTTATCAACAGCTGGACACCTGATATATCGGGTTAACAGCGAAGCATCCCCTTATTCAGAAAATCCATTACTATTAATACAATAATATACAAGCCTCTATTCTTTGCTTGAAAAAAACCCAGGGATTTTTATATATATTCTTTCATGATCTGTTTGATAGTCTCTTTCATCTTAGAGTTGCACATGAGAGAGAGTAATCTTTTGCAATCCTACTTTTTCTTTTTTCTTTGGTTTTTATTTTGGGCCTACATCAGGAACAGTGTGGCCAGCAGGAGCAGGGAAGTCATCCTCCCCCTGTACTCAGAGCTGGTCACAAGGCCACCTTGAGTCCTGTGTGCAGTGCTGGGCCCCTCAGTATAGGAAAGAGGTTGAGTTGCTGGAGCGCATCCAGGGAAGGGCAACAAGGCTGGGGAGGGGTTTGGAGAACACAGTCTCAAGCTGCACCAGGGGTGGTTTAGGCTGGATGTTAGTAAGAAATTCTTTACAGAGTGACTGGCCATTGGAATGGGCTGCCCAGGGAGGTGGTGGAGTCACCATCACTGAAGGTGTTTAGGAAGAGACTTGATGGGGTGCTTGGTGCCATGGTTTAGTTGATTAGATAGTGTTGGATGATAGGTTGGACTTGATCATCTCAAAGGTCTCTTCCAATCTGGTCTGGTCTGGTCTATTCATTCTATTCTATTCTATTCTATTCTATTCTATTCTATTCTATTCTATTCTATTCTATTCTATTCTATTCTATTCTATTCTATATTTTTAGGATGACTTAGGACTGTCTTACCTTCCCCTTGAAAATTCTGATGGTCCCTTGTATATTGAGACTCATTACAGACTGTTTATAACAGTTTTCTCATTGCCTTTTTTTTTTTTAATATTTATATATTTGGTAATTTTCTTTTTTTGTCAGTATTGCCAAGGTGACAGAGAGTAATTTCTGTGTTACGTTTCCTGCTTTGTCTTTTGCCTCTGAAACATTTGGCTTCTTTACCTGACTTACTTTTGCATATGCTCTACCTGTGACTACAGTGATTGACATTTATCTACAGAATCACACAAACACAGAATATCAGAAATATCCAGGTTGGAAAAGACCCTCAGGATCACCAAGTCCAACCAATAACCCTATTATACAAAGTTCACCCCTAAACCTTATCCCCAAGCACTACATCCAAACCACCTTTAAATACATTCAGGCTTGATGACTCAAATACCTCTCTGGGCAGGACATTCAAATGCCTGACCACTCTTGCTGTGAATTTATTTGTTTTTAATGTCCAGCTGTAGCTTGAGGCCATTCCCTCTTGTTCTATCACTAATTACCAGCACCAGCCTCTCCACAATGTCCTTTCAGGTAGTTGTAGAGAGCAATGAAGTCTTTCCTCAGCTTCCTCTTCAAACCAGACAGCCCCACATCTTTCAGTCACTCTTCATAATATTTATTCTACAAGGTACTTTCTCTGTGCAGAAATCTGCTATTTGTTCCCCCATAGTACTGAAGAAAACAAAGAAAAGATTTCCTGTGTTCTACTTATCAAGGCTGCTAAAATGTGATGCAACTCCAAGTCATTTCCACGATGAACCCTACAGAAACCCAGTTGTTACTTTCTTCCATTGCAGTTTTACTTCATATATTTGCAGTTCCTTTTGTTCCTAGTGTTAAATTGTGTTTGGATTCTAGGTTAGATTTTGGAAGTAAAAGGATTTGGGTTTTGAAAAGGACAATTTATTACAATTCAGTACAAATATATTTAGTGCCAAGCCATCTTCTGTGCACATGTGCAGCGAAAAATGTTATGGTAACTGCTGTTATTTAAGTAACAGGGATATACATGGCAGCACACTGTCTTCCTCTAAAATACACTTTGAGTGTACTGGTGCATGCAGAAAGGACAGAGGAAGAGCATTTTGCTCCAAAGAAACAACTGGGGACCTGGGGGTACTGGCTGATAGTAGGCTGAACATGAGCCTGCAGTGTGCCCAGGTGGCCAAGAAGGCCAATGGCTTCCTGGCCAGCATCAGAAATAGTGTGGTCAGCAGGATCAGGGAAGTCATTCTGCCCCTGTACACAGCAGTGGTCAGGCTGCATCTTGAGTCCTGCGTCCAGTTCTGGGCCCCTCAGTTTAGGAAAGATGTTGACTTGCTGGAATGTGTCCAGAGAAGGGCAACAGAGCTGGGGAGGGGGTTGGAGCACAAGCCCTATGAGGAGAGGCTGAGAAAGCTGGACTTGCTTAGCCTGGAGAAGAGGAGGCTCAGGGCAGACCTTATTGCTGTCTATAACTACTTGAAGGGAGGTTGTAGCCAGGTGGAGGTTGGTCTCTTCTCCCAGTCAACCAGCACCAGAACAAGAGGACACAGTCTCAAGCTGAGCCAGGAGAGATTTAGGTTGGATGTTAGGAAGAAGTTTTTTCACAGAAAGAGTGATTGGGCATTGGAATGTGCTGCCCAGTGAGGTGGTGTTTAGGAAGAGACTTGATGGGGTGCATGATTTAGTTTATTAGATGGTGTTAAGTGGTAGGTTGGACTTGATGATCTCAAAGGTACTTTCCAACCCGGTTAATTCTGTATTCTGTCACTGTGGCATGCTGTTTTGGAGGATTGCATGATTTGGGAGTTTTACTTTCCTGTGTCTCATTGATCACCATCAACAAACAGGAATCAAAGAATAGAATAGAATAGAATAGAATAGAATAGAATAGAATAGAGTAGAGTAGAATAGAATAGAATAGAATAGAATAGAATAGAATAGAATAGAATAGAATAGAATAGAATAGAATAGAATAGAATGAATAAACCAAATTGGAAAAGACCTTTGAGATCATCAAGTCCAACCTATCACCCAACACCATCTAATCAACTAAACCATGGCACCGAGTGCAAAGGCTGGGTTCTGTTGTGGGTTTTGTATTCTCCCACCATTTAGAATTTCCTGTGCTGTATTGGTAAGAAGTGTAACCTAATTCTAGCCATGGGTGTTGGTTTTTTGGACTGGCAACACATTAAATCCTTTATAACATAGGGAAAGAAATATTTCCCCTAAAAAATAACTAAAAATCCCTATAGGCTCAGTCCTGCTATGAACAGTCCATATGAACTTTTTACCTGCTGCAGTACCCTCCAGACATATTTATTAAAACCTGGTATATCATATCTCAGTCTTCTTATTTATCACCTAAACACATATAGGTCTTGAACTTACATATTTTTTTCAGCATGTTTGTAACATTCTCAGTTGTTAGTTTTCCAATAACAGTTATCTCAGAGGATACTCCACACAGTGTAAGTTTATGAAATTTCCTTCAGATGGGTCATTCATAAATATTTAATTCTTTTTATAACAGAAAAAAAAAATTCAAAGATTTTGTCTAAAATAACTAACAGTCTGGCTGAATACTGGCATTGAGACATACAAATGAGGTTTCTTTCTCCACTTTGTATTTAAATAGATTTCTTAGATTGCTCCCCTCTCTCTAAAATCATAAAATGTCTGCATTGCACTGAACTGGTTGGAAAAAATCTGTTCATGAAATGGATATTAAGACCATGAATTATGACCTAAGCCTTTAGCTTTTTTATTTCCTGAGACACAGTAGTTTCCAACAAATTTCACTGTTTATGTGGGAACAAGTTTTTGCAGCAAGGATTTTATAGTACTAGATAAATGACATGCACATGCAAGCATGCAAACACAATCACACACACATGATTCATTTAGTCTTTATGGCTTTGATCCTTTACCAAAATGGTTAAAAAGAAATAAAAGAACATGAATGTTTTGCCTTTTAGTGCATCTCACTACATTATGGAAACAGAGGATATATGAGTGACAAAAATCACAGAATCACTCAGGTTGGAAAAGACCCTTGGGATCGAGTCCAACCATTACCCTTCTCTACAAGGTTCACCCCTAAACCATATCCCCAGACACCACATCAAAACAACCTATAAACACATCCAGGGTTGGTGACTCCACCACCTCCCTGGGCAGCCTGTTCCAATGTCTGACTACTCTTTCCATGAAAATATTATTCCTAATGTCCAGTCTAAACCTACCCAGTCACAGCTTGAGGCCTTTCCCTCTTGTTCTTTTACTAATTACCTGTGACAAGAGACCAGCACCAACCTCTCTAGAATGTCCTTTCAGGTAGCTGTAGAGAGCAATGTGGTCTCTCCTTAGCTTCCTCTTCTTCAAACTAAAAAGCCCTTGCTCCTTCAGATTTATTTTCCAGAAAGAGAAATGTAACACACTAGCCAAAATGTTCACTTTTCCTAGAGATAGTTCATTAGTTATTGAGGTGCTTGCTTTTTCCATGGTGGAGGTAGCTGTGGTTAAAAGCAACAAAGCACACACTCATACACACACACAGACACACACACTTACCACAAGAGATCTAAAAGAGAAATGCAGGAAATGAGAATGTTTCCTCAACAGTGTTCAAGTGAAACCTGAGGAAAGCAGCCTGACTCAATCTTTTTCTTTTAGGTGGTCTCTAAAAGAAGCTAATACTACCGGACAATTGCAGCATATCTACAGAGGGAAACAGTCAGTGCTAAGGGCTTTTTAGAAACAAGACCTGTCATAAAGCCACCTTTGCTTGATTCTGATGGAGTACCTGCCCACATTCTTAAGTATGCTTCTTGGATGAGATATTCTCATTTGTCTTAGAAGGTGAACCAATTAATGTGCTCAGAAGCAAGTGAATGGAGATGGTGAGAAGATATGCTCCAAAGCCATGCTGAAACTTTTAAAGTGGAGCCCTCTCACTCACGCCCTGAGAAATCCTTGTGTAAGCAACTCAGCTGCTGATAATATATCACAGCCTTAGCACACAAGTCCTGTTTGACTCATAACTCATAGAGTTATGACTTTAAACTGAATACACATGGACATAAGGAATATTTGAATTCAGATATGAAAGGTTGCTTCCTCACCTTCATGGCTGTGAAGATGGCTGAGTTATTAAGAAGATCTCCATCTGCAATATGTGCAAAAAGAAGTCTGACTGTAATAAAGACCTATTCCTACCTCTTCAATGCTCCTTAGGGTTTTTTCCATTAGCCCAAGAGCAATATAATGGTGTTAAAAGACTTGGGTTGGAAATTATTTGAAGGAGAGAGGTACAATCACTCCTTGCAGTGTGAGCCTCGGCATGCTCAGTACTAATGCCAGTTCAGGCAGCATTAGGCATCTCTAGAACTGCTGCTTTCATAATGTCAGTCAACAGTGAACTCACGTGTGAAGTCATTGTGACATGAAGGTACTAGAAATCAGTCAGTGCTGTCCAACCCATGAGTAGCTGGCAATATCTTGTCAAGAAGGAAAATGCCTTCTACCCAGTTTTTGTTCAAGAGATTTTAAATGTTGTATTACAGTCTTCTGGATTGCAGAGCAGTGTGTGAGGCTCTTTCCTTGCCTCTTCTAATTTCTCACTGCACTGTCCAGGGCAGTTTTTTGTCTTCTTTTTTCTTTTTCTGAATATTTTCTCTGGAAACAAAATATGCCTATGTTAGCTTGTTTTAACCAAATCAAGTTGAATAACAAGTAACAGATTTTCATGGGAAGTGGTCCAGTGCCCAGGAGGCACTCCAGTATAAGTTATGCATACAGTTTAGGCACACTTTTAAATTTCAGGGAAGAAATCAAGACAAAAATCTTAATATTTGAAGTAAACCACCCAAGTTCTGTGGAAATACTTAGATACATCTTTCCATGCCTAAGATATTTTTGAAAACCTTTCTTCTATACATTATGTGATTTTTATATCACAGGGGCAGCAACTCCTCGACATTTTCTGGAACTGTTTCCCTCTTACAACATGAAGCCAATGATATATAGCATGATGGTAAGAGACTATAACTGCAAAACCTGGCCTCTGAAATTCCTTCTTAGATAAATGGGCATTCTAAGTTTGGAGTTTGCTTTCCTTTCAAATATTTGCAACCTATAAGGATAACAAAAAAAAAAAAGCTTCTTTTCACAATAGTGTTGGGAAGGAGAACAAAAGACCTGAGAAAACTAAGTTTGAGGAAATGGGAAACAAAATTCATATCTATACAATGCAGTGTATCAGTCAATAGTTGTTTTTTTTTTCCCCCTCCTTAAATTACTGACTTAAAACACCCCCAGAAGTAAATTTAGACATTCAATTGATGTGCCAGATTTTCCCCAAACAGTGAGATTCAAATAGTTCCCATAAATTTCTGTAGGAGGTTGCTGAATTCCTGTTTCTCCTAAGTACCAGAACCCATATGTCAGTATCTAAAAATACATCTGTAAGCATAACTTCACACATCTATTTTGAAAAATGTTCTGCATCTGAATACATTATGGGGTATCATAGCCTTGTGTCTATCAATTGTAAAGGAATGAATAAGAAAACAATTATTAGCTAAGAAATTAATTCAAATTTGCATTTCAGGAATGTATCAAGCATCTAGCTCACGGAAAAATACATTCATTCTCTTCCTGGAAACTGCTCCTGGAAGCAGGGGCACTGAAAGTAGACTTTTGAAGCTTTAAACTACAATTCAGTTTCATTATGTGTTGGTTTTTCTCGGGATTTTTTTTCCCAAGGCATACATGTCATGTTTTTTATGAATCACTTTGTAAAGCAGTGAGCATTTCTTAGCAGTGTTTGGCTATTTTGTAAGTAGTTTTGAACTGGGATTTTCAAGAGCCTAATGATAGTATCATAGTACCAGTCAGGGTTGGAAGGGACCACAAGGATCATCTAGTTCCAATCCTCCTGCCATGGGCAGGGACACCTCACACTAGATCAGGCTGGCCAGAGCCTCATCCAGCCTGGGCTTAAACACCTCCAGGGATGGGGCCCCAACCACCTCCCTGGATAACCCATTTCAGGGCTTCACCACTCTCATGGTGAAGAACTTCCTCCTCATGTCCAGCCTGAGTCTCCCCACCTCCAGCTTCATTCCATTCCCCCTAGTCCTATCACTACCTGATAGCCTGAGAAGTCCCTCCCCAGCCTTCTTGTAGGCCCCCTTCAGATACTGGAAGGCCACAATGATCGCTGAAAATACAGAAGTTTTACTTTTGGACAGATGTAATTTTTGATCTTGCAACTTCAAATATACTGCATTTCACTTTTCATGCAAAAGGTAAGAGAGAGAAAAACCTTATCAGGCCATCAGCTAATGCTGCCTGAATATGTGACTTATTCTCTATTTTCAACTGCTTAGTGACTTTACAGATATGGCTTTCAATATCTACAGCTTTCAGTCTGCACCGTTTCCAATTTAGAATCACAGAACCATAGAATGGCTTGGGTTGGAAGGGACCTCC
Organism: Colaptes auratus; assembly: GCA_015227895.2. NCBI lineage: Eukaryota > Metazoa > Chordata > Aves > Piciformes > Picidae > Colaptes > Colaptes auratus. The sequence goes on along the minus strand of CM037632.1, from coordinate 9,820,134 downwards.
AAAGGTCATTTAATCCAAACCCCTGTGCCTTAAGCAAGGTCATCTTCAGCCAGATCAAATTTGTTTCTATTTATTTCTATTTCTAGTGTATAAAGTAGAGCTCTTGGAAAACAAGAGAAAAAAAACACCTGATGAAAAATATACACCCAATCTTCAAACAGTAATGAATTCACAATGGTTTGACTCTCAGTGTATGTAAAGTTCATTATAAAATTGTGAAGGAAATTTCATGGGAAAGGGAGAAATAAACAAGAAGGACTTTGAATTTTTATATCACAGGATCCCAGGATGTTAGGGGTTAGAAAGGACCTCCAGAGATTGAGTACAACCTCCTCTGCTAGACCAGGACCACATAATCATATAATCTTGCACAAGACACACAGGAATGCATCCAGATGGGTCTTGAAAGTCTCCAGAGAAGGAGACTCCACAACCTCTCCAGGGAGCCTTTTCCAGTGCTCTGTGACTCTTACGTTGAAGACGTTCTCCCTCATGTTGAGGTGGAACCTCCTGTGCTGTAGTTTATATCCGTTGCTCCTTGTCCCATCAAAGGGTGCAACTGAGAAGAGACTCTCCTCTCCCTCTTGACACCCAGCCTTCAGATATTTATAAAAGTGTATTAAATCCCCTCTCAGTATTCTCTCCAGACTAAAAAGCCCCAGGTCTCTCAACCTTTCCTCATAAGGCAGTGCTCCAATCCCTTAACTGGATGCAATATTCCAGGTGAGGACTCAGCAGGGCAGAGTAGAGGGGGAGGAGATCCACCCTCAATCTGCTGGACACACTCCTCTTCATTCAACCAAGATACCACGGGTCCTCTTGGCCACAAGGGCACGTTGCTGTCCCATGGATAACCTGTTACCCACCAGGACTCCCAGGCCCTTCTCCACGGGGCTGCTCTCCAGCAGATCACCTCCCAACTTGTACTGCTGCAGTTTATTACTATCACATTGGATCCAGAATCTGTGCATAAAATTGTGTTATTTCTAAACGTTTTCCTGGCAAACCTTACTTGTGCGAGCCTGGTGTTGTGTGGCAATGATTCATTCATTTTTTCTCACATCTATTTCTAGTAAGAACATCAATTCTTTATAACTATTCCAAGCCCGTAGATTTTAGCTATTCAAAGCCTGCAGATTTCCCCAGAGCCATCCTATCCAAACATCCAGCGCTGTTGATAATGGCTGCTTCCCCTCACTACAAAATTAAGAGGAAGTTTCCTCAGAGACCACTGCTAGAGATGACACATGAAACCTTTTCCTCCTCCACTCTCCTTCTATGGTACCCTGGGGTCATTTCAAGTTCTGTTTGGCTTTTACTGTATTTTAGAACAGGAACCTCATGGCTGATTTCAAATACAGATCTCCAGGCATCATGGCATAATGCATTGTCACCAAGATGGTAAATTTAATGAAGTAGGAGCAAAAATGCAGATTAAGGAAATTATACTGCAAGATCATTCCAAGTATACTTGTATGAACATTTATACCCTCCAAGCTTCTGTCTGAATATCTCCTGAGAAGAAGACCCTCTGCACAGGGAGATGCAGGATTTGCCTCAACACATGCAGAGAAAATGCTCTCACAATGGCCCCTCAGTTTAGGAAGGATGTTGTCTTGCTGGAACATGTCCAGAGAAGGGAAACAAAGTTGGTGAGGGGTTTGGAACACAAGCCCTATGAGGAAAGGCTGAGGGAGCTGGGGTTGCTTAGCCTGGAGAAGAGGAGACTCAGGGGTGACCTTCCTGCTCTCTACAACTACCTGAAGGGAGGTTGTAGCCAGGCAGAGGCTGGTCTCTTCTCCCAGGCAGCCAGCACCAGAACAAGAGGACACAGTCTCAGGCTGCACCAGGGCAGGTTTAGGCTGGATGTTAGGAAGAAGTTCTATACAGAGAGAGTGATTGCCCATTGGAATGGGCTGCCTGGGGAGGTGGTGGAGTCACCTTCATTGGAGGTGTTCAGGAGGAGACTTGATGGGGTGCTTGGTGCCATGGTTTAGTTGTTTATGTGGGTTGGATTGGTTGATGGGTTGGACGCGATGATCTTGAAGGTCTCTTTCAACCTGGTGTATTGTATTGTATTGTATAGCTGAAAAGAATTAGAAAATAAGAGCAATTCAATATTTTAATCAGTGTGTTTCAAACTTATTAATTAATATATTAATATGGAAGAAATCAGAAGGTGTGTGGGGTTTTTGGTTTTTCTCTTGCTGTTGGCTTTGTTTCCTTTTTTCCCTCTGATTTGCATTACATTACAAAATTATACACACTTTCACAAAATGAACCTCTTATTTTTTTGAGTTTCATTTTTAATGACATTCCAGGTGCCTACTGCACAACGTAATAAATGCAGGCTCATAATCTCACATTCTTTTGTGAAGAATAACATTGAATTATGAGGATATGGAAGCTCTGCTAGGAAGAGAATTCTCAGGAGTAAGGTGTTTACTCTGATAGGGAAAGTTAATGTATTAGAGGAATTGTGGTATGTGAAAAGAAGAAAAATGAGGCAAAAAAAGATGTCTAAAAAATGTGTGCTTTCTGTACAACCTGATGACTGTTTTACACTGAATTAATGGAAATACAAATTTCTGCTGGCGGTGTCTTAAACTGAGTGATATGACTATAAATGAGCAAATAAAATTATGAAATGAGAAAGGAAAAAAGTGTATTTACCACTGTTACACATTTTACAGCCTATTCAGGGGGGTTGTAGCCAGGTGGGGGTTGTTCTCTTCTCCCAGGTAACCACCAATGGAACAAGAGGACGAAGTGTCAAGCTGCAGCAGGGGAGGTTTAGGCTGGATGTTAGGAAGATGTTCTTCATAGAAAGAGTGATTGGCCATTGAAATGGGCTACCCAGAGAGGTGGTGGAGTCACCATCACTGGAGTCACCATCACTGGTGGAGTCACCATCACTGGAAGAGGGACAAAAAGAGGCTGGATGGGGTGCTTGGTGCCATGGTTTAGTTGATTAGATCGTGTTGGATGATAGGTTGGACTTGATGATCTCAAAGGTCTTTTCCAACCTGGTTAATTTCTCTCTTCTCTTCTCTTCTCTTCTCTTCTCTTCTCTTCTCTTCTCTTCTCTTCTCTTCTCTTCTCTTCTCTTCTCTTCTCTTCTCTTCTCTTCTCTTCTCTTCTCTTCTCTTTCTTTCTCTTCTCTTCTCTTCTCTTCTCTTCTTCCTCTCTCTTTCTTTCTCTACACCTTTTTTTTTTCCCTTGAAGTGAAACAGTGAAATAGAAAAAGTAGAGAAAGAATAGTTGAACTCCCCAAAGCAAAAATATGTGTTCAAAATATCTTCTTAGCACAGGTGATTAGCTTTCCAAATTAAAAAGGTTGGATTAAAATAAGAAGTAAAATGGGATTGTCAAAGTAGCTTTTTTAGTTTGATTTAGCCAAGTAGCTCATAAATCTGAGTTGAATGAACATGTACATTTTTGGAGGTATGTCTTCACTGTTACTTGTTGACACTAAAAAGCAATCAAAGATCTTTGCTCTCATGATGATGTCTATGGGAACTGAATTCCCTTCAAAATGCTATTAAGCAATCAATTATTTAAAGTGAGGTACGTAGCACTGACATAGATTATTATTTTATAAGCATCATTAAACCTCACAGCAACTATTGAAAATAATTGTACTCATCATTGCTACCTAGTGAATACCTCTCTTCCCTCAAAACTCTCTGAATAATGCAAAGTAAAGTTCATGTTGATCCTGAACAAGATTTTTCAATTTAGAGCAAAAATTGCTTAGGTTCAGATAAATGAAAATGCAGCTTAGGTGATATGCTGTTATCTATTTATGTCTGTAAGGAACAGTTTCAGAAGGAATTGAAATTACTGGAAAACTTTCCCTTAATCCCTCTTGGTTTGCATCCAGTCTTGCATGCTATCTGTTCTGCTCACATTTATTTATGCTTGTGTGAATTCCCTATTTACTTCATTTTCTACCTTTTGATTTTGGTGTGTCTTTCTTCAAAAGATGGAAAGGCTCACAAACCCCATTTTTGATCTTTCTTTAGTCAATAGTATGAAGTAAAACCTTTATGAACTTTTTATTCAAGGACTAGAAAATAACTTCCTCAACCCTCTTTTTCAGAGATCTCAAAATGCAATTATGTTTCAAAATTAGTTTCCCTGTACCATAAAGAGAGATAAAACTTGACAACCTTCTCTTCCTCTTTGAAATATTCCTGTTCATTCAGTCAACATTCATAATATGTATTTTGTTCTCATAACATTACATTAGAAGCTCAAGATCAAATGATTCTTTAAAACATTCAAGTCTTAATTTTACAGGCTGTAGTCCACAGCCTTTTCTCGTTTGCCATCTGAAAAGTGTGGGCTTTTTTTTCTTGAAATTCAGTTACTTTTAGAGAGTTGGACTAACCTTATCAGTCCATTTAGTTTTATATGGTTGCCTTGCCTCTGCCTGTAAAACCCTGCCTATCATATTTGTATTCCACCTATACTATTGCATATAAGTCACCATCATTGGGGGAGTTTAGCAGGAGACTTGATGGGGTGCTTGGTGCCATGGCTTAGTTGATTAGATGGTATTGGATGATGGGTTGGACATGATGATCTTGAAGGTCTCTTCCAACCTGATTTAGTCCTGGTCTGGTCTATTCTATTCTATTCTATTCTATTCTATTCTATTCTATTCTATTCTATTCTATGCTATGCTATTCTATGCTATTCTATGCTATTCTATGCTATTCTATTGTTATATTTGCAGTCAATAATGGTGAAAATATTTACACTGGTCTAGTATCATTTGCTATGGAGACAACTGTAAGATCTAATGTTCAATGAAAATGCTTCATCAAGTGTGCCTGAGATGAGGCAGTGTCATGCTTTAGTCCCAGTCAGCAACTAAGTACCACATGCCTGCTCATTCACACAATCACAGAATTAACCAGGTTGGAAAAGACCTTCAAGATCTCTATCTGTACAACCCTGCCCATCATATTTGTATTCCACCTATACTATTGCATATAAGTCACCATCATTGGGGGTGTTTAGCAGGAGACTTGATGGGGTGCTTGGTGCCATGGCTTAGTTGATTAGATGGTATTGGATGATGGGTTGGACATGATGATCTTGAAGGTCTCTTCCAACCTGATTTAGTCCTGGTCTGGTCTGGTCTATTCTATTCTATTCTATTCTATTCTATTCTATTCTATTCTATTCTATTCTATTCTATTCTATTCTATTCTTATATTTGCAGTCAATAATGGTGAAAATTTTTACACTGGTCTAGTATTATTTGCTATGGAGACAACTGTAAGATCTAATGTTCAATGAAAATGCTTCATCAAGTGTGCCTGAGATGAGGCAGTGTCATGCTTTAGTCCCAGTCAGCAACTAAGTACCACATGCCTGCTCATTCACACAATCACAGAATTAACCAGGTTGGAAAAGATCTTCGAGATCAAGTCCAACCAATCTTAAGTCCAACCAATCACCCAACACCATCTAATCAACTAAACCATGGCACTAATTGACTCATTCAGTCTCTTTTTGAACAGTTCCAGGGGTGGTGACTCCACCACCACGCTGGGGCAACCCCTTCCAGTGGCCAATCAGTCTTCCTCTGTCCCCCAACCCATCCACCTCCATGAGGTAGCAAAAATTAGGAGCAACCCTATGGGTTCTGATATGGAGAGTTTTAATAGAGCTGCATAAAAAGAGAAGAAAAAACAGTAATTACAATGGTACTAATGGCGTAGTGTTTAAAGCAAGTGATCTATGATGCAGCTGTCCACCACCTGGAACACATTGCCACCACTGTTGCTGCTACCACGATATTTGTCAGCCAGCTAGCTTGCTTGAATTCCTCAAGCATGCCCTGGCCGGCTCTCTCTTGACCTCAACACACTGGGCATCATTATGGTATCTAATACCTCACTGGATGGTTGTTTGATTACCCTGACTCTGACCCTTCCCAGCTTCTTATGAAAATTAACCTAGCCAAATCAGCACAAGCAGCAAGCCATCCTTAATCGACTGAGAGCATATTTTACTGGTCATTGAGCACTGCTGATTCTTTTAAATGAAACTCAATAATCAAGTCAACCTCTCGATAGTGTGCGAACACAATAGAAATAGATATTTACCATGATCCACTAAAATATGAAGTCTAAGAAATCAGACTTCTTTGACACAAATCTTATTGATCAATTACAATAAAAAGGCCTCCAGGAAAATGGAATAGCATAGAATAGAATAGAATAGAATAGAATAGAATAGAATAGAATAGAATAGAATAGAAATTAACCAGGTTGGAAAAGACATTTGAAATCATCAAGTCCAACCTATCATCCAACAATATCTAATCAACTAAACCATGGCACCAAGCACCCCATCCAGCCTCTTTTTAAACACCTTCAGTGATGGTGACTCCACCACCTCCCTGGGCAGACCCTTCCAATGGCCAATCACTCTTTCTATGAAGAATTTCTTCCTAACAACCACCCAACCCCCCCAGCCAACCAACAAAATGAAACAAAACAACAGCATCACAAACCAGGTCTGTGTTCTTTAGGGTTCTATACTGTAGTATTTTGTTACCTGAATATTTTATCAACTTTTTCATTTGTTGGTGGAGATCTCCATCAGCCCACACCATCCTGCTTCTTAAGAATAAGCCCTATGTTTGTACAGCAGTATTTGATGTCACTCAGAACTATGGAAAAACGAGCATGTATCCTTAACCAGCGCTTAAGGAACACTTGGTACCATGAGTTTCAAGGCCTCTTGATTTAAAATATTTACCTTCTCACCAGGGAGGAAATAGGAAACTCGATAAATATGAAGGCCATGCAGGACCACAAAACATAGAGAGCAAGAGGAAAATAGCAATAACTTGCATTCTGTGATGCATGGGTCTCTGGATGTTTGCTGGATTTCTTCCCTGAGTAACTAAGAAAAACAAGCTTGTAGTCAGTGAGCTTAAATTCACTAAAGAAAGGAAATGCATTTCCTCATGACTTTCTTTTTAGGGAAGCACAGATTGAGAATCCTAGAATTGTGGAATTGCTTGGTCAGAGAAAACCTTAGGATCATCGAGTCCAGCCTTAATCTAACAGTCCCCTGTCCAGAACTGTTAGACAATGCCCAAAGCACCTCATCAAAATGCCATTGAAACACCTTTAGGGATTGTGACCCCTCCCACTTTCCTGGCTGCCAGTTCTGGTGTCAAATGACCTTTTTGGTGAAGGATTTTTTTCCTAATATCTAACCTAAACCTCATCTGGTGTAACTTTGGGCTATTTCCTGTCATCCTATCACTTGTCACCTGGGAGAAGAGGCTGGGCTCCACCTCGCCACAATTTCCTTTCAGGCAGTTGTAGAGAGTGATGACTTCCCGCAGCCTTCTCTTCAGGCTGAGCAACCCTAGCTCCCTCAGGAGATCATCAAAGGACTTGTGTTCAAGACCCCTAGAGAGATATTTGTGCAGAGAGCTGTATCAGCTACCAGTTGGGATTCCTGAAATGAAGATAGCAAGTATGAAAGAAATACAATCTCTTCAAACCACAAGGAGAATATAGAAACAGCATTGATTGCATTTGCAATAATCTGGGTAAATACATCAAATAAGAATTTTTAATGATATTTACAGGGTGAAATCTAATGAAAAATAAATGGGAGGAAATCACAATCGATTTACAGAGAGACCACAAGGAGAATAAAGGACTAACTTAATCATATCCATAATTTATAGCAAGTTATTCACTCAACTATCTCTTCTTACAGAGAGCTGTTTCTGTTTTCCATGGTTGTTTAGGATGAGCAGTTACAGCTGCCTCTTCTTTTAATATTGATAGAGAGGGAACTTTTCTGGAGACATGGTGCCTGACCCAAGCACAAATTGTTTATGACCATATATGAATGTAGATGGCATGCTGTTTCTATAAGTGCTCTAGTTGAGTCATAAGGCATTTGAAGACACAGCAGGCTGTAGTGGCTGTTTGTGGTTTTATTCACTTGATAGCGTAATCTCTGGGGTTTGAAAGTTTATTCAAATCTGACTGAATTGCTGTAGACTACTTTTAATTTTGAATCAGAAAGGAAGTACAGAGAGAAGGCCAATTGTATCAGTTTAGTTACTTCTTTTAGCCATGGTTTAGTTGTTTAGGCGGGTTGGATTGGTTGATGGGTTGGACGCGATGATCTTGAAGGTCTCTTCAACCTGGTGTATTGTATTAAACCAATCCCAGAATAATCTCACTGCTTTCCCAATTTAGCCTGGTTCTTGTCTGCTTGAGAAAAAAAATGTTCTTTTCTTATCTACATCAAAGAGAGCATAATCTCAGCCCATGCTCACACTTATTAGTTTATTACATTGTAAGAATAACATTCTTATGAAAAAGTGAGACTAAATTTCCTGATGAGACTGACTTTCCTTTAAAAAGTTAAGAACTCACTTAAAAAAATCAATGCAAGTAAGCAGGAAGCAAAAAACCACTGCTATCAAGTAGGATTTGGTTGGAGCAGAGCTTGGATTTTTACATTCAAACATGCTTGAGAAGGTCCTTCCATATTATTCACACTACAAGATATAATACTGTCAGAAAATAGAGTAGAATAGAATAGAATAGAATAGAATAGAATAGAATAGAATAGAATAGAATAGAATAGAATACCATAGACCATAGACCAGACCAGGTTGGAAGAGACCTTCAAGATCATTGCGTCCAACCTATCAACCAATCCAACCCACCTAAACAACTAAACCATGCAGCCAAGCACCCCATCAAGTCTCCTCCTGAACACCTCCAATGAAGCTGACTCCACCACCTCCCTGGGCAGTCCATTCCAATGGGCAATCACTCTCTGTATAGAACTTCTTCCTAACATCCAGCCTAAACCTCCTCTGGCGCAGCCTGAGACTTTGTCCTCTTGTTCTGGTGCTGACTGCCTGGGAGAAGAGACCAACATCTGCCTGTCTACAACCTCCCTTCAGGTAGTTGTAGAGAACAAAAAGGTCACCCCTCAGTCTCCTCCAGGCTAAGCAACCCCAGCCTCTCCTTATAGGGCTTTGTGTTCCAAGTCCCTCACCAACTTCGTTGGCCTTCTCTGGACACGTTCCAGCAAGTCAACATCCTTCCTAAACTGAGGGGCCCAGAACTGGACACAGGACTCAAGGTGTGGCCTAACCAGTGCAGTGTACAGGGGCCGAATGACCTCCCTGCTCCTGCTGGCCATACTGTTCCTGATGCAGGCCAGGATGGACATAATATTTAACCACACTTCATGTAAATACTTCACTCAGCTGGAGCATCAGACTTTAAACTGATTCTTGCAAACTTACTGGAAAAAAAAATTATATGCTGAACTGCATTGCATCAGCCTGACTCCCATATCTGTTGTCTAGTGAATGGTCTCAAATGGAATGCCAAGTATAAATGTTATTACCAGAAATTTCACTGGTCTCTCTTCAGAGCTAAACTCTGCAAGGTTTCATTTACAAAATATAGATATATTTCTCGACTATTTATTTGGCATGCTAAAATATCACCTAGTTAGTTCCTCCCTTATGGTGTTCTCCCCGAACTACAAATCAAATTGGATTCAGAAAACAAAAAAAAGATAGCATACAGGCAGCGCTATCTGATAAATGCATATTAATTCAGACAAATAACAGATGTTTTATTTCCCTCTGCTTATGGGGTAATTTGAGCAATCAACCTTTGTTCCACGAAAATTACATTATATTGCAAATAAATTCCGACATTTAGGCAGGGTGGATCTCAAGAGCTGCAGGGGGAAAAAGGAAAAAAAAAGGAACACGAATCCACCCTTCTCAAAAGAACCTCAACCGAGCGAAACCTCAGAAAACAAATCCAAACAAACAACTAAACCTTTGTTAGAGATGTCAGATTCAAGGCATTATTTTTTTCCCTAGGAAACCACTTACTCCAGGAATTGTAGTATCTTTCAAAAATTCATTCCTAGTAATCACTGCAAACTGCACTTCTAGAAATTGGTACCAAGCCAAATCATTCATTAAATGTTCAATTCATTCTCGCTCACTTGTTGCTATGCTCAATCTTCATACGTTTAACATAATTAAGTATTGTCTCGTTGGCATTTCACAAGGCTTTGAGTTAAAATATAAGTTCAACTGAGACACATAATTCACAATTTGGAATAAGGCAGGGTTTAACCTGTCAGGTTATATTAATTTAACCAATAAATTAAGCAGAACTATATGCAATGGTACACACCCAAAATGAGGTAGTGCCTTAAAAAAAAATTACAACTAATACATTTAGCAAATTCTTCATACTTGTGATTTCTTCATTATACCCCTCTGGATACATTTTTCAGGACATATCTTATTCTTTGATATTTTTGCTGCACCAGGGGAGGTTTAGACTGGATGTTAGGAAGAAATTCTTCATAGAGAGAGTGATTGCCCCTTGGAATGGGCTGCACGAGGAGGTGATGGAGTCCCCATCACTGGAGGTGTTTAGGAAGATACTCGATGGGGTGCTTGGTGCCATGGTTAAGTTGCTTAGATGGTGTTGGATAATGGGTTGGACATGATGATCTCAAAGGTCTCTTCCAACCTGGTCTATTCTATTCTATTCTATTCTATTCTATTCTATTCTATTCTATTCTATTCTATTCTATTCCGTTCCGTTCCATTCCGTTCCATTCCATTCTATATTTTGTATGTATGCTGTAAAAAGAAAACAAAGGTTACTTTTGTTAAAATAATAACTATAAACCCCAACCAATCTGATGGTAATTAGTCACCAGAAGTCCCAGATTGGACTCAGTGGCAGATGGGACCTGGATAAAGGGGATTTATTCTGGAATCAAATTCAGGACCTCATGGATTGAGAAGGAAAGGTAGAAGGGACCAAGTCTTCTTTAGATGCTGGCCATTGAAGAAGAGGAAGATAAGAGAATTTGTTCCTCCTGATCCCTGAGCTTTATATTGAATATGACATATATATGGAATGGAACACCTTGACAGTCAGTTTAGGGTCACCTGTCCTGTCTGCTCCTCTCTGCAGGTACAACCTTTCCCTCTTCCCCTGCAAGCAGTACTCAAGATTTAGCAGTAACCTTGATCTACATACCCGTTCTTGGTGCTAATTAGAATGCTTGAGCAATATCCCTGCTAGAAGCAGACACTATCTGTGAAAACATGCTCTTAATGTCAGAAAGTAAAATCACCAGACTTTGTGATTTGTTCTGCTCTAACTCAAATCAGGACATCAGTGTATTACTTAAAAGTAAGCCAAGTGCTTACACAAATATACAAGTAACAAAATGCCTCACCAAAGAGATTAATCATTTAGGACCTTGTCTATGCTACTGGTATACAAACAGTAAGTGAAACAAAAAATAAAAATCAAGTTGGTCTACAAAAATTGTTGTTGAAAATATATATATTTTTATATATATTTATTACATCATATATATGTTGAATATATATAACATATCTTGAATGTGTCCAGAGAAGGGCAACAAGGCTGGTGAGAGGCCTCAAGCACACACCCTATGAGGAGATGCTGAAAGAGCTGGGATTGCTTAACCTGGAGAAGAGGAGGCTCGGGGGAGACCTTATTGCTGTCTACAACTACCTGAAGGGTGGTTGTGGCCAGGAGCGGGTTGGTCTTTCCTCCCAGGCAACCAGCACCAGAATAAGAGGACACAGTCTCAAGTTGCACCAGGGGAAGTTTAGACTCGAGGTGAGAAGAAAGTTCTTCACAGAGAGAGTTGTTAGGCATTGGAAGGGGCTGCCCGGGGAGGTGGTGGAGTCACCATCCCTGGAAGTGTTCAAGAGGGGATTGGATGTGGCACTTGGTGCCACGGGTCAGTAATCATGGGGTGTTGGGTGACAGGTTGGACTTGATGATCTTTGAGGTCTTTTCCAACCTTGTTGATTCTATGATTCTATTCTATGATTCTATAGATATATATATACACACACACACCCCAAATATATTATTATGTATATTGAATATATATTACAGTGTGAGGGAACTCCACACTTTGGTGGAAACTGCTGCATTCATTTGATGTTCAGTATCCATGAAAGAATGGAAATAATCTGGCAGACTGTACTACTTAGATTCAATAGGATACTCTTTCAATAATGAGGAGTAGACAGGTGATCTAATCCCTATGAATTCTGTCTCTCATCAGGCTTTTTTTATCTGGGTATTGACCTGCAATGGGTGGTTACTGGTGATGTATTTGTGACTCATTCAAAAGAGATTTGCCATCTGGGTAACTCAGAACATGTTACATCCAATCTCTTCTCAGTGAATTTTAAATGGTGGTGGATAATGGATTTTGCTGAACTGTAAAATAACGATTCTTTTGAAAGTTGTTGGCTATGATGACACATTTAGTCCAAGAAAGGAAGGAAAACGGACTGGAACTAATTTGGAGCATTTCTATTTATCTCTGCAAATTCCCAAAGATGCAATGGAATTATTAAGTAATATAAAGTAATAAAGTTTTCCAAGAAGTTAAGCAGGATGTATACGGTTTTAGGTCACCTTTTTTTTTTTTCAGCTGGAAGAGAAAATAAATTGTTAAACCCCAAGAATCCAATTCCAAATAGCCCTAACTTGAAAAACAAATCTCCAGGATATTACAGCCATGGTCTGAGAGACCCTATCAAATGCGAAAATAACTTAGCTTTAATTCAAACCAAAACACTTAATGTCACAGAAATCACTCTAGAATGCCTGTAAAATTCATGCTGCAGCACAGATACTGTAACTGTAATGATTTCTTTTAAAGTTGCTGTAAGAATCTGTGATTCATACATGAGGTCAAGACTGAAAGGCTTGTTTTACTGAAGGACTGGATTCCATGATACGATTTTTTGCAGTTCACTTACAGGTGGAACTTCAAAAGGGAATAAAATACCTGAGCAAAATGATAGTGAGGGAAATTCCACACAGCCACCATAAAATGTCATTAGAAATTAAAATCATATTATTCATCATCTTAGTGGGAACCAGTAATAACTATGCTGAGAGACTAGATAGAGCAAAAGTGCTTGGATCCACAGGAATAACATTCATATGGGAATAACATTAAAATGATTATCTTAATTTCATTAAGGGTAAACAAATGTCTAAGTAGTAAGTTCATGCTAAATAGTAGTAAAATTTTGATGACATAGAAGAAATAATTTATGTTACAGGATTTTGCTTACAAACATTTCTGTAGTTCTTTGCTTCTATGGATTAGATTTTTGATTGGCTTTAGAGGCAGTGACCTGCTGTCACAGCAAGCTTATGTTCTGTTCAATCCTCAACACACTTCAGTTTAGGCATTGTAATAAAATCAAATCATGGACTATGTAGCTCAGGTTTCACATTTCCCTAAACATTCCATATTTATTTAGTCCAAGTCAAAATAGGAAAACATTGACCACCCCTATATAAAAATCCAAGCTCCTGTTCTTACACCACAAATATTAAGCAACACATGGAAAATAAGAAACAATTTCTGGGTCCAGCTAGCTCAAACTAAGTCAGAGTGGCACACTTCACATTCTTAATAGCATTTTTATGTAGTTTTTGCATTCAGTGCTCTCTGGGTGAATTGGTTTACAAAGCTCTTTTCACATTTTTTTTTGCAAATCCCATTACCTTGGCAGGTAGCATCACACAGTGTGTGCAGCCTTCAAAATGCAGGCAGTCCACAATAACATATTAGTATCATAGTACCAGTCAGGGTTGGAAGGGACCACAAGGATCATCTAGTTCCAACCCCCCTGCCATGGGCAGGGGACACTCTACCTAGATCAGGCTGGACAGAGCCTCATCCAGCCTGGGCTTAAACATTTCCAGGGACAGGGCCTCAACCACCTCCCTGGATAACCCATTCCAGGGCTTCACCACTCTCATGGGGAAGAACTTCCTCCTCACATCTAGCCTGAATCTCCCCACCTCAGCTTCATCCCATTCCCCTAGTCCTATCACTGGCCTGAGACCCTGAGAAGTCCCTCCCCAGCCTTTGTAGGCCACTTCAGATACTGGATGGCCACAATTAGGTCACCTGGAGCCTTCTCTTCTCCAGACTGAACAGCCCCAACTCCTTCAGTCTGTCCTCATAGGAGAGGTGCTCCAGCCCTCTGATCATCCTCGTGGCCCTTCTCTTGACACACTCCAGCACGTCCATATCCCTCTTGGAATAAGGGCTCCAGAACTGGAGGCAGTACTCCAGGTGGGGTCTCAGCAGAGCTGAGTAGAGGGGGAGAATCCCCTCCCTTGACCTGCTGGCCACACTTCTCTTATGCAGCCAGGATCTGATTGGCTTTCCAGGGCTGCAAGTGTACATTGAGAGTTCCTGTTGAGCTTCTCGTCCACCAGCACCCCCAAGTCTCTCTCCTCAGGGCTGCTCTCCAGCCAGTCACTACCCAGCCTGTATTTGTGTCTGGGATTGCCTCGACCCAGATGCAGGACCCTGCCTTGGTCTTGTGAAGCTCATGAGGTTGCTTGTGCCCACCTCTCCAGCCTGTCCAGGTCCCTCTGGATGGCATCCCTTCCTCCAGCGTGTCTGCTGCAAACACACAGCTTGGTGTCATCAGCAAACTTGCTGAGGGTGCACTCAATGCCACTGTCCATGTCACCCACAAAGATGTTGAACAAGACAGGTCCAGGATGATCCCTAGGGGACTCCGCTTGTCACTGGCCTATTCCTGTTCCGTGGTTTATTGTTTATGTAAAACCAACTATCAGGGCCACATTCACTGGGCAATTTTCTTTGCCTATTATTCAGGGAGATATTTTACTGATAAATTCAAAGAGATCTTTGTGTAATACGTGTTGAAAGCTTTACACTCTGCAATTACCTGCACCATTTCTAAACAAGATTGTTTTTACTATTTAGGAATTGCAAGTAATGTCATAATGTCTGGGTAATGTCAGAAGAGGGTCACAAAAGTGATCAGGGGCTTTGAGCACCAGTGTAAGGGAGCTGGGGTTGTTCAGCCTGGAGGGGAGGCTCTGGAGAAACCTAATATCAACCTTCCAGTACCTGAAGGGGGCCTACAAGAAGGATGGAGAGAGACTGTTTGCAAAGACGTGGTGATGGGATGTGGAACAATGGCTTCAAACTAGAAAAGAGCAGATTTAGATTGGATGTTAGAAACAAGTTCTTTATTATGAAGGTGGTGGAAACAGGGAACAGGCTGCCCAGGGCCAGTGGTTGGGGCCCCATCCTAGAGATATTCGGGTAGGGCTTGACAGAGCTCTGGGCAGCCTGATCTAGTTGAGGATGTCCTTGCTTATTGCACAGGGGTTTTGGACTAGAGGCTTTGGAGGTCTCTTCCAACCCAGAACATTCTATGAGTCTATTTCCAGTGACAGTTAATGTGCCAGAAAAAAAATGTCTTGTTAAATATTAATCTAAAAGAAAACCTCAGGCTTCATTGAAGCTGCAGAAAGCCTAACAACATCAGTATAGGTGCTATTTAATTCCATTAGCAGTGATTTCAAGATAATATTACAAATAAGGAAAGGAAGAGAAGATTACACCCAAAACCAGGCCATTTTTACAAGCCCTCTAGAATCTCATTAACTTCAATTTGTCAAATTTAGGCTGAACTTAATGTAAAATTTTAGTAAATAGTGATTCTATAGCAGAAGATCTTGCATGTATTTTACTTGAGTAACTAAAAAAAGAGGAAAGAAGCAAACAGCCATATCTCAATTACCACCCTCAGAGTAATGGACATCTGTGGGCAACTTCACCCTGGTGGGGTTGTCTTGGTCCGGAGAGGGAAAGAGACTCAGTTCTTTTGAATATTCCCGTGTTGTGAAATGAGAGGCACAAATGAGGCCAAAATATCAACAGCTAGACTATTTATCACCCAAATAAAGTGGATGGATCAGAAGGGGAGAGAGAGAAAATAGAGAGAGAGAAGAGAGAGAGAAGAGGAAAAGAATTATATTACCACACCCCTCAGCCCCCCAAGACAGTTTGAGTCTGTGGAGGAAAAGTGCTGCAGGAGATGTTGGGTCTGTAGAGAAAGGTGCTGAGGCTTTGGCTGTAGAAGAGATGTGGTCCTCTGGGCAGCCTCTTCAGCTCCATGAGTTGCAGCAGGTGGAACTTAGGACACGGAGAGAGGGTTCAGTCTGCTTCTTCCAGGCTCCATGGCCTATTTTCTTCAGAGCAGCATTTTCCCGGGCTTTTCCTTCTCTCGCGCTTTCCTTCTCAGCAGCATTGTCCTTCTCCTGTGTTTTTGGTTCTCCGTTTTTCTTCTGCATTTTTCTTCTGCAAAGCAAGTAGTTGCTCAAGTCTTTTATACAGTGTTAGTCCTTAGGTGTGTGTCCAAGTATTGTCAGTCAGGAAATCAGGGTCAGGTGGTGAGTCCACTGTCTCATCATCCTCCCTTCCTGGGGTATCTGATGGCTGGAAATGATCTTCTCCTGAAGGTGTGATGGCTGGGTCCTTGGGCCATTGTTGTAGGCCAGCTGCAGACCAGTGAGCAATGTTATCTTTGCACCTTCCAAGAGTCCTTCCAGTGGCTCTGCCCAACGAACATCAGCTATTGTCTGGGCAAACAGCAAGTGATTTTATCTTTGTTGAGTCACACCAGGAGAGACAAGCTTTGTCTCTCACAGGTTTGGGTTTTTTTGTTGTTTTTTTTTTGTCTTTCTGCAAAATTAATAATGTGATCTGATATTGCAGAAATACTAAATATTCATAGAACCTGAATTTCAAAATGTGATGTTTAGGAACCCAGTGTTTTTCTCCTCATAGATTCCAAATCAAGAACTCTATTTTTTTTTGACCCTAACTTCAAGTCATTATTCAGCTCCTGATGTGCATTCCATAGAGTTACAAATTCCCAGGGGATTTTGAAGCCCTTCTGCATTGTGCATTATGGCTCCCATATTTCTAGTTCGACAAATTGAATCAATCCATCACAGCATCTAGAGTGGCAGTACATTAAATAATGTACATTAATTCATACCCTGAAAAACCAGCTTCTTATTTTTGATATTCCCACCTTTAGTGGTGTTAAACAAATGTTTGCACCCCGTGTAGCATCAAGAGAATATTTGTGACCTGTAAAAGAATAAATTGTCATGTGTGTGGAGATACACACACAAACCATCTTTTTAATCACAATATTATTTTAGTCACATTATTCCTCATCTGTCTGCTTACTCATGCCCTCAGTTTCTCATTTAGGAGCTATGAAGCAATGTTTTTCTTCTTAACTTTGCCTTAATATTTTCAATAGCCTTTCCTATCATGCTTGGAGCTCATAGATTTTACTTAGCAGATTGATAGCTTGGTGGCTTAGTGGCAGCATTTTCTATTTGCTCTTGATTGCAAGCTTTATGGTCTGAGTGAGGCTGCAAGCTTGGAGAATAAAATTACACAGCCTTTCTTGACAACATTCAAAACTGCTGTGAAAACCTCATTGTGAAAGCAGTTATAAGAAATCTACAGACATTTTCTGGGCATAATTTACAATGTGAAGGGTCAGATTTTCCAAAGAGAAAGCAAGGCAGCAGAAAGGCTAGAATATTAATTAGAAATTCCTTTCAACTGCCATTGTGAACAGGTTAGCATTTCTTGTGATTTTGAGATGAATGAGATAAATACTGTCATAGAGGGCCTGAAGAAGAGATAATGGTTTTAAATAAATCATTGAGTTTCTATAGGCCAGAACAATCCTCACTATCAATACAGACTGGGGGATGAGGTGATAGAAAGCAGCCCTATGGAAAAGGACTTGGAGGTGCTGATGGATGAGAAGCTGGACATGAGCAGACTATGTGAGCTTGCAGCCCAGAAGGCAAATCTCATCCTGGGCTGCATCAAAAGCAGCATTGCCAGCAGGTCCAGAGAGGTGATTCTGCCACTTTGTTCTGCTCTGGTGAGACCTCACCTGGAGTACTGTGTCCAGCTTTGGAGCCCTCAATATAGGAAGGACCTGGACCTGATGAAGCAGGTCCAGAGAAGGGCCACAAGGAGGACTGGGGGGTTGGAGCACCTATGCTACAAATATAGGCTGGGGGTTGTTCAGCCTGGAGAAGAGGAGGCTCCAGGAAGACCTAATAGCTGCCTTCCAGTACCCTAAGGGGGCCTACAAGAAGGATTGAGAGAGACTGTTTGCAAAGACGTGTGGTGATGGGATGTGGAACAATGACTTCAAACTAGAAAAGAGCAGATTTAGATTGGAAGTTAGGAGCAGGATCTTTTCTATGAGGCTGGTGGAACACTAAAACAGGTTGCCCTAGGAGGTGGCTGTGGCCCCAGCCATGGAGATATTCAAAGTGAGGCTTGACAGGGCTTTGGGCAGCCTGATGTAGTTAAGGATGCCCCTGCTGACTGCAGAGGGGGTGGACTAGGTGACCTTCAGAGGTCCCTTCCAACTCAGACCATTCTATGATTCTATGATGATTCACAACAATGCAATGACTGTGTCAACAGGATGATTTATTTTCTGAACTGCTGTTAATGATGTAAAATATTTCAACATCTCCTGGTTTAACATACAATATTTGGAAGATATTCATTCTAATCTAACCTTTAGAAATAAACTTCCCCATAATTTATGACAGTAAAATGTTACATGTCCTGCCAGCCTCTGTATGCTATAGAGAGAAAAGAAGAGAAGAAAATAGGCATTTTAAATCAATGAGGATGGATAATGCATTTTATTGCACTCATGATCACTCCTGTAGCACACATGATAGTGTAAAAACCCATGGGGAACATTGTAAAGTCTCTTCTGGAAAATGTTTCATGATCCTTCTTGCAAAGTCTGAACCAGTGATATTCTGTGTCCTTAAGGAATGACAATATTTTGTAACCAATGGAAATTGGGGTGCCTATGGGTATTTTTTTTTGCTTATGAGCTCTAATCCCAGTGAATGCTACCATCCCCCTAAGGATTTGGCTCCAGATAGGAAACACCATGTGCTGCAGAAGCTATGCGTGCACCGGCCAAGCTTGGTTACTGATTGCCTCTCCCCATTGCAGCCAAGTAGAATTCCTGAGGATTGAATTCAATCTTTCAATTGCTTTTACTCAGTATTGGTTTTCAAAAAGAAACAAAATAATTTCTGATGCTTCTAGACTTTCATCAAATTTTCTTGGAATTGGCAAGTGGCTTAAAGGTCTTTCAGGCACACACTCAGATAGCCCGTGGTCACAGAAGATGCTTTTCCCATGAAGGGTTGGAAAAGGAAGGAAAAAATCCTTCACAGACCTAGGCCAAAGTGTATTAAATACAAATGCAGGTGTTGTGTTTTGGTTTTTAAACTGATATATACCTATAGAAAAAAGGGAATGTAAGAGTCAATGATCTGATGAGAAGCCACGTAGATATATTATGATAAATTCTTAAACCAAAAAAAGAGATTCACAATCAAATGTAGGTAGATTTCCTTTTAGAGCAGATATCCTAGGACATGCTTTACTTGAGAAAAAAGTAGTTTTCATCTAAATATAGAAAATAGAATTCATTACACTTTTACCTTTATAAATGCTTTTATTAAAAAACAAAACCAAAACAGCCTGCCTTACTATTTCATAGGGGAGTTATTTATTAGCATCATATTTTGCATCCTCATGCTATTATGAAGATTTGTAGTTAGCGTAGAAGGTCAGTGTGAGAAACACTTTATAAACCAGGCAGTGGGATGGGTTGAGCCAAAGGCAAGAAATTGATGACACTGCATCAGAATAAATTAATCCTGTGCACATGGCAGCATATGGCAGTGCCAAGAAATGTAGGGATCACTGGCTACACAGGTCACAAGACTGAACTGGTTTTGCAAAAAGTAGTATGAGCCCTTGCAAAGCATGGGAATCAAATGAAAGCGGTTTTCTCAGAAATAAATTTCTTTGATTCATCAAAGGGAATAAGAGAGAGCATGTGTAATCTGCGACAAGTTATGTCACAGAATTGTCAGGGTTGGAAGAGACCTCAAGGTTCATTGGTTCCAGCTCTCATGCCATGGGTAGGGACCTTTCCGCTAGATCTGGGTGGCCCAAAGCCACAAACAGTCTGGCCTTAAAAATTTCCAGGGATGGGGCTTCCAGTACCTCCCTTGGCAAGTTGTTTCAGCGTCTCACCACCCATCTGGTGAACAACTTCTTCATAACCTCCAACCTAAATGTGCCTTCCTCTAGCTTGGATCCATTCCCCCTAGTCCTATCACTATGTGACATCCTAAAAAATCCCTCCCCAGCTTTCTTGTAGCCCCCTTTAGATACTGGAAGGCCACAAGAAGGTCTCCTCAGAGCCTTCTCTTCTCCAAACTGAACAACCCCTGTCGTCATAGCAGAGGTGCTCCAGCCGTCTGATCCTCCTCGTGGACGTCCACTGGACACAATCTGGCACATCCTTATATTATTTGCAACAGGGTCAAGTTATCCTTGTCTGATATCAGGATTCCAGCATTAGTTATGGTAAAGATAGATTTTGTGGACTTAGAAACAGGACATCATTAACTTTTCACCATAGAAGAGGCTCATTGATTTTGCTCTTAAACACAATTTTTGTGTTCAAAGAACATTCAAGCCTTCTTCAACCGTTCTCTACCTCAGATAGTTCTTAATAATATGAGATATAAAAGCAAGGTTGCTGCTATTAAAAATAACATTATGTAGGAAACCACCATAAATTGGTTTTTAAGCATTACTGGTTTCCAATCAAAATAATAGATATAATCTTGTTTCTAGTCACATGCCTAAAGAACATCTTCAAGAAAATAAACGAAGACAGGGTTTTCCCTTCTGCTGGTAAGGAATTGAATTGAGCAGCATCACACTCTAAAGTTTATTTGTGTCAATTGTGTGTTCCAAACATGTCTGCAAATATTTATTACTGAGGATATTTTTCCTTCCCTGTGGAAACCACAAATCTTTCATTTTCATTTCTTTGACGTTCCATTCATTATAGCTTGTGCATCAAAGGTTGTGTGTTTTATATTAGCAAATAGGAAACAACAAAAGACTAAAAATGAGATTAAGAAAAATGAATGTAGAAGTCTTACAGTTTCAGGGTCACACAATACAATCAATTCATAAGTAAAGTCAATTTTTCTGCCTGAGGAAAAGTGAAAAACAAGGAATTAAACCGTTCAGTTTCTTCTCCAGGCTCAACCAAATAGCAAGACATATTGTCCTGAATGGACATAAAAAGCCTCAAAATGGATCTGAACCAGACAATGAGGCACAAGCTAGTAGATCTGCTTCTTTAGGCTTGCCTGGACATGTTTCAGAGCCAGAATGAGCCAGGTGGGCGTGCTTTTGGCCACGTTTGGAAAGAAGGCTTTCTATAGGTTGCAATACCAGGGTTTTACCCCTAGACTTGTGTTGCTACTGGCCATTATTGCCTCGGGAAATCTATAGGTACCAGCCCAAAGGGCCAGAGCATTGTCTTGCCATTGTCCACGCTCTGGAAGGAACCACAAGCTTCACCTGGAAGCTGAACTGTGTTTCAGTTCACCCAGACAAGAAAGCAAAGACCCCTCGCTATTCTCAGCGTTGTAAAGCCCAGAGGACAGATACGTGTCTTGCCGGGTCGAGAGGCGAAACCCCAGAGGAGCTGAGTCCCCGGGACAGTTTCGTTTGACTGGAGCAAGGAGTGAGCGCTGCTGCAAAAGGATTACAGCCGAGAAACCTCCTCTCTACAAAGCTTTTAGCTACAAACTCTTTGGGAGCAAATCCTGCCTCAGCAATAAGCTGCAGACACCAACAGAACGTGAAACTCTGCTCCTGCAGCTTCCACGTGGTCAGCGCCATTTTGGTTTGTCTAGATCTTAACGTGTGCCACGAGGTATCAGGATCAGTGAGTAATTACAATACCTGAGTTTTATAAGCATCTATTGAAGGTCTCTTGCCCTGGGGAATTCTGGGGTTCCCCCCTCCCCCATTGTGGGCAACCGCCGGCTTCATTGCCGAGGTTCCTTTTCTTTACAGTTTAAAGTGCTGTTTGTTGTTTCTGGAGTTTTGGACATATTGTTTAAATTGTTACTTATTTCTGCTGGTGAGGTATCTGTTCCACGACCGAACCCCCTCGATCCTGTAAATAGGTTTTATTTAATATTTTTGTGGGAATTTTTTGTGATTAATAAAATTATTAACATTTTATTAATCGCTCTGCTTATTGAACATTAATTTATCCTTTTATAGACCAAAACAAATATTAAAGAATGAAAGAAAGAAAAGTTGAGGACAACAAATTAGTTGTTTAAAGTCATAACACTCGGGCTTGCAAAATAGGGACTGCATACTGGTGGCAGAAGTATGACAAATGAAGTGAGCTTTGCTTCATTCATAATTAAAATATTCCTCAAATATGAAAAGAAAAAATCCATTAGCAGTGACTAACACTTGTTTACTTCAAGGATGCACATATGAAAAAAAAATAGGCATAGGTTGGCTTTCCAATAGAAAGAGTTTATGTATTTTTTTGTATTAGACAGCCATTTTTTCTTGCACAGAGCCAAAACTTTTTACATAGCATTAAATATTGAGATGTTGCAAGCTGAAGTAATAATATGAGATCAACTGTGAATGAACTGTGCTATAATTTTCATTCTTGTCTTCTTTTTTCTCCATAACAAGAGCTCTTACTCTTTTTCTTCCTTTAATGGAAAAATTCAAGATTATTATATTTTTTTAGACTTTACCAGTTTTCAGACTGTCATAGACACAGTTTACAGACCCTAATCTCGTGGCCAAGCTGGCAGCTTGTGGCTTGGACAGCAGCACTCTGCGTTGGGTTAGGAACTGGCTGGAGGGCCGAGCCTAGAGACTGATGGTGAATGGTGCCACATCCGGCTGGCAGCCAGTCACTGGTGGTGTCCCCCAGGGATCAGTGCTGGGCCCCATCCTGTTCAATATCTTTATCAATGATCTGGACAAGGAGATTAAGTCCATCATCAGTAAATTTGCAGATGACACCAAGCTGGGGACAGGTGTTGAACTGTTAGAGTGTAGGAGAGCTCTGTAGAGTGACCTTGACAGGCTGGACAGATGGGCAGAATTCAATGGCATGAGATTTAACACATCCAAGTGCCGGGTTCTACACATGGGCCACAACAACCCCATGCAGTGCTACAGGCTGGGGTTAGAGTGGCTGGAGAGAGGCCAGGCAGAAAGGGACCTGGGGGTACTGGTTGACAGCAGGTTGAACATGAGCCAGCAGTGTGCCCAGATGGCTGAGAAGGCTAATGGCATCCTGGCCTGTATCAGGAGCAGGGAGGTCATTCTGGCCCTGTCCTCAGCACTGGTTAGGCCACACCTTGAGTCCTGTGTCCAGTCCTGGGCCCCTCAGTTTAGGAAAGATGTTGAATGCTGGAACGTGTCCTGAGCAGGGCAACAAAGCTGGGAGGGGTTTGGAGCACAGCCCTATGAGGAGAGGCTGAGGAAGCTGGGGTGCTTAGCCTGGAGAAGAGGAGGCTCAGGGGGACCTTATTGCTGTCTAGAACTACCTGAAGGGAGGTTGTATACAGGCAGGGTCTGGTCTCTTCTCCCAGGCAACCAGCACCAGAACAGAAGGATAGAGTCTCAAGCTGCACCAGGGGAGGTTTAGGCTGGATGTTAGGAAGAAATTATTCATAGAGAGAGTGATTGCCCATTGGAATGGACTGTCCAGGGAGGTGGTAGAGTTGCCATCACTGGAGGTGTTTAGGGGGATACTTGGTGGGCTGCTTGGGGCCATGCTTTAGTTGATCAGATGGTGTTGGTTGATGGGTTGGACACAATGCTCTCAAAGGTCTCTTCCAACCTGGTTTATTCTGTTTTATTCTATTCTGATATTGCAAATTTAAGTCTACTTACAACAAGCTTGCTTTTATTAGTTGCCTTCTCAGCACCTTTTAGAAACAGTTCATTTACTGTACTGGAAAATCCCTTAACTGCAGGACTCGACTCAGTTTTCTTCCAAACAAGCAAACAACTGATTAGTGACTATTTAAATCACAGGTGACCTGAGAAAGAATAGATTTACAAGAAGAACAATGAACCACAAATGACCATGTTACTTGCCAGGGTGAAAAACTCAGGCAATTATCATGTCTACCAATAACTTGTAGTATTCCTATGTGTTAACAGTACCAGTCTCTAAGGTCAAGCCATTAAGGATTACCATCAGATGATCCCATGACAGAATATCAAGTTGTAGATCTTAAATGCCTCAGACAATTAGATTTATAAGAAATAAAAATAACAGTGTCCCAGATACCAGCTCACCTCTTTGTAGTTCCACACCTCCTGCTAAAGTTAATTAGAAACATTTGTTCACAGGTAATGATGGAAAACTGACAAATGTTAAGAGACAGACACCTACAACATGCTAAAAAGAGATACACAGAGATTCATTAATCATAGCACATCTTTTCAGCTAGGGAAAGTATATGTCAAAAGAAAACAACTTCAAAACACACTGAAAAACACACAGTCAAACCTCCTAAATGAGAGTGCCTTTTTATTTTAACACAGATGTAACGAAAGTTAAGTCAACACTACCGTTCACAACTCTTCTTTCCAAGGGAATTGTCATTCAACAATGTAAAACAGAAGTCAAGGACGGGTTAAGGCATGTCATTCTACCTTTCAGTCCAACAAGCACTTTTTCCCCTTGTTTTGCCACGGTTGTTTCTTTTTTAATGCCGTTCAGCTCTTTGAATTAAGTTTCAAGTTCAGATCCTAAAAAAGGGAACAGTTTTCATTTCTCATGTAGATTTGTATTTAACACTTTGGCTTTCCACAATATTTTTCCTTTGAAAGCACTTATGGCAAACTCTCTTGCTACTCAAAAGAAATAAATACAGATATTAGCTAGTGAACTCTCTCTGTTTTTATTTCCTTTTACTTTAATTGTTTTTGGTCGGGAGGCAAGTTTAGCATGACCAAGCTATCAATCATTCTCCATGTGGCAAATGCAACGTTCTAATGTCAACTCAATTATATGTATGCTCATTAAAATCAGGATTAAATGGAGTATATGATAGTTCTATTTCCACAGGATTCCCACTTGAATATAGGGTTCCTGGTTATTACAATCTACAGTCAAGAGAGCATGTGGAAATAAGAAACCAAGAATACTGGTCATTTCCAGATGGTCATCCCAAAGCTCATTATTGATTCCCATACTAGATGTAGTGTAAGGAAAAGTTTCCTAGTTTAGCCCTGTGATTGTGAACATTTTCCTTAATTTTCTATTCCCATTGTTAAATGGTGAGCAGACACATTCTGCTTATTCAGGTTCCTAATTTAAGAAGGTCACAAATAGAAGAAATGAGTAGTACAAATAAAGTTAGACTTTGGCAAGTATTTACTACTGAAAAGTATTTACTACTGAATGTGAGGCTGGAGGGAGGAAGAAATTTATGATGAGACAGCCAGTATTTGAATCCAGGGATTCCCAGATTCAGTGACAGTATCTGTAGCTTTAGCAATAGCTACTGGGCTGTACCACATCCCCAGTAACACACGGTCTCTGTGATCTGTATGTGGAGGAGAAATATTGTACAGAACTTAGCAACTGCCTGGAGAACCGAGTATAGGTGCAGCACCCACAACATTTGTTTGTCAGACCAGGGGTAATGAGAACAGAGACATAGTCCAGAGCTGCAAAATGGGCAGAAAGCAATCTAGCTGTGCAGGAATATTAAGGAAATAATTTAATCTACTGCACAACCAACAGCCCAAAGACTGACCTAGAACACAAGATTAATTTATGCTAATGTCATTTTTTATAGCATCTTCTTTCAGGTGCTATAAAACCAGGAAGAACAAAACTGTAGGTATTCAGAGATGAGGAACATGATGAATGAGAAAGACCATGACAACAAAGAGGGGAAAAAATCCACAGGCAATATGTAACGTCAGGGACTTCTTAGGCAGTCATAAAAGATTTGTCTTTTTTATTATAAAGGTTAACATATGCAGGTGTGCTAAACACTAGTAATCCATCTGTACAAGTTTCTGCACTATAATCACAAGGATGGGTGATTTTCAAACACCCCTTTCTATGTTGGTTGATTAAATAGTTCAATAAAATCCAAATCAAACTAAGTCAAGGAAAGAGGCACCCAGTATTTTACACTACAATATTAGCAGCAGGACTTTGTTAACCTGAAGGTCAGTGTTGGGTTTTTATGATTCATACTGGTTCAACTTTATGAGAAAAGTAACCTTTGAACTTGCTTTCCAGATGTTAGTATTTGCTGCATAATGGGCAAAACAGACCCATAACTGTAACTCACACTGAGAGAAGGTAGGCATCCATAATCAAGCATACCATATTATTTTTTAACTATATCATCATAACTTGGTGTGTCATATGTAAAGACAAGGGCTTTCATAAATCTTTACAGCACAATACTCTCCAAAGGACTCTATGAGAAATTAATTTTGTTGAGATCATGTGTTTTTTTCCCCTTTACTTTAGCTAGTCTCCTGAAAACTCAATTTTCTCAAAGAAATTCGGGGGGGGGAGGGGGGGGGGAATCAATAAGCAAAGTAAAATTTAGTGTTGTATTGATAGAGTCAAATAAATGTTGTTCGCTATCCTGTGATTTAGTGTCTTGCCTTTGCAATAAAATGCACAATAACACAATAAAAATGTGTATGCTGCGAGGTTTAACCAAAACTGCCTAAAATCCACTCTGCCTTCTCTCCCAGAGAGTTCAGCGTTCCTTGAAAATTCTGGAAAGCCTTCTGGAATGGGAAAGGAATGCTAGCGTCATGTCTCTTCCCATAGGAAGGCATGGAAGCTACCTCATTTGTAAAGAAAGAAAGAAACCTGTCTAGATCCCTGCTACTCAGCTGCACACGCAGAAGTGCTTTTCTTGGAAATACATACGTAAAGGTTAATCTATGACGGAACAAAAAATAAGTCAAAAATCATTATGAACAGAGCTCAGGGGATATGGGGTGCAACTGACACCCACCTTATTTTAACCCAGAAAACAGATGAAAACTAATTACACCTTTTTGTGAGGTCTCTCAGAAGCACAACTCCTTTAAATCATCAAAAGCATAGCATTTTAGATGGCTTCATTCTGGGAATGAGTTTCCAGGGCTCTGTGCAATTCCACAGTGAGTAAAAAGGAAAGAACGGAGGGAAGCTGGGTGCCATAGCAGTCATCTGGCAGCCTTGGCATTGTTGTATAATTTCTTCTGTATTTAATGTCGTTAGTGTGCACCCCTTTCCATTATTCTAACTTGTTAGTGGGTGGCAACCTGAAAGCAAGAATACTATTGTGATAATCATTAAGAAAATAAGAAAGAAAATTCATTGCCTATGCCCAAATTGTTTATGGTCTTACGGTAAGCTGAGGATGAAAGACAAATACAGAGAAAGAGAGATGGATGAGTACGCAGATGGATTCTGATTTTTGTTGTCCTGATAGCTATAGGAAAAGTCATAGCATTCCAGCTATGGAGACCTACAATAAAGAAGCCTTTTGGATCTATTTTTGGTAATCCATTTTTCTGTTCTCAAATATGAAGGATTATTTTTAATTTCTCTTCCTATCTCAGCTGTTCTGATTAAAAAACCCCAATCAAAAAAAAAAATACAAACCAAAAACAAGAGTCCATGAGCATTAGATGCAGAGAACATTGTCATAGAATTAGAGAGTCATTCAAGGATGTCTCAGGGGAGACCTTATTGCTCTCTACAACTACCTGAAGGGAGGTTGTAGACAGATGGGGGCTGGTCTCTTCTCCCAGGCAGCCAGCACCAGAACAAGAGGACACAGTCTCAAGCTGCACTAGGGGAGGTTTAGATTGGATGTTAGGAAGAAATTCTTCATAAAGAAAGTGATTGCCCATCAGAATGGGCTGCCTGGGGAGGTGGTGGAGTTGCCATCACTGGAGGTGTTTAGGAGGAGACTTGATGCGGGGTGTTTTGTACCATGGTTTAGTTGATTAGATGGTGTTGGATGATAGGTTGGACATGATGATCTTGAAGGTCTCTTCTGGTCTATTCTATTCTATGCTATACTATTCTATTCTATTCTATTCTATTCTATTCTATTCTATTCTATTCTATTCTATTCTATTCTATTCCTCTCTTTTCTTTCTCTACACCTTTCCTATTCTCATGACTGTTGACAAAGTTTACAACCTTCTTAATACTTCTTTTGCTTTTTCTCTCTTTGAAAGTTGTGGGGTTTGTTTATTTATTTATTTAAGCAAGTATTTCAGTCTAATGCCAATGTGGGGTTATAAATCAGAGTGAAAACCTGGCATTTGAAACATTATTTTTGAGCTACTAGCAATGTGGTCTTCAATTTGTCTTTCTGATGGACTACATATGAAAACCAGTTTGAAAATTTTCAGTTTCATTGTTTTTTTCCTTTGCTTTTATCAGACCTCTGTAATATTAAAGATTAGAAAATAATACATGCAACAAAATTCACAGAAGCTCATGTAATGTAAGACAGACTCAGGGTCAATTTTATGTGTTCAGGCTTACCCCAAGCAACAGTTTTGAACCCACATTATTGTAAGTCTGTAAATAGATGCAGTTTGTGCAGTTGGTTTTGTTTGTTTTGTTTTGTTGGTTGTTTTATTTTTAATTGAGAGGATCAGCATATGAAAAATGCCTAAGTTTCATTGTGCAGTGAAATTGTACATCTGATACGAAAAATATTGAAGAAGAACTCCAGTTGATAAAATTGAAGTAAGAAAATCAAATCGCTGCCTGTTGTAAATGTAGGCTGGGGCTGAGAAATGAAGCAGCTCCCATGGCTGATGCTTCAGAGTACTAAGAATGTCTTCACTTCTTGATTATGAATGGAAAAAGACAAGTAGGTTGTCAATCTAAGTGTTACCTGGCAAAACTTTGTGTTGCCATCATCATCAGTCTGGAGATTTTAGCAAGAAGATTGTTTATATATGCTCTATAATGTGTTTGTGTTTATTAAAATCTTATGCTTCTAAATATATATCTGTATATATATATGTATTAAAAAAAAAATATATATATATAAAAATTAATGCCTCCACTGATAGGAAAACACTCCTAAAGGGAAAAAAAAATGTTCTTTTGATGTCCCCATATCTTTCTTTTCTTTTTTCCCTGTTCTTTTCTTGACATTTAGTGAAATCCTTGTGCATGCACATCTGTTTACCTCTGGAACTGCTTAGAAATAGTTTTCTTGTTTGGGTTTGAGTTAACTTTCCTTTGCATCCATTCATTTCATTTAGTACAGCATTCCCTTGGATGTATATGAAATTTAACAGAAGAGTAAATTAAAGAAAGAAAACCTTTCCTTATATGAACATTCAAGAGTTTTATGGAAAAATCTACCATGAAGAACAGACTAATTAATTCCACAGTTCTGGCTTGCAATACATGTTTGAGAAGAATTGCTTCAAGTGCTTACTTGCGTGACAGTATCACAGTATCACAGTATCACAGTATAACCAAGGTTGGAAGAGACCCCAAGGATCATCAAGTCCAACCTGTCCCAACAGACCTCACAACTAGACCATGGCACCAAGCGCCACGTCCAATCTCCCCTTGAACACCTCCAGGGACGGCGACTCCACCACCTCCCTGGGCAGCCCATTCCAATGACGAATGACTCGCTCGGTGAAGAACTTCCTCCTCACCTCGAGTCTAAACCTCCCCTGGCACAGCTTGAGACTGTGTCCTCTTGTTCTGGTGCTGGTTGCCTGGGAGAAGAGACGAACCCCCTCCTGTCTACAACCACCTTTCAGGTAGTTGTAGAGGGCAATGAGGTCACCTCTGATCCTTCTCTTCTCCAGGCTAAACAATCCCAGCTCCCTCAGCCTCTCCTCATAGGGCTTGTGCTCAAGGCCTCTCACCAGCCTTGTTGCCCTTCTCTGGACACGTTCAAGTATCTCGATGTCCTTCTTAAACTGAGGGGCCCAGAACTGGACACAGTACTCAAGGTGTGGCCTAACCAATGCAGAGTACAGGGGCAGAATGACCTCCCTGCTCCTGCTGGCCACACTATTCCCAATACAGGCCAGGATGCCATTGGCCTTCTTGGCCACCTGGGCACACTGTTGGCTCATGTTTAGGTGGGTGTCAATCAGCACCCCCAGGTCCCTCTCTGTTTGGCAGCTCTCCAGCCACTCTGACCCCAGCCTGTAGCTCTGCATGGGGTTGCCGTGGCCAAAGTGCAGCACCCGGCACTTGGACTTATTAAATGCCATCCCATTGGACTCTGCCCATCTGTCTAGTCGGTCGAGGTCCCTCTGCAGAGCCTTTCTACCCTCTAACTGACTAACATCTGTTCCCAACTTGGTGTCATCTGCAAACTTGCTGATGACTGACTCAACCCCCTCATCCATATCATCAATGAAGATGTTAAAGAGGATGGGGCCCAGCACCGATCCCTGGGGGACGCCGCTGGTGACTGGCCGCCAGCCGGACGCGGCACCATTCACCACCACTCTCTGGGCTCGGCCTCCAGCCAGTTCCTAACCCAGCACAGAGTGTTGCGGTCCAAACCACGAGCTGACAGTTTAGCCAGCAGTTTACTGTGGGGGACGGTGTCAAAGGCCTTGCTGAAGTCCAGATAGACTACATCCACAGGCCTCCCCACGTCCACCAGACGGGTCACCTGATCATAGAAGGAGATCAGGTTGGAGAGGCAGGACCTGCCCTTCCTAAATCCATGTTGGCTGGACCTGAGCCCTTGGCCATCCTTCAGGTGCGCAGTTATTGCCTCCAGGATAATCTGTTCCATCACTTTCCCTGGCACTGAGGTCAGGCTGACTGGCCTGTAGTTTCCGGGCTCCTCCATCCGTCCCTTCTTGTGGATGGGGATCACATTGGCCAGTTTCCAGTCATCTGGGACCTCTCCAGTGAGCCAGGACTGGAGGAAAATGATGGAGAGCGGCTTGGCCAGCTCATCTGCCAGCTCTCTCAGCACCCTAGGATGGATCCCATCTGGTCCCATGGACTTGTGGGTGTCCAAGTGGCTCAGCAGGTCCCGAACTAATTCCTCATGGATTTCTGGGGCATTACACTGCTCCCTGACCCTATTACCCAGCTCAGGAGGCCACTCATCCTGGACTCCTGCCTTGCTGTTAAACATGGAGGCAAAGAAGGCGTTCAGGACCTCAGCCTTTTCCTCATCTTCGGTCACCGTGTTCCCCTCCAGGTCCAGTAAGGAGTGGAGGTTCTTCTTGCCCTTCTTTTTAGCGTTGATATATTTGTAAAATTGCTTTTTATTTTCTTTCACAGAGGTGGCCAGTTTCAGTTCTAACTGGGCCTTTGCCTCTCTAATTTTATTCCTACATAATCTAACCACTTCCTTGAACCTACCTCGAGAAGCCTTCCCCCCTTCCAAAGGTGATACAGCCTCTTTTTTTCCCTTAATTCCCCCAGGAGCTGCTTGCTCATCCAGGCCGGTCGCCTTCCCCGCCGGCTCATCTTTCGACACATGGGGACTGCCAGTTCCTGTGCCCTCAAGAGCTCCTTTTGAAGTAGGTCCAACCCTCCTGGACCCCTCGGTTCATGAGGGTTGGTACCCAGGGAACTTTACAAATAAGTTTCTTAAAGAGGCTGAAGTTTGCCCTCCGGAAGTCCAGGGTGAAGGTTCTGTTGGTACTCCTCCCTATCTCCCTGCATATTGAAAACTTCACTATCTCGTGTTCACTGCACCCTAGGCAGCCTCCCACGGTCACATCTCCCACCAGCCCTTCCCTATTGGAGAGCAGCAGGTCAAGCAGAGCCTGTCCCTGGTCGGCTCGCTTAACAGCTGCGTTAGGAAGCAGTCCTCTATTCGCTCCAGGAATCTTCTGGACTGCCTTCTCTCTGCTGAATTAAGTTCCCAGCAGATATCTGGCAGATTGAAGTCACCCACGAGGACAAGATCTGATGATCTTGAGACAGCCTCCAGTTGTTTATAGAATAATTCATCAATCTCCTCATCCTGGTTGGGTGGTCTATAACAGACTCCAACCAGGATGTCAGGTTTGTTGGGTTGCCCTCTGATTTTAACCCACAGGCTCTCAATTCCCTCATCTTCCACCTCAAGTTCTGAGGCAGAAAGTGTCTCCCTAATATACAAAGCCACCCCTCCTCCTCTTCTCCCTCTCTATCCCTCTTAAAGAGCCTGTAACCCCCCAGTGTAGCACTCCAATCGTGCGTGTTGTCCCACCATGTTTCTGAGATGGCAACTATATCATAGTTGCCCTGGTGGATTAGGACCTCCAGCTCCTCTTGCTTATTGCCTAGGCTGCGTGCATTGGTGTACATGCACTGCAGCTGGGCTCCCGACCTCTCAGTTGACCCTACCTTGTGCCCTACTCTTACCTCTGCAGAGGGACCGATGTCTTCACCCTCCCCCTTCAGACCTAGTTTAAAGCCCTCCTAATGAGCCCTGCCAACTCTAGTGCTAGGACTCTCTTGCCCCTTCTAGATAAATGCACCCCATCAGGACCCAGCAGGTCGGGTGCTGTAAGAGTAGGCCCATGATCAAAGAAACCAAAGTTCCTCCGCTGGCACCATTCCCTGAGCCACTTATTGATGGTGTGGGTTCTCCCGTTCCTCTCGGTGTACTCCCCTGCCACTGAGGGAACTGAGCAGAACACCACTGCGCGCCTGCCCCATCAATCAATTGTCCAAGGGCCCTGAACTCCTTCTTAATTGCCCTGGTGCCCTTCCTGTCGATCTCATCACTCCCAGCCTGTATTACCAGTAGAGGGTAATAGTCAGAGGGACTGATGAGCTTGGGGATTCCCCTTGCAATATCCCTTATCCGCGCCCCAGGTAGAGAGCAGACCTCCCTGTGGGATGGGTCGGGACGACATATGGGTCCCTCAGTACCCCCCAGGAGAGAGTCCCCAACAACTATAACCCTTCTCCTTCTCTTTGTGGAGCCGGTCATTATAGCTGGTGGTGGCCGCTTGGTCTTAGGCTTGGCCTTAGGCTGCTCCCCAGAGCTGGTCGTTACAGCCGGTGGGGACCGCTTGGCCCTGGTATCCCCTCTGGATGGCCGCTCCTCAGCCCTCTCATCCCCACTGCCCTCAGCCTGCAGGGCCTCATACTTATTACGCAAGGGCAGCGGAGGAGGAGGAGAGGGCCGGGGGGGATTTCTCTTGCCACCCTTGGCAGGGACCTGTGTCCATCCCTCTCCGTTTTCAGGGGCCCGGCCCTCAGCAGGGGAGATCTGCAGAGCCTTCTCCCACAAGTCTAACTCCCGTTCGCTTTCCCTTATTGACCTCAGCCTAGACACCTCCTCTTTCAGGTTGGCCACTTCATCCTTCAGGTCAGCCACCAGGCTGAGGAGAAAGTTTACCTGCTCACACCTGACACAGGTGTCCTCTCCCTCTCCCTCTCCCTCTATTCCAACTGCCAGGCTGAAGCACTCTCCGCAGCTGGCAGCCTGGACTCCAGCATGCTGGAGAAACAACTCTACTATCTACTTTTTCCCCCATTTATCCTAACAGTGGTGAGCTGGGTGATTTGATACACACATTCTAGAATTTGCACACACATGATTTTGTATGACTTAGGTTACACTTACTCTAAAATTAAGATACTCCCTTAATAACTGATAAGAACCACTTTTATTATTTTTTTCTTCAGTCTAAGGTCCAGCCACTGAGTCCTACATGATTAATCAGAATGAAAAAGTGCTCAAGAGATGGTTGGAATTTTGGTTGATACACAGAAACCAAACATGGTTTGCTTCAAAACAAAACAGGATGCATCAGAGTGGGCATTTTCCCAGAGTTCCGCATCCTAATTCTAATCCATCCAGTCACTTAATGTGGTTGCAATTAGCATCCTCTTTGATGATTCATTCCAATCTTTCCAGCTGCTAAAAAAAATAAACCACAACCATAAATTGATACAAATTATATCCTCTGATCCAGGTGGACTTTGAATTTAAACTTCAAGAAGCAGTTAGACATAAATGATGCTGTCCTAGAAAGGAATCTGACTGGCATCATTCTGAAATGCTTGTTTAGGCAGACAATGTCACTGAAATATGTGTTCTTCAGTAGTCTTGCAAGCATGCAGCAACTATGTCATCCTGAGAGCCTGACTATGACACAAGCACCCATTTCAGGAATCTTTACAATAAGTTTTCTTTCTGATTATTTTTGGCTGCTACTCAGATGTCTTGCATTTTAGATGAAGACTGGGGGCTTTCTAGAGATTGTTTTGTCCTTTGCTAACGCTTATCTCCACAATCTTGTGACAATTTCTCTAGGCATCCAGTCTCTTTGAATTACATTCATACACAGGAAAAACTTGGATTTAATAGTAGTAGTATCAGTCAGGGTTGGAAGGGACCACAAGGATCATCCAGTTCTAACCCCCCTGCCATGGGCAGGGACACCCTACACTAGATCAGGCTGGCCACAGCCTCATCCAGCCTGGGCTTAAACACCTCCAGGGACGGGGCCTCAACCACCTCCCTGGACAACCCATTCCAGGGCCTCACCACCCTCACGGTGAAGAACTTCCTCCTCACATCTAGCCTGAATCTCCCCACCTCCAGCTTCATTCCATTCCCCCTAGTCCTATCACTACCTGAGAGCCTGAAAAGTCCCTCCCCAAGCCTGAAAAGTCCCTCCCCAGCCTTATTTTTATATATATATATATATAAATATTTATATATATTTTTAATAAATATATATATAAAAATATTATTTATATAAATATAAGTATATATAAAAATATATTAATGAAATATACACATATATATATAAACTATAACTATATATTTATATAGTTATATAACAATTGTACAGAGAAACAATATCTATATTGTTATATATATAATATCTATATGGTATATATATGTAATACACATATATACACACTCACCCCTATATACACAAACAGATATCTATATCTCCATCTGTCTATATATCTAACAATACAGGAATTGTACAGAAAAAATGTAGGGAAATACACAAGAAAAAAAGATCTCTTTTCTCACTTTTCAAAACCCAGTGATTTCAAGCATAATAAAATTTGAGATGAACGTGTAACATTCATATTTCTCACATTTGATTTGGCTGCACTAACAAGTTCACCAATTAATAGTGATCTATGTGGGAAAATAGCGTGAATTTAGCAATAGAATCTAAAGGTTATTTTAAAGAAAGGACTTTTTCTTTCTGTCTTTCATGTTAGCCAGCGAAACATTATAGCCAAATAAAGTAAGGAAAATATAGGCCAAATAATTTTCTTAACTCTAAATCAAATTCTTCTCTTACAGTCTCTCCTGTATCCCACCTAAAAAACATTAAAAAAAAAAAAGGGGGGGTGATAGAAAAAATAAAATAAATATAAGAAAAAACCTGGAAGCTTTGTTAGGAAAAATTGGAATAATATTGTTTTCCTTGGCTTGCAAGCACTTGCTAAGTATACAGTAGGCTATGTAGTGTTCTATTTTAATGAAAACCTTGCAGCTTTTTGTAAATATTCATTTTTGGTGAAAGAATAACAAGTATGCAAATTCCTACATTCTACATGTTGATAAATGAGTGGAAAAGGAGCTTTGAAGGGTGGTCTACATGAAAAGAAGCTAAATAATCTTAAATAGGAAGGGGGTTGTTTGTTTAGGGGTTTTATCTTTTAAAAGGGATGTGCTTGATCAGATTGTCAATTCAATACAGATATACCAAATAGGTCTAAACTGAGCTTTAATGATTCCTAGAAGAGACTTACAAAAGAGAACAAAGAATGTGCAGATGAAGATGCTTACACTGATCCTAGAATTGGAGGAGTCCTTGTGTGTGGTCTTGAACTATGATACAGCCAATATCAAATGACACAAAATTTTGCTTCTACTTCTGTAAAAGTCGAGTATTTTCTGCACATTTTTTTCAGTAACTACAACTCTTTACAAAAAGAGCATTAATCTCAATTTTAAACCAAACTTACGGAGATTGAGCTGTTTTATATAAGGAAGGGAAAATGAGAAGCAGATTGGAAAACTACTGCTTTCTTATTCAAAAGTTATTTTTAGATAGGGATGATCTTTATCTGGACGGCAAAATCAGTGTTTCAGATGCATCTGTGCATTTGTCTTTGAAAAACTGCCAGGAGAATGTCTTTGACTTCATATAATTTCAGATCTTAAAGAGAGTGGAATGGTGGCTACATGTTTTGTTTTTCAGATCGCTTCCAGATACACACACATCCTACTGCTGGTTCAACTGGCAACAATGGAGCTAAAGGACTGGATCAGAACAGCACTGAAATAAATCTAACTCGCTATATCCTAGACTTAAGCATGCTCAACACTTAATCATGATCCATGCTCAAGACTTTCTGGTTGTGCTGTGTAAACACAGCTGCTCCTTGGCTTCCCTGGAAAAAAAATAAAAATGCTGTCAAACATAGCCTCTGTGTCCTCTGAGGGGATCCCCATTTCCATAGCTGCAGATCCTTTACTACATAGCTGAGAAAGTGCTGCACACAAAGTGACATCAAGTGCTAAACCCAAACACATAATGAGTGCATGACTCCATGTTGTGTCCAAAAAAAAGTTAAAATTGTATCATAGTATCAGTCAGGGTTGGAAGGGACCACAGGGATCATCTAGTTCCAAGCCCCCTGCCATAGGCAGGGACACCTCACACTAGATCAGGCTGGCCAGAGCCTCATCCAGTCTGGGCTTAAACATTTCCAGGGACGGGGCCTCAACCACCACCCTGGACAACCCATTCCAGGGCTTCACCACTCTCATGGGGAAGAAGTTCCTGCCTCACATCTAGCCTGAATCTCCCCACCTCCAGCTTCATCCCATTCCCCCTAGTCCTATCACTCCCTGATAGCCTGAAAAGTCCCTCCCCAGCCTTCTTGTAGGTCCCCTTCAGATACTGGAAGGCCACAATGAGGTCACCTCGGAGCCTTCTCTTCTCCAGACTGAACAGCCCCAACTCCTTCAGTCTGTCCTCATAGGAGAGGTGCTCCAGCCCTCTGATTATCCTCGTGGCCCTTCTCTGGACACCTTCCAGCACCTCCAGATCCCTCTTGGAATAGGGGCTCCAGAACTGGAGGCAGTACTCCAGGTGGGGTCTCACCAGAGCTGAGTAGAGGGGGAGAATCACCTCCCTTGACCTGCTGGCCACACTTCTCTTGATGCAGCCCAGGATCTGATTGGCTTTCCGGGCTGCAAGTGCACATTGAGAGCACATTTTTAATCACATGATGAAAAGGGTGTTTGTTTGTTTGTCTGGGTGGTGGTTTGGTTTTTGGTTTTTTTTTGTTCACAAACCAAACCATTTCTTTTATTTGTACTTTTCTCACACTTTCATTCACTGGGAGCCTCTTCCCAAAATCATGTTCCAAATTAAAAAAGAAAATCAAATCCCAAATGATACTGTTTTAAAAAGAAAACTCCAAACCCTGCAACAGGCAAAGCAAAACAAACACACAAAGAATAAAAAATAATCTTTTCCTAATTTGTTTCAAATCTGCTTCCCTTAGGTTTACTATTTCAGTCAAATATTGGATCTTCACAGGTCCTCTCCATCCCCTACGATCTTGTGATTCTGTGATTAGCATGCTTATAATCTGAAAAGAGTGGTTTCTCCATTAAAGGTATAATGCTTGTCCAGCCTAGGCAGTCTAATAAATTGGAGAACAGGGGTATTTTTAAAGTCCAGGATGAATCAGCTTCTTTGCCTACACAGTTTTGTTTGTTTGGGCATGGCTGTTTCATGGTTTTGTCAGGAATAATTTTGTCAATGGAAGGAGTTAACAGATGACAGGCCACAATGAAAAGGCTACTCTGAATTGTATGCTCTGGCTAATTTGCAAAGGCTGTTAGCCAGGGTACAGGAATTTCCATACTGGAGATAGCTATCTGGGGATCTGATATCCATACCGAGAGTTCAAAGGACACGAAACAGGAAAGTGGCTAAGAACAGGGAAAGTACATATAGATTTTAGGAGCTGTAACTTTTGGTTGCAGTAGGGAGTAATCACCATGATTTTGTTTAAGAATACAGCTTCTCTGAGGGGAATAGAGAAAGTTCTGCTGTACTAATAAACAGAAGAGGCCCCAAAAAGTCTCTTTCAGGTCCATGCCTCATTAACTATGCTGCCATTTACACAATGGATATATGTGGAGACTAAACACCAGTAGGCAGAAAACATTTTCTGCAGCTGAAGTACCCACTTTTCTATCTTTTAACTGTCTTTGGATAGCTAAGCCTCTTGAGGGGCCATTCATTTTATATTAAGATAAACATCTTTTACCTCAGTCTTCACAGGGCTCTAACTAGAGGCCAATCAGTTACACCCCTGTTCCCAGCAAGATCATGGAGCAGATCCTCCCAGAAACTCTGCTATGGCACAGACTTGGTGACAGGCAACACAGCTTCATGAAGGCCAAAGAGTGCCTGAAAAATTTAGCGGCCTTCTAGGACAGGGTAGCAGTGCTGACAGACAAGGGAAGAGCAAAAGATGTCATCTGCATGGATTTGTACAAAGCATTTGATACTGTCCCACACTACATTTTGGTCTCGAAGTTGGAAATCAAGGATTGGATGAGTTCACCACTCAGTGCATAGGGAACTGACGAGATGATCACGCTCAAAGAGTAATGGTCAATGCCCCAATGTCTAAATGGAGACAAGTGACAAGTGGTGTTCCTCAGGGCCTGGGACAGAACTTGGTGCTGTTTAAGATCTTTTTCAGCAACATGGCCAGTGGAACTGAGCTCATGCTCAGGTTTGCTGATAGCGCCAAGCTGTGTGGTGCAGTCAGCATGCTAGAGGGAAGGGATGCCCTCCAGAGGGACCTTGAAAAGTGGGCCCATACCAACTTCATGAAGTTCAGCAAAGCCAAGTGCAAGGACCTGCATATGGGTCGGGGAAGTCCCAAGGACAAACAGGCTGAGCAGATAATGGACAGAGAGCAGTCCTGAAGGGAGCTGGTGGTGTTTAGCCTGGAGAAGAGGAAGCTCAGGGGAGACCTTATTGCTGTCTATAGCTTCCTGAGAGGAGTTTGTAGCCAGGAGGAGGTTGGTCTCTTCCCCAGGCAACCAGCAACAGAACAAGAGGACACAGTCTCAAGCTGTGCCAGGGGAAGTTTAGGCTCGAGGTGAGGAGAAAGTTCTTCACAGAAAGAGTAATTTTCCATTGGAATAGGCTACCCAGGGAGGTGGTGGAGTCCCTGTCCCTGAAGGTGTTCAAAAAAGGATTGGATGTGGCACTCGAAGCCATGGTTTAGTTGTCATGAGGTGTTAGGTATTAGGTAATAGGTTGGATTTGATGATCCTTGAGTCTATTCCAACCTGGGTGATGCTGTGATTCTGTGAAGGGGGTTGTAGACACGGGCTATCAATTAAATCAGTCCATGAGTATATCAAGATATAGTAGCTTTTTTAGCACTTTCAGACTCACTGTACTCAGTATTGGTTGCATTGTCCTTTCTTCTGTTGTATAGTATACTAGAATGCTCTGTTCTTAATGCTCCCATGTAAGCAGGTCAGGTGAGAAGCACTCTAAAGGGAGCTTTCTGAGTTCCTGAGATATCTATCCTCCTGAGATATTTAGGTGTAGGTGTCTATGAAGGAGGTGCTTAGAACTAACCGCAATGAATCCACTCCCACCATGATTAGCCCTTTGAAGGTGTCGGTATGGGAGCAGTATATTTAGTAGGCATATCTAAGAAACTCAAGAGTTTGCATTTTTTCTTTTCTGGAAAAGTCAAGGTTATTGTTGAATTGTAATAAGGCAACCAAATTAAAGATGGCAATCAGATGAAATCATGCTGTGCTCAGCAGTGTCCCTAGTTTCTTATTAGTTATGTAGAAATTGAGTGAGATGCCAGTGGAAATTGTAGTCACTTTTGTCAAGCAGCAATCCTACTGGATGTTGTGAAATTTTCTTCCAGACAAATAGATCTCAGCACAAAGGATATGCTTTTGTTACTGGCATTTGAATCAGAAGCTTATCTCGTGATGCTGACATTAATGATCATGTCAATGGTGGGAAAATAATTCTATTCACATTTTACTTCTTATTTACTTCTTACTTAATAGCCAGAGACATAGAGATTTATGATGTCAATACTTTCAGTAGTTCAACTGACAAATAACAAAGAAGCAATAGCAGTCAGATTTCTTTTTCTGACCTCCTTTTCTCACAGTACAGTGTAACAAATAATGCCAGCTGCTACTTAAATTGAATGGAAACATAAAACTAGATTTTAATTAAAACTGTTTTCCAATATATATCATGCTTTGTATGTGGCAAGGAATACCACTTGTGAAATTGTTCCAGGAAAGAGCTTTGAAAGCTTTGAGACATGAAAATGAGTTAACAAGAACCATCTCAGCAGCATCCCTGCCTCAGGAACAAAAGATATTTAGAAACAATAAGATGAAAGACTCAGACTCAGTCAGAAAGGGAACGATCACCACAGCATTCTGAGGAAGCTAAACCTTGTTTCATTGCTACATGAAGCTGCGCAGAGCAAGGCTTCTGACAGTCCACCTTGCCACCCTCAGGGCTTCATTGGCAGGTAAAAGTGCATTGCACAATATCTTTTGGGCAGTCAATGAAATCACAAAGAGATGAGTAGGCATTTTCAAAAATCTTTTGGATAGTCAACAAAATGAAGAGATAAGTAAACATTTGCAAGTTTACAGCACTATATTCTTACCCAAGGAGGTCCTCCTCAGGGAAAGAGAGACCATTCAATATGATCTGAAATATTTATTCCAAAAACTGCTGTGTAATTATTATTTCATCAGAAATAAAGTTTTGCCCGGCTCAGATATGAGTGGTGTGAACTCCACTGGGGATGGTACTGAACTGCAATGTGTGTGACTTTAATGTTGTGGTGGGGTGAGAAAGTTCCCTCCCCACACACAAGGAAAGAAACCACAGCTAGCTCAGTCGGAAAAGCAGATGAAAGCTATATTTACAGGCAGAAATGGAATGCAATGAATATATACACAAATATACAATATTTACAATATATACAGGAAAATACAGCAATGAACACAATGCAGAAAAACCTTTTCCCTCCAGCCGGCCAGGGGGGTTCCCTGAACCCCCCTCTCTCCCTCCCCACCTCCCCTTTTTCCCAAAAAGGGTTAGAGAGAAAGAGAAAGGCAATTAAGGAAGAAAAATTCTGTTAGCTCAAAAAGCACATGCAAGAATTAGTTTTCTTATCTGGTTAGCTGTTAACTCAAGGCCGTTCCTGCTTCAGAAAGAGAGAAGCCGTCCAGCCCACAGGACAGAGAAGCACAGACTGCACCCAGCCTGAACCCAGACCAGACACAGACTGAACTAACAGAACCCAAACTTAAAATTGCATTCTACAATCTACCAATGAAATTAGTTTAGACTATCTTGTTTTTGTTCAAATATCAAAAACATTCAGCCAGAGTGTTCAGCAACTGTCTCTTTCTTAAAGACACAGCCTCAACCAGTCACAAATGTTTACTCTCATCTCTGTATGTTAGTCATGCTTTTTTTTTTGGCCCTTTTGTACTTATCCACCAGATTTCCAAGAGCAATCTGCTTTCTCTTACTCTTTCTTTCTGGCATATTTTTCCCTCTTCCATTTTCAATCTTAGCTCCGCTCTCACTACTCCTGTCTTCTGCCTTTCGATTTAGTTATGTCTTCCCACATCTTTTACCCCATTACAAAATGTTTTTCATACCACCTGCTTCATGTCACCCAGTCAAGTTTTGATTATCTTTAAGGGTAGAGATGACCTAATACTTGCTCCCCACCCCAAAACAGTCAACTCATTCTCAGCATGCAAGAACTTACTCTACTCTGCTTTTCTTCTATTTTCTTTTCCTTTTTTTGTATGGGATTGAGGTGATCCTCGCTCAGGCTTGCTGACTTCTGTGTATACCCAGTTCTTTCTTTATTGACATCCTGTGGAAAACACAGGAATTTCCTTCATTGAGGTGATCCTTGCTCAAGCTTGCTGACTTCAGTTTACACCCTGTTCTTTCTTTATTTACATCCTGTGGAAAACACAGGAATTTCCTTCACAAAGCAGCACACATCAGCAGTCAGCTCTGCTAAGCCTAGGTAGACTCATGTTGAGTTGTCTGTATTTCTGACTAAGAGTCTGTGTTATTCCTCAGGACCTCCAGAACTCCCAGTGACATTCTGCCAACACTGGGTCTGACTTCAGATACTAACACTGCCCTTGTTTTCCAGAGTGACTAAGATGAAATTGGCTTTGAAAATTGTTTTTATTGTTGTTATTATTATTACTGATTAATAAAAAAGCTGCTGTTTATTTGGACAGATTATTTCATGAACATTGTCCTATGCTTACAGAAATTATGACTGGGTCATAGTTACTTTGGCTACTACCACAAAACAGACTTTTGATCTCAATTTATGATCTTTATCAGGATCATTGCTTAGGAGTTCCTTCTCTTTCTTTCCTTGGAATCATTCAAGCTACTAAAATAGATGTAAAGACTTCTCTTGGTGTGCCTCCCATCATCCATAGATATCAGCACATGTTGTCCTTTTCAGACCCACTGTATGCCAGAAGGAAAATGAGCTCACGCTAGGTGGCTGAGTGTGCAGTGAGAGCTGGAGATATCCCCTGGCTCTGACCTCTGCCCTCCCTTCTCCATACAGCTACAGAAACTGCACACTCAGGCAGAAGAAAACAATAGATTAAATTTGTTGGATAATTTGAGAACAGTTAATTCAGCTAACTGAAAATCATACAAGTCTCATATGAAAGGTACATCTACCTGCTCTGTAAATGTTTGGTGGAGGAATAAATATGATCAGCATAAATCTCATATCACTGCCAAATGTTAGCTGGGTTCGTATCAGTTTGAAGGGAATGTGTGGATTGTTAAACAATATAAATCTGTATGAATATTTAATTAATTTTGGTAAATCAAGAAGAAGAAGATACAAAAGAGAATACTTTTTTTTTTCTTTTTAACACACATTTATGAAGTAAAGTATGGAAGCAAAGGGCATGAGATTTAACACATCTAAGTGCTGGGTTCTACACATTGGCCACCACAACCCCATGCAGTGCTACAGGCTGGGGTCAGAGTGGCTGGAGAGCGGCCAGGCAGGAAGGGACCTGGCGCCACTGGTTGACGTCAGGCTGAAGATGAGCCAGCAGTGTGCCCAGGTGGCCAAGAAGACCAATGGCATCCTGGCCTGTATTAGGAATAGTGTGGCCAGCAGGAGGAGGGAAGTCATTCTGCCCCTCTAATCAGCACTGGTTAGGCCACACCTTGAGAACTGTGTCCAGTTCTGGACCCCTCAGTTTAAGAAGAATGTTGAGATGCTCAAATGTGTCCAGAGGAGGGGAGCAAGGCTGGTAAGGAGTTTGGAGCACAAACCCTATGAGGAGCAGCTGAGGGAGCTGGGGTTGCTTAGCCTGGAGAAGAGGAGGCTCAGGGGAGACCTTCTTGCTCTCTACAACTACCTGAAGGGAGGTTGTAGCCAGGTGCATGTTGGTCTCTTCTCCCAGACAACCTGTGACAGAACAAGAGCAGTCTCAAGCTGCACCAGGGGAAGTTTAGGCTGGATGCTAGGAAGAAATTCTTCATAGAAAGAGTGACTGGAATGTGCTGCCCAGGGAGGTGTTTGGGTCACTGTCTCTGGATGTGTTTAAAGGTGGTTTGGATGTGGTGCTTGGGGATATGGTTTAGGGGTGAACCTTGTAGAGTAGGATTCTCGGTTGGACTTGGTGATCCTGAAGGTCTTTTCCAACCTGAATATTTCTGTGATTCTGTGACCTTGTAGGAACAATCCCTGATTGCTGAACTTCAGAACATTCTGCTGAACACTGCTGCAATTTCCTTCCTGTTTCAGGAGCTGCTGTCTGTTGGAACTGTATTGTCTGATTCAGG
Source organism: Colaptes auratus (assembly GCA_015227895.2). NCBI lineage: Eukaryota > Metazoa > Chordata > Aves > Piciformes > Picidae > Colaptes > Colaptes auratus. The sequence goes on along the minus strand of CM037632.1, from coordinate 9,776,325 downwards.
CATATAATGGACTACCTGTTAAACAACAAACTTCACTCTCCACAGCAGCTATCACATTATAACATTGTGCCCCTGGTGATCTTAACATATGAAACTCAGCCTGAACACTCAGGCTAAGGTTAAAAAGTGCTCAGTAACTGGCAGAAGCAATTCTTTGATTCCTTTGGGAAACCAATTGTCTGAGCTTGACTTGTGGCTTCCAGAGGTTGGGAGACTGCTGTGGTACAGAATACTGAGTGCTTTTACGTTTCTAGTATGTAAGTTTATGGCAGTTCTGCAAAGAAGGAGGAATTTAGAACAAATGGGCATTAAGCTCTGAGCTTTATTCATCAATGCATGAGATGAGAAGCAACATGAGTCCCTGTTAAGCTATGTGGATGTTTTTTCTAAAAAGTCATGTATATTTTACATGCAAAATTGTGCAAGCAGAATCTAACTCTGAGACAGGAACTTCAGTGACCAGCTCCCTTCCTATGGAAGAAAAATGAATAGTGGAAAAAAAATCCAGAAATATTTCCTATTTGAAAAGGCAAATTAAACTATCAAACAGATTTGAAAGGAAATTAGTGGGTGTTGTGAAGAGGTTATTAAATTTATGAATATGAAATAGGAATTATGAAAATATCTTTATTAATTATCAATTTATTAATAAACGATGATTCAACAACTTATAAACATCTTCTAGTGCACGTTCGTGAAGTACATTCCATAAGTGGCTTAGTGTTATGATTAAAACTCAATTAAACTATCTACAATTTCTATATTTTATATAATGACAGGTGAAGTTCCGCCGCTTGACCACTAGATGGCGACTCGGCGGAACGCGGGCGGCTTCTGGCTATATACAGCAATATTACAATCTTTCTGTGCGTCAGCGATGACTGTGCTACACGCGGATACTTTGAACTGAGTGCTAGTGGATGGAAAGCACGTGGAAGATGCTCTGTAGCTGTTGTTTGTAGCAAGGTGGGGGTCTGGCCGACTACTGCCACTGAACTGGTTCCTAGTCTAGTTGGACGGTGGTGTTGGGTACTGTCTCCTCTCTCCGCAGCAGTGGAGAGGGAATGCTGGAACCTGGGCTCAGCTCGGAAGCAGGTTCCCTTCAGGACTCGGTCAGTTCCCTCCAGACAATAGGGATATGTCCTGGTTGGGTTCAGTCCGTGGGGTTGGCCCTGGGAGTTGGCTCGCTCGGCAGGGCGGGGCGACAGTTGCCAGTTACTGGCTTTAAAGGAACAGCAGGACTCTCGGAATCGTCCTGGGTTCAGTGCAGTATAGGCACAAACAATGCTTTAATCTTCCCTGAGGTTTACAGGGCTCAGAGCGGCACACGTGGCGGCTCTTCTCCCGCTATGGCGGGGCTAGGCATATGCGGACTTAGTCTCTATCAAGTCCCTTCTCCCCGACAGCTGGGCAGCTCTTACCCTCGGGGGCTGGTCCAGTCCTCCAGTAGCACGGTGGGCTCTCCCGGTTGGTACGACTGGCTGTGGCGACGCTGGCTTCTCGGGCTCAGCGAAGGTCCTCCCTCTGGGGTGATTCTCACAATCAGAGTGCTTCTCACGATGCAGAGGCTTCAGTATGCGCGCATGTATGATAGAAGCTAACAACAGGAAGCTCAATGGCAGAGGCTGTGGCTCGAGAGCTGCTCTCTTGTGCAGGTACAGAGGCAAAGTAAAAGAGGGGGCAACTTGTTTACCAACAGGGGTAATACTTATAGATTCCTTGAGGCTGGGTTTGACCAATGGGCACTCTCATAGACAACTGGCTTCAGCCTATAGAAAGCGTGAAGCTGGAATTATGCCCATACTTGGTAATTGCACACGCACTGCATGCGCTGAATGCATGCTGGCCTGGCTAATGCCTTGGCTTTTGTCTTCCTCCTGAAGGAGAGGAAACCTGTCCACATGCTGGGACCAGATCTAGTATCTGGGCAGAATGTGCTTTCACCACAGTAGGCTGGTGAGAGCAGCTATAACTTAGAGAAAGAGATTTTGCAGTGTGAAAATTCGGTGAAAAAGTCTGGTGCACTTGCAACAGTAAAAACAAATCATAGCACACAATGACAGAAAAGAAAGTATTGGAAGAACAGGGCTGTTCATTTGTCTTTTATACTCAGTGATATTTTAAAATTACTATGAGTTTCAGAACAGATGATCATTTTGATCTACAGGAAAAAAATATAGACATTAGAGTTTCAGAGGTCTGGGGATACTGGGGATCACGTACGCTGAACATTCTTCACAGTGACTATTGAATTATTGTGAACTTACTATATTTCCAGATCCCTTTGCTTTTGTTCATACAGAACTGGAAGATATCAACTGTGCTTTTACAATTTTTTTAGCAATTTTGCTATAAAAATAGACAAATAATATCTGATCTTATGCCTGGGTGTTGTGGTTTAACCATGGCCACCTGCTAAGTCCCAGAGAGCCATTTACTCACTTGCCCTCCTTGCCACAGTGGGATGGGGAAGAGAATGAAATGAAGAATCGTTAGTGCAAAAGCTCTGAAAGACAATTTAATAGGTAAAACAAAAGCTGTATGCTCAGGCAAAGCAAAACCACCTAAGTTCATTCATCACTTATCAGCAGGCAGGTATTCAGTCAGCTTCAGGACAACAGGGGTCCAGCATATATAGTGATTACTTGGCAAGACAAAGGCCATAACTCTGACTATCCACCACCCTCTTTCTTCTCCCAAATTTTATTGCTGTGAATGGTGTCACATGCTATGGAATATCCCTTTGGTCAGTTGGGATCAGCTGTTCTGGTTGTGTCCCCTCCCAGCTTCCTGTGGACACCCAGCCCTCTTGCTGCCAGTGGAACACAGGAAATAGAAAAAGTTCTGTTGCTGTGTCAATACTGTTCAGCAATAATTAGAACATCTCTGTATTATCAATACATTGTTCATCACAAATTCAGAACTTACCACCATCTGAGGTATTATGAAGGATTAGAAGGCTATTGAGACACTTGAATGTCTCCAGAGAAGGGCAAGGAGGCTGGTGAGAGGTCTTGAGCACAAGCCCTGTGAGGAGAGGCTGAGGGAGCTGGGGTTACTTAGCCTGGAGAAGAGGAGGCTCAGGGGAGACCTTCTTGCTGTCTACAACTACCAGAAGGTAGTTTGTAGCCAGATGGGGATTGGTCTCTTCTCCCAGGCAACCAGCACCAGAACAAGAAGACACAGTCTCAAGCTGCACCACGGGAAGTTTAGGCTTGAGGTGAGAAAAAAGTTCTTCACAGAAAGAGTAATTTGCCATTGGAATGGGCTACCAAACCAAACACAATGAAAGAAAACACCACAACACATTTCCTGTATATATGTAATAGACATTAGTTAAAAATGGTAGACAGATGAGGCAGAAAAAGATAAAGGGAGACTAAGAATATCACATACTTTTAGAACTTTATCATCCTCACTCAATAAGTCAGTGACAGAAACAAAAGTAAAGCTCAAAAGTTGTTTCCGCTTTAGACAAGCTACCACCATGCTAAGAGCAGATACTGTGCATTTGACTTTTTAAGCAGTATATACTGAGGCCAGGTTGAAAGTAGACATTTTAGGCAGATTATGACAGAAGCCCCTAGGGAAGGTGACACATTGTCTTTCCTGCATAATTTTATCATGCAAAGAGAGATGGAACAATTATACAGAGTGATAGGACATACTACAAGAAAAAGTCCTAGGTACACAGTGTGAAAGACTAAATCTTGTCTCTCTTGATGCGACTCAACAAAGATAAAGTCACCTTTGCTGCTTGCCCAGACAATAGCTGATGTGTATTGGGCAGACGCCACTGGACAACGACTCTCTGGAAGGTGCATAGATAAAGATTGCTCCCCAGACTGCAGCTGCCCTGGAAATAATGGGCAGAGGCCACTGCTATCCATACTCTCTGGAATATACACACTTAAAAAAATGTATAAAAGATCTAAGCAACTACTGGCTTGTGAGAAGGAAAACACAGGAGAAGGAAAACATGAGAAAAGGAAAACATGAGAGAAAGAAAAGCCTGAGGCAATGCTGCTCTGAAGAAAAATGGAGAGAATACCAGGAGAGTAAAAATGACAGAGACATCACCATGTAACCTGGAAGAAGTAGACCAAGAGGAACCTCAGTTCCACCTGCTACAGCTCATGGAGCTGAAGAGGCTGCTCAGAGGACAGCACAGTCAGCAAGGATGACCTCTCCTCCACACCAAAGCTGCAGCAGCCTTTCTCCAGACCCAACACCTCCTCCACACCAAAGCTGCAGCAGCCTTTCTCCACAGACCCAACACCTCCTCCACACCAAAGCTGCAGCAGCCTTCCTCCAGAGACCCAAACTGTCTTGGGGGCTGAGGGGTGTGGTAATATAATTCCTTTCCTCTTCTCTCTCCCTCTTCTCTCTCTCCCTCTCTATTTTCTCTCTCTCATCCACTTTATTCTGTTAATAAATAGCCTCGCTGTTGATATTTTGGCATTGTTTGTGCCTCTAATTTCATAACATGGGAATATTCCAAAGAACTGAGTCTCTTTCCCTCTCTGGACCAAGACACACAGGAAAGCCACCTCCTAGCCAGACATGAATACGGTTTTCAGAACTTTAAAGTCAACAGATTATTCTGATGCTGAATCTGCCTGCCATGTCACACAGCCACGCATAAAGAGATAATCATTTGTAATGAGATTCCAATTTTCATTTATGGTTTTGGTAAAAATCAAGTGTTACTGGAATATCAAGAGCAGACTACTATGAACCATTTCATCAGATGATACATTGGAATCCTACTCAGTCGCAATGACCTTCCATATCACAATCCTTGATGTAAATTGGATGTGAAATAATTTCTGGCTTCTTATTCCTTATTCTAATTTGTGATAGGAAAGGTGTTTGTGCTCCATCAATTTGGCTTCAGAATTGAGACTGGATGTCTGTATAGATAAATCTGTAATTGTGATGATTTATTTCTTGAAAGTCTCAGGGCAAGATCTAAGAGCCCTTTTTAAGCATTTTACAGTCTCTCCCTTATTACCTACTCACTAGAAGTATTCCAGCATAGCTCTAATAAATATATGCTTTATGAGGGGATGCTTTATACTGTAATCTTAAACTCCAGTGTGAAATGAATTCCGGCTGAAACACTACACCTTCCATTCTTAAAGGAGTGAGGGGCAGCTATTGCTCTTGTAAAACTTTTACAGTTAATTTTGGCTCTACATTAATATAATCTGTCTCCTTTGGCCTTTTTCCTACCTTTTTATTACAGTTCTATTTTTACTCATTTTTTTTCCATTACCTAGAACAAGAGAAGAGTCCTGCCTTCTTGCCCATATAACAATAAGCCCACTCTTGTTATTTGCAGAAGTTGGGGATGGAGGTCATAGTCTTAGGAATCTTATTCTGCATGCCACTAGGGAAGGGTTCAGCTGTTTCCTGAGGTCACATAAGCAGTTGGATGAACAAAATGAATAACGAGGCTTGAGGAACCTCCTTTCTTTCCTGAATGTAGAGGAAAAGTACTGAAGTATTAGAAGGGATTTGGGAAGTCAGCACAAGGTCTGTTAGCATAACTAAAGTAAACTAACACAGAAGTGTGAAAGCAGCTACATCAATAAAAGGATTTTTATGGATCATGTTTTTATCCTGGGTAGACTGATAAAGAAATATTGCTATGGTTTTCCTGTGTTTCTAGGAGCATGGAGAAGTATCAAATGGCTACCATGTATTATTTCCTGTATACTAATAAAAGGGAAGAAAGATAACTTTTTCTCCATGTCTTGCAGTCAGCACAGCTTCTTGTACTCATCTACTCCTCCCTTACAGAAAGGACATGGACCTGATGGAGTAGGGGTTGGATCAACTCTGTGAAGACGGCTGAGGGAGCTGGGGTTCAGCCTGGAGAAGAGACAGCTCCAGGGAGACTTAATAGCAGCCTTCCAGTACCTGAAGGATGGAGACACACTGATTACAAAGGTCTGGAGTGATAGGATGAGGGGCAATGGCTTCAAACTAGAGAAAAACAATAGATTTAGATTGGATGTTAGGAACAAGTTCTTTACCATGAGGGTAGAGAAATACTGGAACAAGTTGCCTGGGGAAGTGTTTGGGGCCCCATCCCTGGAGCTATTCAAGGTAAGGCTTGACAGGGCACTGGGCAGCCTGATGTTATTGAGGATGGCCCTGCTGACTGCAGAGGGGGGTGGACCAGATGACCTTAGGAGGTCCCTTCCAATGTAGACCATTCTATAATTCTATGATCAACATTTCTCACTACCAGTTGCTTGGTGTCTACTGAGAGATATGTAGAAAATGTTCTTGCTGCCTTATCAATATTGAAAACTCATCCCTCTAATTTTACTGTGTGATCATGAACCACACACTACAGCCACTTTGCTTTCCTGCTTCTCCTTATTGCCTGAGATGTAGAAGGAATGTGTTAAAGCTCATTTGCCTGCAAAGACGTGTATATCTCATTAGTCATAACAGAGGAAAGAGCATTAGAGAGATAGATGCTATGCACCAGAAACTACAGCAGATGCTGAGGTTTTTAACTTGACTATGTAGCCTTGCTAAAATGCAGCCAACTGAGAGCTCTTAATATCAGGAAATACCAGAAATTGAGTTTGGATACACACTATTTGTCCTGTTTTGTTGCAACATTAATGCAACTTCCTCTAAAAGGACCAAATTCTTGTCCCCAGGACAACCAAGAAAACCTGACTTGGATGTGATTGTTAAAATGAGATTGTTACTTGTAATTTTAGATGCCTGGATATAATGTAGATATCCAAACTTTCATCGGCATTTCTCTTTCCATATCAAGGAGTCATGTATACCTCCAATACACAATGATCAATTTAATCTATTTCAAATAAGATTAAATTAATTATATCATACAGGTGCCTCTCTCTTTCCATTAGTGAATATAAACAACACCAAGAACAGCAGCTGAGGAGTAGATATTTGCTACATGGACAAATCTCACAAACTGCCTCTTAAACATAAAATCTCTTTCTGTAATGCCATTTCCCCACTGAGCTAACAAGCAGTTAGTCTACCAGGACATTTGGAAAAGAAATATTTATATTTCCTAGTGGCAGTGTTACTACAAAGGTGATGACATTTAAGAGAAACTGTAAACTCTAGCTCACAGAATCACAGAACATTAGGGGCTGGAAGGGACCTCGAAAGAACGTCCAGTTCAACCCCCCTGGCAGAGCAGGATCACTTAGAGCAGATCACATTGGAATGCATCCAGACAGGTTTTGAATATCTCCAGAGAGGGGGATTCCACAACCCCCCTGGGCAGCCTGTTCCCCTGTTCCATCACCCTCACAGTGAAAACAAAATTTCCTCATGTTTCCATGGAACTTCCTCTGCCTCAACTTCCACCCAGTGCCCCTTGACCTGTCATTAGGCATCACCAAGCAGAGCCTGACTCCACCCTCTTGCACTCTCACTTTACATATTTATAAACATGAATGATGTCACCCCTTACACTCCTCTTTGCCAAGCTAAAGAGCCCCAGTTTTTCCTCATTAGAAAGATGTTCCACTTCCCTAATCATTTTTGTGGCTCTGCACTGGACTCTTTTGAGCACTTCCCTGAGGTCCTTCTTGAACTGAGTGGCCCAGAGCTGGACACAATATTCCAGATGCGACCTCACCAGAGCAGAGCAGAGGGGGAGGAGAACCTCCCTTAACCTAGTAATCACAGCCCTTCTAATACACTCCAGAATAGCATTGGCCTCTTGGCCTCAACAGCACATTGCTGGCCATGGTCAACCTTCCATCCACTATGTCCCCCAGGTCCTTTTCCCCTTCACTGCTCTCTTCTTCAGTTAGATCCATTGATTTTTACTTGCTTTTTAAAGGGCAGATCTTTGGGAATACTGTTCTCTTGGTCACATGTGTGTTTCCTTTTAACTGTGTTTAAGACTGGAGTCCAAGCAAATTTCACCCTGCAAGGAAGATATCTGTCTCATTCACCCCTAAGTCAAAAATAGTAACATTTGGGGCCATGTTCAAAGGTAGCAGCCAAACAGGTATGGCAATTTAAGCATTACATTTAGTGCATGATGAATATGTCTACAATTTCATCCAGCAGTATCTGCAAGAGAAACCTCAAGCTTTGTTTCTCTTACATTTTGTCTCATCATCAAAATGAAAGAAGGCAAGGAGAAACTGAAGTCTGAGTCCCACATAATAAAGCCAATGAAAGACTTTTGAATGGCTGAGTGTGTCTAGTTATTTTTTAGAACAGTTTTCTACTTCTTTATCTGCTAAAATCCTCCTTTCAAATCCTTCCCCAAGACAGAGATCTTTCCCAGAGATCAGCAAGAGAATGTTTCCTCATCTTTATTTCTTTCTTTGCCCCATCTATCACATTCATGTGAAATTGCTTGTGGGCTCCCTGAGGCAAGGAATAAAGGGCAAAAACATGTTCTTAAATACTCTGAGTCTGAAAAAAGTTTATGAAAATCTGGAGATTCTCCAGATGGTCAGAAGTGTAACTGATTTAATTTATTCTTGTGCCTTTGAAGGGTACATAAAAGCTTGTGTACACATTAAGTTTGCCACAGCAACAAATAAAGGCCTTTATATAGAATTATAGTCTGACACAACAAAAGTCAGTCCTCTTCATCTGAAGCCTCCTGATAACTAATTGTTTTCTCAGTGCTTCAGGTCCTGAATTCTGGTTTTAAATAATTGTAAAGGAGCCTGGGAGTATACAGACTATATTTCTTTTGGATAAAACTAAACTGTAAGGTTTTATGAGCCTACATTATACTGTCCAATATAATAAGAGCCACTAATAGACAGGCTGATAAGGAGGCAGTAAAACACCAGCTCATGAGTCTGTCGATTTAGCCAGAGCACACACTTAGGCAGCTTACACTAGTTTTTTGCTGGCTGTGAGTGCACAGACAACAAATAACCTGGTATAGAGTGGCCTGGTCAAATATTACTTGATCCAGAGTAAAGCTTTCTTATATAATAAGTTAACTGACAAAATTATTTTAACCAATGTGAACAAATAAAATTAGTTTGTACTGGATACAGTACTCTGTGCCTGTGCCTGTAATGGTTTTCATTTAGTACAGAGAACCCTATAGCCAGATTTTTTTGTACCATCAAGCCAATATGTGACTCTGTAATTTACTTGTAAAAGCTCTCAATGCAGCCATTCATACTTAATAATGTAAAATGTGGTATTTTATTAGACTACCAGAACAGAGAACAAATCATTTCAGAATCACAGTACAAGCAGAATGAATGTTCACACTCCCCAGGATCAGTACCTCCAATGTTCCACAACTGACTAGTGACTTCACCTGCCTCTTTTTCACCTATCTTGCTACTTAGCCTTCAGGTTATCTCATTTTTAATCTAATATCTCACCTTTCATCATTCAGAGGAAGGACAAATATCTACCACTGTGTTATGTTAATCCCAAAGCAAACAGGCACCTGAACAGCAAACATATTTTACCAGCTTAATAAATCTGTCTTTTTCTCTAGGGACTTACAATATCATTTATAAAGGTGACTGGAGTAAAGCTGGTATTCAGAGAAAATGATTTGCACTACATGACTAATGAAAACCAATATCCTTCTGATCACATAATCCTTTAATGTAACAATGCCAGTTTTCTCAGTAAATTGGCAATGCACTGCTGGTAAGCCAGTTATCTCTTACTCTCCTGGTAACTGAGACAACGAGAGAGAATCCTGTTAATCTTTTACTTTAAACCCTCTGTTCTTTGAGGGTCTCATTCATTGAAGAACTGTTCGTAGGTATATTGCTATTCAGAACATTAACTGACAATAGAAAGATCAATGTGTCTCTTTCAGAAAAGATGGCTGTAATGATTTGCCTTCTGTTGTTTGCATCATCCTTTCTCAATATATTCTGACTTCACTCACACACCTGTGCTGACCTTGAGCCATCAAAATAAACTTATTCTGATAGCTACAGCAGCCTAACTACGCCATATTTCCTGCCTACACTCATGACAGACTGCAGAGATAACTGCTGTGCTGTTTTAAATCACAGAGAGCAAAATTTACATCTAGTTGTCAATGTCAGTGAGATACCACTTGGAAACTTAAAGAAAACATGACACTGAGTCAAAGGTATACAGATGAACAAATGTATGTAACCAGGATAAAAGTGTTTTGTAATCATAGGTTACTGTATGTTAGACATAAAGGATGCCAAAGAGCTAATTAATATAAATTATTGCCACAAGGTATAATTAGGAATGTCAGAATGAAAAATGACTGATGCTAGAGGAACACAATATACATTCAGAATTGGCTGGGGTTTCTGTGATAAAAATCTCCAGATGTCAAAGTTGTTTCCCTTTCAAGGATCTGGAAAAAAACAAAACCAAACAACACAACACTCAACACCAAAACCAACAACCAAAAAAACCCCAGCAACCCCCAGAAAATACAAATCCATCTGAAACCATCACTGATGTTTTTCATTTTCAAATGTCTTATATAAATAAAAACCAGAGACCACATAATGTCCTGCCAATTCAAAAGCAAAGAACAGTAAATAAAATCACCATTAAAGCATTGTGAGCAGTAGAAGTTTTCAAAGATTCAATAGGCATCAAAGGCATTTTATTTTCTAAACTACTTAATTTTTCAGCTATTAAAAGAATTTTTAAAATATCAACAGGTATGCAAATTTAACCTCCATTCTGAAGATGAAGAGATTGGGCTAAGACCGAACACAGAACAGCTCTGAACATTAAATCTGAATCACAAGGCTGGTTTGCATCACTATATTGACCCCAAATTAGCCCCATGCTTTCTCTAAGGTTTTGCTTGGGTTCTTTTTCTGATGATGTTCTCTCTAGAGCCCTAGTTCAGTAGGCAGGTGGGAATAAGAGGAGGCTAAGGGGAGACCTTATTGCTCTCTACAATTACCTGAAGGGAGCTTGTAGACGGGGAGGGGTGGTCTCTTCTCCCAGGCAATCAGAACAAGAGGACAGAGTCTCAAGCTGCACCAGGGGATGTTCGGACTGGATGTTAGGAACAAATTCTTCACAGAGAGTGATTGCTCATTGGAATGCGCTGCCAGGGGAAGTGGTGAAGTCACCATCATTGGAGGTGTTTAGGAGGAGACTTGATAGGGTGCTTGGCTGCATGGTTTACTTGATTAGGTGGTATTGGATGATGGGTTGGATACGGTGATCTTGAAGGTCTCTTCCAACCTTGTCTATTCTATTCTATTCTATTCTATTCTATTCTATTCTATTCTATTCTATTCTATTCTATTCATATATTCACAGAGTCTAATTTTCTATGTGGTACCTAGGCCATGTGAGAGTTGTGATTAGAGTTCCTGGAGGCTGAAGAAGGCCAGGACTCAGGGTTCTTCCTTCCTGAATCCTCACCTGTAATTCAGTGAGAAAATACAGAGCATGGGCTCATTGTTTTGAGTTGAACTGAAACCAGTCAGTGTTTGTTTTAAAGGAGGTTTGGGTTTGTTTGCTGAATTCAAGGAGAGTATCAGCTAGCAACCTGAATCAAGAAATTACTCCACTTATTTCAGGAATTCAGAAAGATTTGTAAATGCCTTTGACTGCCAGCAAGTCACAGAAGCACATGTAGGAATAGGAGGTAGTTTAATGGCTGAATCACATTAAGCACTGCCTGGAAACTACTTCATGACATATTTCAGGTTCTTTATGTTTTGGGGTTTTTTTGGTTTGGTGGTGTTATTTTTCATAAAGAGGATAAAGATGAATACAAAATAGTCCGAAGAGAAGTGAGAATGAGTGTCAAGCAGATGGCTAGATTTACAGATAAAGCCCAGTAATGCTTTATGTCAGTAAATTTTTTCTAGTATTTCCTTTCATCCAATAATTCAAAAAATGTCAGGCAGTGCATGGATTATATGATTTCCTTTTCAGTGATTAAGAAGCAATACTTTTGACATCCTCTGTAAAATACAAGCTATATCACTATCTACTCTTCCTACATGAAATTGATTCTTTCAGGTTGCTTGCTTGATGTGATGTAAAGGATGTGCAAGTCAGTCCTAACGCTGAAGAATCAAAGTTTTCATATATCTGAAGATCTCTGATGCATTTCAGAAAGTCTTTATTGTGAACATGCACACACACACACACACACACAAAACATCATGCATTAAACATTTTTTTGTGGGATCCACTTGTATCTAACAGATCTTAGCAAGTAAGGCACCTTCATTCCTCCAGTCTTGGCCTCTTTTCAAGTGCTTTCTAATGGCATCCTACAATAGAGTATTCCTTTTTTTCATACGTAGAAAAACATTCTTTCTTTATTATTACCTGTGAGGCTTGCCTCCAAGTTTAATCCATGCTCTTCTGAAGAGCCTCTCAGGCTTACCCCATTGTTGCCTGACCCCCTCCTTTTCCTTGGATTCTTCTTCCAAATTCAGAAACTCATCCTACTTTGGGAAAGTGTAGCCATTGTCCTCTCCAAAAAACCCTCATGCTGGCTCTTCACAGCACATTTCTGTGTGCTACCCCCATACTTAGAAACACAAAGCATAGCTAGAGCAGGCAGTTAGGATGGCAAAAAAAGAGAAAATTGTATGCAAAAATGTGCCCTATATCACACCTGGGTTTGACTTAGTTATAGATTTGTCTACTTAGTATTATCTGTCATAAGTAAACTTTGTAATGACTTTTCATGACTTATTTTCTCAGCCATTACATTTTGACCAATGCTGTTCTCTAAAACACATTTTATGCCCAGCAAACCTATTGTCAGAAGAGACTGTTCCTTGGTTTTCAAGTGTTCACCTGGTTCTTACACTTCACAGGCCTCAAATTCCAACAGGTTCACATTCTATTGGCTTTGATGACACTTAAAAGAAGCAGGTGTCATAAAGCTGTTTCCATGAATTCTGCTCTTTGTACAAATTCATTGGCTTGTATAAATTAAATTTAAATAAAATACATGGTGGAGTAATGTGTGAGGCTAAATCTTGTCTCTCTTTTACATGTAAATCAGCAAAGATAAAATCACATCTGCTCACCAGACAGTAGTTGCTTGAGATCCACTCTCCCTGCAAGCAAAAAGGAATACACAGGAAGATTCCCTCGGGGCAACACCTGGAGTAAGGATGTGAGGCCAGGAGGAAGTTGCTATTACAAGAACTGTATGAAAAGACCTGAGCAACGGCTGCTGTAGAGAGGGGGGGAAAAAAATATCACCAAGAACATCCAGACTGGATGCAGTAGCCCATCACCATCTCTTCACCACCACTGCCACAACAGAAAGCCGTGCCCTATGTTTTGCCTGCTGTAAGAAGAAAACAACAGCTCCTGGAGAAGACAGAAGAACTCCAGTGAAGACAACATACACTAGGCACATCACCAGATGACACAAACTGAAAAGGACTTGGACTTTGGGATCTCTCCATCCCTTTGTCCAGCGAGGACAGCACAAGCCAACAAGGATATCTTTCTCACTCCCTCCTCTCCTTCAAGCCAAGGCCGCAGCACCCTTCCTTGGACCTCCTCCAGCCAAAGAAAGCATCTTGGGGAGTGGGGTGATGGGGGTGGTGGTAATATAATTCCTCTCCTGCTCGCTCTCTTTCTCCATTTTCCCCTTCTTCTGTTCCATCCACTTTGTTCTTTAACAAATGGCCTCACTTTTGATATTTGGCCTTGTTTGTGCCTTAATTTCACAATGGAAGTGTTCAAAAAAGAACTGAGTCTCTCTCCCTCTGGATCAAGACAAGTGATCACAGTGATTATTTAATTCAGTTAATTTTAAATGATGTTTGGATGTTTGTATGAGAAAAATCTGAAATATAAAATTACTGAGTTGGGCTTTGTTTAGCTACTTTGAAGGAGTAGCCTTTATTCTGAAGGGTATTAGTCAGCCCATTCCACTTCAGTATCAGATAAATTCAGGAGTTTGAGGGGCAGCAATGAAAAAGGCAGAGATTGAAAGCCTAGATGTATTTTTATTTTGCAGTTGATGAAGAGTATGAAAGAGTATTTTTGAGAATAAAAGATTATTGAATTAAGATTCCTTTTGCAGACCACACAGTAATGGGACAACAAACTAGAAAGGTTAGCCTCACCTTTCACAAATATTTGAGGTGAAAACCTTTTCAGACACCACAGCCATTGATTTAGGAGGAACCACATATTCAATAAGGCCCTTAAGCTTTTAACTTTAGACATAGGTCTAAATGACAGGAGTGCTTTACAGAACAGTGGTGCACTTAAGCATAAGTTTAAATGCTTTGCTGATCCTTGACGTTAATGAATAGCTCTCTGATAATCTTTACCTCATGTAGAATGGTCACTTTCTCTGAGGATTATTAGCAGTTCAATTAAATTCTGTTTTTTTCTCAACTGCAAATGTGACATATAACCCCTTAGAGACCCAGTGTAAATGCCTCAGAGACATGAACTGAAGTATGAGATAAGAAAAGCTCGGATTTTTAGGCACTCAGGCACCCAAACTCAGGGGAAGCAGTATAATGCTGCTTGCATTTAAATAGTTCAAGTGATTTCTGTGAAATATCCTTTTGAGTTTACTACCTCTTTTTCTTTGAGTAATTAGTTTCTTGTCATAGGGCATGTCAATGATAATCAAAAGAAACTACTCCTTTGAAGATGGTACTATAAAAGAAGGCAGGAAACACGATTCATAGTTTAAAAACTTTATGGCACAAAGGACCCTCCTAGTGTGTTACACACTTATTTTACTTAGATAGACACAGAAAGTTCCAGGAAGCAAATTAACTTTTCCTTAACATATCCAGTGAGGGTGAGGGTGGTGAGGGGCCTGGAGCACAAGCCCTATGAGGAGTGGCTGAGGGAGCTGGGGTTGCTTAGCCTGCAGAAGAGGAGGCTCAGGGGAGACCTTATTGCTCTCTACAGCTACCTGAAGGGAGGTTGTAGCCAGGTAGGGGGTTGGTCTCTTCTCCCAGGCAACCAGTGACAGAACAAGAGGACACAGTCTCAAGCTGTGCCAGGGGAGGTTTAGGCTGGATGTTAGGAACACATTCTTCACAGAAAGAGTGATTGGCCATTGGAATGGGCTGCCCAGGGAAGTGGTGGAGTCACCTGGAAGAGGGACTTAGTACCATGGTTTAGTTGATTAGATGGTGTTGGGTGGTCGGTTGGATCTCAAAGGTCTTTTCCAACCTGGCTAATTCTGTATTCTGTATTCAGTCTCTGATACTTAGAAAGGGATGAAACAGAAGCTGAAGTAAATGAAGCATGTTATTGCATATGTTATGCAAATACCTGAAATATCTGACTATCAGAACCAGTTCATATGGCTCTAAAAATGAGTTAGAAGAAAGACCATAAAAGGATAGGAACATTGCATCCAATAGAACCTGCCAATTAAGGCAGCATTTTATGTATGGAGAGGACAACCAGTACACTTCCATATACTTAGCCAGCCACTAGTTGCACTTTTCAGCACAGCCTGTATATCCCTGAGTACTGAAATTCAGACAAAGACTTTGAAATAGGTTCATGTGAAAGAAAAATATAAAATTACATGACTTGGAAGTTCTTGAAACCATTTGGGTTTACCTGCATTAAGCTATTTTACTTTTTTTTTCCTTTTTTTCCCCTAATGAAAACAGTAAGAAAAATGGTACTGGACAGAAATCAGAATCACAGAATCACCAAGGTTGGAAGAGACCTCAAAGATCATCGAGTCCAACCTGTCACCACAGACCTTATGACTAGACCACGGCACCAAGTGCCACATCCAGTCCCCTCTTGAACCCCCTCCAGGGACGGTGACTCCACCACTTCCCTGGGCAGCCCATTCCAATGGCCAATAACTCTCCCAGTGAAGACCTTTCTCCTCACCTCGAGCCTAAACTTCCACTGGTGCAGCTTGAGACTGTGTCCTCTTGTTCTGGTGCTGGTTGCTAGAGAGAAGAGGCCAACCCCTTCCTGGCTACAACCACCCTTCAGGTAGTTGTAGACAGCAAGAAGGTCTCCCCTGAGCCTCCTCTTCTCCCGGCTAAACAACCCCAGCTCCCTCAGCCTCTCCTCATAGGGCTTGTGCTCAAGGCCTCTCCCCAGCCTTGTTGCCCTTCTCTGGACATGTTCAAGTGTCTCGATGTCCTTCTTAAACTGAGGGGCCCAGAACTGGACACAGTACTCAAAGTGTGACCTAACCAGTGCTGTAACAGTTCTTCCTACATCTTTTGATTGTGCAAGTCTTGGGTTATTGTTTCAGGATTTCAGAAATCAGTTTTGTAGGAAACACATGGCAAACAGAAAGGAAGAAGAAAATTTTAAGGGAGAAAAGCAAATAGACTTTCAAATGAGCAAGGAGCTAAAATGCCCATAAAAAATCTGAATATCAAAGCCTAGAAATACCTGCCAAACTGACAAAAAATTTTCTTTTGCCAGTGCTCATCACTTAAGGTTCTGTAAAATGACTGCAAAGTGGTTTCATAGTGCTACTTTATCATATCTCAGCACTTTTCAATCGCATTTCAGTCAGCTTTGAAGTAACAATCTACACTACTTGGTTGGAGAAAAACAGGTCCAAAAACTTGCAGTCAGCAGACTAAGGAGCTGTTCAGCCATTTACCTTAAAATGATGTCATATTAGTTATAGTAAAGAAGGACACACAAAGATCCAGAATCATTCTAGTCTGTGTATACACACACACACAGATATATATATATGTAGAATCACAGAATTGTCAGGGTTGGAATGGACCTCAAGGATCATCTAGTTCCAAGCTCCCTGACATGGTTAGGGACACTTTCCACTAGATCAAGTTGCTCAGAACCACATCCAGCCTGGCCTTAAAAACTATCAGGGATGGGGCTTCCTCCACCAACCTGCTCCAGTGTCCCACAACCCTCATGGTGAAGAACTGTTTCCTAATGTTTAATCTAAATCTCCCCTCCTCCAGCTTGGATCCATTCCCCCTAGTCCTATCACTCCCTGACACCTTAAAAAGTCCCTCCCCAGCTTTCTTGTAGGCCCCCTTCAGATACTGGAAAGTCTCCTTGGAGCTTTCTCTTCTCCAAACTGAACAACCCCAACTCTCTCAGGCTGTCCTAATAGGAGAGGAGCTCCAGCCCTCTGATCCTCCTCAAGGTCCTTCTCTGGACATGTTCCAGCATGTCCATAGACTCTTGTAATAGGTGCTCCAGAACTGAACACAGTTCTCCAGGTGAAGTCTCACACGAGTGGTGTAGAGGGGGAGAATCACCTCCTTCAACACTTCTCTTGATGCAACCCAGGATATGTTTGACTTTCTGGGCTGCAAGTGCACACTGGCAGCTAATGTGGAGCTTCTCATCCACCAGCACCCCTAAGTCCTTTTATTCAGGGCTGCTCTCAAGCCAGTCACTGCCCAGGCGATATCAGTGCCTGAGGTGCTTGGGATTGGACATATATGTGTACAATGTTCCCATGTGCAGATTCCTGTATAATCTCAGATTACAGGATCTGGAGACTTTTGTGTGTGCTTTAGTAACCACAATACGCATTCTGATGCAATTTCAAGGTACCCTTGTCAGACTGGTGTACCCAAACAGAAGCAGAATGCTTCTGACTTCTTTTATTTGCTCAATTTTGCTTGGTGCCATGATCTAGTTGTTCGGGTGGGTTGGATTGGTTGATAGGTTGGACGTGATGATCTTGGAGGTCTCTTCCAACCTGGTTTATTGTATTGTATTGTATTATTGTATTATAATTTGCAGTATTAACACAAGGACAGGGAAAGGAAAGAAAAGGAGGGAAACAATATTGATAACAGATACACCTAATTACTCAATGCATTTTGTAAGGATTTAATTTAGCACTCACATAACTGATCTTTGAATTTGTCATGCTAGTATTGACATTGCTACTATTTTTATGTCTAAATACTTTATAAAATGCAGGTGCTTGTAATGCTGGGGCACAAACTGTTCAGTTTAGTTGCCCAGAATTAACATTTTGACAGAAAAATTAACTGTATGCTTAAAGGGAACCTCAGTTTATTATGGAACATCTTAGCTCTCTGTACAGTCATGCAAAATTTGTCATGCTTCCATGAGTCTTGGCATCACATGGCACCACACTCTGTTTCTGAATTTACAGTGACACTCCCTCTTTCCTGATGAGCTTGTGAGTCCATGATTTTGGACTAAGCCTGGCAAAGAGTTGGCTCAGAAAAAAGAGAGGAAATCTGTGCTACAGCACTTTCTTGATCTGCCTACTGTGACCTCTGGAAACAACTCAGTGCAGACTCTTGTCAAATTCACCACTGCCAACAGATAGGAATGTAAAATCCACAGGAATGTCTGCTCCAGGCTGGAATCAGGTTATGATCTGGATGACGGGATTGAGTCAGTCATCAGCAAATTTGCAGATGACACCAAGCTGGGAGCAGATGTTGATCTGTTAGCGGGTAGAAGGGCTCTGCAGAGGGACCTCGACTGGCTGGACAGATGGGCAGAGTCCAACGTGATGGCATTCAACAAATCCAAGTGCTGGGTGCTGCACATTGGCCACAACAACCCCATGCAGAGCTACAGGCTGGGGCCAGAGTGGCTGGAGAGCTGCCAAACAGAAAGGGACCTGGGGGTACTAATTGATAGCCATCTGAACATGAGCCAGCAGTGCGCCCAGGTGACCAAGAAGGCCAATGGCATCCTGGCCTGCATCAAGAATAGTGTGGCCAGCAGGAGCAGGGAAGTCATTGTGACCCTGTGCTCAGCACTGGTTAGGCCACACCTTGAGAACTGTGTCCAGTTCTGGGCCCCTCAATTTAAGAAGGATATTGAGACACCTGGACGTGTCCAGAGAAGGGCAACAAGGCTGGGGAGAGGCCTTGAGCACAAGCCCTACGAGGAGAGGCTGAGGGAGCTGGGGTTGTTTAGCCGGGAGAAGAGGAGGCTCAGGAGAGACCTTCTTGCTGTCTACAACTACCTGAAAGGTGGTTGTAGCCAGGAGGGGGTTGGTCTCATCTCCCAGGCAACCAGCACCAGAACAAGAGGACACAGTCTCATGCTGTGCCAGGGAAAGTTTAGGCTCAAGGTGAGACGAAAGTTCTTCACTGAGAGAGTCATTAGCCATTGGAATGTGTTGCCCAGGGAGGTGATGAAGGTGGAGGTGTTCAAGAGGGGATTTGATGTGGCACTTGATGCTATGGTTTAGTAGTCATAAGGTCTTGGGTGACAGGTTAGGGTAAAACAAACAGGGGGGGGAAAACCAGAAAAAAGTAATGAGGCACAAATATTTGTTCTTTAACAAGAAAGCCTGATTTTCCAAACCACCATTTCTGAAATACTGCTTAAGCAGGGAGAGGTGAGTAAATATCATTATTAATTAATCACCAGTGGGCAATTAAGGGGAATGAAAAAGCTCTTTCTCTGCTCTCTGTCTATATTAAAGGGACAAACACGGCAGAAAAATATTCTTCCTGTTGACATCCATTGCTCCTTTACTAATTAGTCATGTCCCTTTTAATGAGGCAAGACTGCACGGACTGAAGACTGACCTGATTCAACAAAGCACTTGAATACACGCTTAAGATTATATATATATGGAGTCCCTTTGAAGGAGGAATGGAGTTGGTTTAATCCAACTAATTTTTAAACCTGTTGCCAATTCCAAATTGTTCTACAATGTACATTTCCTAACTCATTCTCTAGTCCATTTCTGCCTACTAATATCTGCAATACTCAGCTTGAGTTTACTACATGCTAAATTGAGTCCCTTATTTCTTTTCCAGAAATTATGCATGCTTCAAATTAGTTTTAACATCCGAGGATACAAAGAAGGCAAAGTTACTAAATGCTGCCTTTGTCTCCATCTATACTGCTGCAGACTGACCTCGGGAGACCCAGACCCCTGAGGCCCCAGAGGAAGACATGACAAAGGAGTTTTCTTTGGTTGATCAGGACTGAGTTGATGAGGACTGGGTTAGGGAACAGTTAAGTAATATGGGCATCCATAAATCCATGGGTCCTGATGGCATAAACCCTCAGGTGTTGAGGGAGCTGGCAGAGGTCATTGCCGGATGACTCTCTAGCATCTTTGGCAAGTCATGGTGGACAGGAGAGGTGCCTGGGGACTGGAGCGAGGCAAATGTCACTCCAATCTTCAAAACGGTTAAAGGAGGAGGACCCAGGTAGTTATAGACTATTCAGCCTCACCTCCATGCCTGGAAAGGTAATGGAGCAACTTATACTCAGCACTGTCCTCAGGCATATCAAGGACAAGAGGGTCATTAGGAGCAGTCAGCATGGTTTTACTAAAGGGAAGTCATGTTTGACCAACCTGATAGCCTTTTATAAGGACATAAACAGGTGGACAGATGATGGTAGAGCAGTGGATGTGGTTTATCTTGATTTTCAGTGAAGGATTTGACACTGTCTCCCACAGCTTCCTTGCAGCTACACTGAGGAAGTGAGGTCTGGATGATCAGGTAGTGAGGTGGATGTGAACTGGTTGAAGGAAACAAGTTAGAGAATTGTGGACTGTGGGATGGAGTCTAGTTGGATGCCTGTGTCTAGTGGAGTCCCTCAGGGGTCAGTACTGGGACCAGTACTATTCAATGTATTTATCAACAACCTGAATGTGGGCATAGAGTGCACTGTCAGCAAGTTTGCTGACAACACAAAACTTGGCAGAGTGGCTGACACTCCGAGGGTTGTGCTGCCATTCAGCAAGACTTAGCCAGGCTGGAGAGTTGGGCAGGGAGAAACTGAATGAAATTCAACAAGGGCAAGGGTAGAGTCTTGCACCTGGGAAAGAACAACCCCATGGATCACTATAGGTTGGGGACTAAACCAGTTGGAAAGCAGGGAAAGGGAAAAGGGACCTGGGGGTCCTAGTGGATGAAAGGTTGCCCATGAGCCAGCAATGTGTTCTTGTGGCCAAGAAGGCCAATGCCATTCTGGGGTGTGTTAGAATGGGTGTGGTTAGTAGGTCGAGGGAGGTTCTGCTCCCCCCTCTACTCTTCCCTGCTGACACTGCATCTGGAGTATTGTGTCCAGTTCTGGGCCCCATAGGTCAAGCAGGACCTCAAGGAACTGCTTGAAAGAGTCCAGCAGAGAGACACAAAAATGATGAAGGGAGTGGAACATCTTCCTTATGAAGAGAGACTGAGGGAGCTGGGACTCTTTAGTTTGGAGAGGAGGAGACTAAGGGGCAATGGGTGGAAGCTGAAGCATAAGAGGTTCCATGGAAACATGAGGAAGAATTTTTCAGCTGTGAGGGTGCTGGAACACTGGAACAGGCAACCCGGGGGGTTGCAGAGTTTCCCTCTTGGAGATATTCAAGACCCATGTGGATTCATTCCTGTGTGATCTGGTATAGGTGATCCTGCTCTGGCAGGGTGGTTGGAGTGGATGATCTTTCAAGGTCCTTCCAGCCCCTATCCTTCTGTGATTCTGTGATCAACTGACTCTTTATCTATTGTATAGTAATACT
The DNA here is from genome assembly GCA_015227895.2 of Colaptes auratus. NCBI lineage: Eukaryota > Metazoa > Chordata > Aves > Piciformes > Picidae > Colaptes > Colaptes auratus. The sequence goes on along the minus strand of CM037632.1, from coordinate 9,754,898 downwards.
TACCTGGATGTATTCAGGTTATTTGGCATTTAATTCAAGCATGATTTTTTTCTTTTTTTTCCAGGTTCCAAAGCATCTTTATACTTACACATATCCAGTTACAGCTATAAATCAAACATATTATTTCCATCATCACAGGGAGTGAAACTGACTTGTATGATTTTGCATCTGATTTTTATTTCTGAATGAGGGTGACACATAGAAATCTCCACAGATTTGCATTCATTTCAGGAAGAATTTCAAAGGCATAAGAGCAAACAGCAACATGGAAGCTGATAACTTGATCACAGATTGTTTGTAGGAATTCCACATTACCTTAATTTTGTAAGAATCTGTTTACAGGGGGGCAAAAAAAATAACAATGGGTACATTTTCTTCAATTTTGCCCCCCAAATTGAAGATAAGTATAACTAAAAAGAAAAGCCCTTTTCAAAAGGGGAAAAGCCCTTTTGAAAAAGTGAAAGTACAACATGACAATTGAGAACAAAAAGTACATTTTCTGTTTTCTTTGTCTTCTAGGCATCATTTTTTCTCGGTTTCAATTTATTCCAAGGGACTACACCTATTATTACTAAATAAAACATTCTCTTGTTCAGCTCAAGTGATTAAATTCCACAGTTTGAGCCTTCCCTTCGAATTATATTCATGTTTGTGTGGAAAAATAAGCACAAAAGGTCTCTTCAGTCCTGTGAAATTAGTGCCCATATGATCCATCTGGACTTCCAGGCAAAAACTGGTTAGCAGCAGCAGCAGCATGTCTTTCTGGGCAAGAAGCTTTTCTGGCTTTAAAATTGTTTTTCAAGCAAATCTCCAAAAAAAATTGATGCAGAGGGACAAGCTTAGGGGACTTTTGGATTTGCTATTAACCAAAGCAGACCACCTTTTGCTAATTAACATATCTGCTGCTAGCAAATTTTCCATTCCAGTGTTAAAATGTTTTTCAAGTTCTCAGTTGTATGTCAATGCCGCATTAAGCTGACATTACAGTAATCAGCTGTGAAAGGTCCTAGATGTATTGTGGAGGGGGAAAAAAAGGAAGCCTTTTATCAAAAGCCAGCTTCTGCTTCCTGAATTATAATACAGTTTCTAAAGTTTCCCTCCAGATAATCGAACTCAGTGAGAGCTCAGAATATGGAAGAAGGGAAAGACTCACATACAGGCACATGTACTCAAACAGAAATCAATTCTCCTCACATAGGAGATGAAGCAAATGAGGTACACCACTTGAATGAAAGCAAATATAGTTTCCCAGAATCTAGTAAAAAGTCTACAGAATAGTAATGTAATTGGAAACAAGAATAAGTTCTGTTTGACTGAAGGTGCCATAGAAAGAGGTAATCTTAAGTCATAGTGGTATTTTACTTTGATACAATACCACTCTTCATGTTAGGTTGGAAGGTCAAGAGATGAAAAAAAAATATATCCTGGGTTTAGAAACAGTTTTGTGCTATTTGCCAAATATTCCAATGGGGTTTGAATGAGTTTAACTCTAGTACTGCCTAATTCCATCACATAAAATTACATGAACACCAAATACTAAGGAAAATGTGTGATTTTGTGTTATTTTTAGCTTTGTGTATTTTTCCTCCACTTTTATTCATTTCACCTTTGAGACTTAAGGTAAACTTCAAGCAGAGACCAGAAAAGCAAATAATTTCCTTTTAATTACTCCTCCAGGAAATCAGTTAATGGAGGTTCACCCTGGGTCATGCAAAACTGCTATCACAAATCTTTAAGCCACAAATGATCTAGAAGAAGAAGTCGTTTTGCCACACATGGTGTGACTTTGGGTGATTTTTTCCCAGGTATTTTGCTCACTAATTGATAAAGAGCAACAAATGCTCTATTTATGGTCAAAAAAAAAAGGAAAAAGGAAAAAGAAAATACCATAAAACCCAAGACATTCACATTCTCCTTCCTATGCAACTCATATCCGGTGCTTTTCCCATGATTACATCATTTGATACAAAACCAACATGGCATTTATTAAAAAGATTAAAAATTGGCTGGCACAATTCAAGACTTCATCCTGAAACAAGTGCATTCCCTGTGGGTCCTTAAGGGATCCATTTATATGCTCTGTTGCTTGATTCTGATATATTCTTTCTGCTAAAGTCACTAAATGACACATGGATTACAAAAGAAAGAAGAGGAAGGAAGAGGTTAAAAATGAAACAAAGCAAAACAAAACAGAGTAATTAGACAACTTGATAATATGGGAACAAATATACAACTTCTGTCTCAATACAATGAGCTATAAAGTAATAAATCCACCCAGGGAGGTAAGGATTTTGGCAGGGATTAGAAAGGTCATGGTAGATAATTATCCAATCATGAGCTCTCACTACAGATCTATAACTCAAAGGGCTAAGGAAATCCTTGGATATTTAAATAGAGGACTCCCAAGTAGAAAGGATACATTACCTTTGTATTTGGGGATCATGCAACTGAAATTGCAAAGTTTTATCCACTTTTTGGAGACCCAGAAAGATGTTGATTGGTTGGAGAGTTCAAAGCAGAAAGATGAGAATGATTATAAGACTGGAAAATGTCCATCACACTGAAAGATTTAAAGAGCTAAATCTGTTTATCCTAACAGTAAGAAGACATCTAATCATACTGTGTATTTAAATGGGAAAAGAATGTTGTTACTAGAGGCTAAGGTAAAACTGCAGACTGTTTCAATCCCCAGTTAAGCAAACAGGGGAAAATTAAGAAAGCAAGAAATGTGTCTCTCTGTGTTGGATTGCTGTTGTATTAAGAAAGAGAAATGCATCACTAATGGTCTTCATCTCTTTCAACACTGCAGAGCAACTGAATTTATCAGAAGAGAGCTATTCAGTTAAAAACTTCAGTCACATATTGTTATGAAGAGTGGCAAATAAAACAAGAGAGTTCTAGAGTGAGAGACAAGTCATCCTCCCGTAGGAAAATTAAAAATAACAAACAAGAAATTGACATGTAATACACAGGAAGACAAAATAAAATAAACAAAACTCAACCCAAAACTCCTAATTTCTAAATTAGGAGCTGTTTTATACATCAGGCATGAATATGAAAATATAGTGTGATTTGCATTATCATCTGGGTTAGATGGTGTGGTGGTTTGCGCCTTAACTGGGATTTAACAGCTCAGATGGGGGCCAAGGCTGAGAATCCCTCCCCCACTCCCCACCTCCTCTTTCCTGATTGAGAGGGAAAAAAAAGAAAGGGAAGTAGCAAATCTACCAAGAAATAATTCAGAGTCAGTTTGGAAGCAGAGAGGTAAAAATTTTCTTTTATATATAAAATATATATATATATATATATATATATATATATATATATAAAATATATATAATAAATATATATATAAAATATATTATTAATATATAATTGTTTATAATAATATATTAATTATTAATTATATAATATATAATTAATTATATATTATATAATATTATATACTAATATATAATATAAATATATAAAAATTAAATAGATTATATATATAATATAATTATATTTTATATATTATATATAATTATATATATATAATATGTATTTTATATATATGGTATATATATTCATATATATATATATGAAAGAATAACAGGAAGTGTTCACAAGGGTAAGGAACAAGGATGAATGGGGAAAATATGAATACAAAACCAGTCTTTTGGAGTCCTTTATAGAGGTGTGGATGTAGCAGGGAGGAGGACCAGGCCTGACCATGTGGCAGAGGAGCAGGAAGCCAGCAGCAGTCCACTCGTCCAGGCAAGGCAGAAATCAAAAGGGAGAAAATGTTTGCAGTGTCTTCCTTTTTATAGGCTTGCTGGACAGGGACGGGGAGTGGAACAGACTGACTCGGTTCCCTGGGGGGAAAAATGCCCTCCAGGGAGAGCAAGGCTCTCACAAGACCCATCACAGATGGGACCTCTAAAGGTCATTTAGTCAAATCCTCCTGCAGAGAGCAGGGAAGCATTCAAATTAGCATTAGTCCAAGTGTGACTGCAAATCTGTCCGTCTTCCAGTCTTCCACACTAAATTCGTGGTGCAAAACTGCCTTAAAATTGTTAAAAGTTCAAGCTGAATTCGGTGAATAAATAAAATGTTTCTTTTTTTCACCAATGTGCCAACTTTTCTCCCACGTGTGCCAATCATGTACAAGTCTGTGGTCATTGTACAATTCAGCATATGCATTGTAGTACATATATTTACAAACATTCTGTTGCACAGGCCTTGTTCTTCCAAGATATGAATCACTGTGCTTATTCAATCAACCTGCTGTGTTGCTTTGTGCAATGTGTGGGGTTCCTCTAGAGTTTCAGTAGAATATGGTTTTACAAGTCCCATTACAGAATCAGAGAATGTTAGGGGATGGAAGGGACCTTGAAAGATCATTCGGTCCAACCCCTTTGCCAGATGAGGATCACCTATACCAGATCACACAGGAACACATCCAGGCAAGGTTTTAATATCTACAGAGAAGAAGACTCCACAGCCTTTTCCAGTGTTCTGTCATCCTCACAGTAAAAAGATTTTTCCTCATGTTTCCATGGAACTTCCTATACCTCAACTTTCACCATTGCCTCTTGTCCTGTCATTGGGCATCACCAAGCAGAGCCTGACTCCATCCTCTTGGCACTCACCCTTTACATCTTTATAAGCATGAATGAGGTCACCCCTTAGTCTCCTCCTCTCCAAGCTAAAGAGCCCCAGCTCCCTCAGTCTCTTCTCATAAGGAAGATGTTCTACTCCCTTAATTAGATTCCCAGGAAACCTTGGGTCTTCTCCTTCGCTACTGCTCTTGGCAAAGACACTATGTACTTTCCATGTGAGAAATGGAATACCTTTCAAGAATACAATGGATTCCAAGTCCAAGGTTTGTTTTCTAGGTCACTTGACACAGGTTTAGAAAACAAGTTCTCCTCCTTCCTGTGTGATTAAGTATCTGCTTGTTGAGTTCAACGGACATATGGACAGTGTCTTATCTTCCTGTTTTTCTGACTCAGCATTGGTCTGTTCTTGGTCAGAAATACTTTGAAAGATAAGCACAACTATGCTATGAACCACAGGCAAGGGCAGCACTGTGTAGGAACATTTCAGTCTTTCAAATCCCTATTCAATTAATGAAGGATGATAATAGCTGTCTTGACTTAAGGCACATGTGCACCAGTGTATTTCAGTGGTAGACAAATCCAAACTGCGTTGCAAAAGTCACTAACAAGGTCACTTCACATTCGGCAGCCATGGAATTAGTCTTTCAAGGAACTGCTTTGTGCTGCCCAGGATCTGAATTTCTCTTTAGAATAGAATAGAATAGAATAAACCAGGTTGGAAGAGACCTTCAAGATCATCGTGTCCAACCTATCACCAACACCACCTAATCAACTAAACCATGCAACCAAGCACCCTATCAAGTCTCCTCCTGAACACTTCCAGTGATGGTCACTCCACCACATCCTCGGGCAGCCCATTCCAATGGGCAATCACTCTCTCTGTGTAGAACTTCCTCCTAACCTCCAGCCTAAACCTCCCCCTGGCACAGCCTGAGACTGTGTCCTCTTGTTCTGGTACTGTCTGCCTGGGAGGAGAGACCAACCTCCTCCTGGCTACAACCTCCCTTCAGGTAGTTGTAGAGAGCAATAGGTCACCCCTCAGTCTCCTCCAGGCTAAGCAGCCCCAGCTCCCTCAGTCTCTCCTCATAGGGCTTGTGTTCCAAGCCCCTCACCAACTTTGTTTCCCTTCTCTGGACACATTCCAGCAAGTCAATATCTTTCCTAAACTGAGAGGCCCAGAACTGGACACAGGACTCAAGGTGTGGCCTAACCAGTGCAGCGTACAGGGGCAGAATGACCTCCCTGCTCCTGCTGGCCACACTGTTCCTGATACAGGCCAGGATGCCATTGGCCCTCTTGGCTGCCTGGGCACGGTGCAGGCTTATGTTCAGTCTACCATCGACCCCTAGCTCCCTCTCTGCCTGGCTGCTCTCCAGCCACTCTGACCCCAGCCTGTAGCACTGCATGGGGTTGTTGTGGCCAACGTGCAGAACCCGGCACTTGGATGTGTTAAAATCTCATGCTGTTGGATTCTGCCCATCTGTCCAGCCTGTTGAGGTCCTTCTGCAAAGTTAAAACAGATATATTCTTCGTCTTGATTTTAAAGTAGGCTTTCATACTGGGCATAAATGCAACATAAGTGATTCATGGTTCTCCTGAAATGGAAAGATAAGCACCACCACTAATGTTTTATTAAATACAAGTGTCATATTGTTACATTCATGGAAATAAATACATTGTTCACTCCATTTAGAGGATTAACATATCTTTTTAATCAAATGAGGGGGTGTGGTTATAATCACTGAAAAGCAGCAATGTACATTCTCACATGTGGAGTAATGAAAAACACTGATTAAATACTTGTATTGCTTAGCCAGTGGTAATCCATGGACTCAGCTGAAGGATGCACTGATGGTGGGAGAGGCTGAAAAAGAAGAATAAGACAAAAAAACATTCCCATAAATAATCTCCTTGTGTTCTTAGATGTCATGCCAAAATTTGTTTTTTCACATTTTGCCAACTTCCTTAGATTGTAAACCAAAACAAAAAAAGTGTGAAATCTGAAGGATTTCACCCTAAGAAACCTTGCAAAGCTATCCTGGAAGCAAACAAGTGAAATTAAAATGGTGAATTTACATCATACAGAGAAAATGTTTAAGCAACGCAGCTTTATTCATGTAAGACGTGGTCTTTCTCTCCTGACAATCATAGAGTGTGTTCTCAAGATGGTTAATGATACTATGATACTATGATAATAATAGAGTGGGGTAAACCTTTCAGAATAGGGTTATCGGTTGGCCTTGGTGATCCCGAAGGTCTTTTCCAACCTGAATGTTTCTGTGATGCTGTGATAAATGCTCCTAACATCATATGGCAGTTACCAAAACACATAAAACTGGCTTTCAATGTGTGGCTGTGGTTTTCTGTGAAATACTGCAAAAAAAGATTCATCTGCATTCACTCTGCCCACATTTGGACACTGGCTTTTCTCACTGTAGAGTTTTATTTTCCTGGAGATAGAAATTTTTATGCAAGAAGCAGTGATTTTCCCTTTCCCCCCCACCCCCCTTTTCATACTAAAATTGTGACCACTGTCCTTATCATCCAAGTGTCTTCTGCTTGTAAATTCAAATTCATGTAGATTCCAAATCTTTTATGGAGGATTTAAGACTGTATCATTCTGTGATGCAATATTTTTTCAAGGATCTAAGGCAAGACAAAACTCAATGTAGCAGGACTTCTCTTTATATGCCATCTATAACATCTTCATGAAAATCTGGAAATCATTGAATCACAGTAGGAATGGAACCCCCTGAAGCTCCTTGCATGGACTTTTAGGAGTCAAATTGCAGTTCAGCATTTATGAATGTACTTGCCCATTTACTCCTTTCAATTTCTGTACTGCTCAAGCTACCCTGAATAATGTGTACCAGCATATCATATGTTGAGTTTTCATTGAGCTGTGAACCCATGAGGCTATGAAAGTATAAACTGTGCTTTCAAACTCGGGAGGGTGGTAGATTCAGCCTTATCTACTTAGTCAGCAAGAAATCATTAGAATACCAAAGACTATTTGTTCAGTCAGTGCCCAGGGGTTTTAAGCCTTTGGAATAAGTAACTAAAGCATGGAGGACAGCTTTGAAACTCACATATACATGCAGACCTTGGTTTATAAGGTAGTATGTCAAAACATAAAGGATTCAGTCAAATGTACTGGAAAATGCCATGAGTGCTGAATTTTGAATCTAGGCTTACTAAAACTAGTGCTATGGTCTTTGAACCAACATGACATCCCAGAGGTGATTAATTTTGAACAGAATGCTCCCTGGCTCTTTTTGGTTTGGGCTATGACAGGTTGTCAATAATATGAAAGAAAAATTCACAGATTTTGGAAAGCACAAATATAGATCATATTTTGTTAGAACTATTTAATTGCATTTCCCCCAATACTTTTGTTTTATACTTAATAATTCTAAACTTCACAAATTTAGTATCAGAATTTTCAGTAGAACGAACGAGATGGACAACTTAAATAAACTAAGGAAAGCTTATTATGTTCTTCCTCTGTAATCTACTCTTGGTAAATTAAAAATAAATTAATATAAATATATGTAAACACATAAATAAATACAAATAAAATAAGAGAGAGTAAGAAATGCAATCAAGGAATATTTACCTTTTGTTCTTTTTGATAATTTTTTCCTTCTAAATCTTTCTCTTAAAAATGAAAAGAAAAAGGAGATGACAATCTAAGTCAAATTCACTGCATTTTGTGAGAGAGAAAGTCTGAATGCAGTTATTAATCAGAACACAAAGCAAGTATGACTAACTAGTCTATAGGTAAACCAATGTCATTCGTTCTCTTCATCTTCCATTTTGACTGGCTAAACTTGATGGTTTGGTCTTGTAATACTCCAGAGTAGTATGATACTCATAAAGAAAAACTCTCATGCTTCAGCATCTAAAAGAAGCCAGCATGTCTGTTCTTAGTTTTGTTGGTTGGAAAATTAACCTTACCTAAAAGATGCAGGAGATGAATGAGAACTGCTGATAAATGTAGACTCCATTAAAGTCTCTGGGACTGAAGAACTGAGCTACCCATTCACTTGTTTCTCAGGGCAGTATGTGAAAGAGCATCATTCATTTCTCCCCTTAAAAAAGCAAGTTCGTTTTACTGTGGTTTTGATTAAATACAATGTGTGGATGGAAAGAAAAATAATATCTTTCATTTCTCCCCTTAAAAGGGTGAAGAGTTTATTTTATGTGTTTTTGATTAAATGCATTTTGTAGGTGGAATGAAAAAGAGTATGTGTGAGACTGTCAGAAAAAAATGGTAAGAATATATTGAAACAAAGCCTGTTTCTCATAAACTCATGCTTTGTCTCATGCCACTTGCTTTGTTAAATCAAAGTTTAGAAATCTATTTATAATGATTCTTGACTAGAATCAGGAAGCAGGGTTCTGCCAAGTATCACATCTTTCATCAAGCACCTAGTATCTAGTCAGCCTGGGCATGTTAATTCTTGAACAATAGCTTCTATGAAAAGAAAACATTTTGATAATGAATCGTTAACTCCAAATCAAACCTCTTCCTGAACAATTAGAAGCCATCATTTAATTTCTTCAGCTCCTTTTAAGCTCAAAATTATTTTATGTAATTACATGACAATGGATTTTAATCACATAGAAAAGGAATGCATTGAATGTTTGATCATCTTAAAGGTCATCTTCAACTAAAGTAAATTGCTAGAACTCTATTGAAAATTACAAACAGAAATATTTATACAACTAAGGAACTAAGGAACTTATTTTAATTCATTTTAAGCCATGTAATTTATTTAAAGTATTGAATGCAATCTCATTAATAAGAGAGAAAGAAAGAAAAAAGAAAGAAAAAGAAAGAAAGAGAGAAAGCAAGAGAGAGAGAGAAAGCAAGAGAGAAAGAAAGAAAGAGAGAGTAAAAAGAAAGAGAGGAAGGAAGGAAGGAAGGAAGGAAGGAAGGAAGGAAGGAAGGAAGGAAGGAAGGAAGGAAGGAAGGAAGGAAGGAAGGAAGGAAGGGAGGGAGGGAGGGAGGGAGGGAGGGAGGGAGGGAGGGAAATAAAGCAATTTTACTTAGTTAATGAAGTGCATATAGTGACCTACCTATAGAATTTAATTTAAATGGAGAATATTTCTTGCCTGGGTGTAGGTTTACTTGCAATTATTTTCACAATGATTTATTTTATGAAATAAGCAGAGGTTTACAATCTGGCCCAGGTATCTCTATATGTTTCATCTTCCAATCATGCCACGAGAATGTTGTCACCTTTGTGGTACAGTCCTGTCACCATAATCAATTTTATGTACTGAGACATGTATGGGAAAAGTCCTGTCACCTACATCTAAGGTATTAGAAAAATTTCCATTGCCTACAGAGGACATGGGTTAAGCCCAGGAAATGCTGGAGCACTGAGTGAAGGCAACCAGACTGCATCATTACAGGATTCCCCAGTCCCTCTAGCCTACCTGGGGGGAAAAAAGACAGTTCAATAAGTCTGTTTATGATGTTACCTACATCAGTAGTTTGTCCCATAGGAAGCAAAAATCACCTTCACAAAGGATTTCATGAATAAGAGTTCAGTTTTCTAAATCACTCGGGACCAAAGTTTCACATTTTTAACACCTCACAAAGGGGTGACTCTTCAAATAAGCAAGCACAGGTTTCCATATGCTTTCACATTCTGAAGCCTGTTCTGAGCAATAAAAGGTCAAGGCTCAATTACCAAAGTAACTCTAATGTTGAAGCAGCATTTTCTAGAATAAATTGTTGCCATTTTAATACTACACAAACCTGTGTAGGTTATATTAACTCATTATCATTAACTTATGTCTAAACACTTGAAGACTTATTAAGCAAGCTGGTACATCCAGTAGGTTTCTTAATTTTCAGTTCCTTGGTCTATGCAGATCTGTCCCAATTCCATGTAAGATAGAATAGTTTTTCTTCACAGGAGGTGACCATCATGGAATCCAGTGAACAACCACAGAGCAAGCTTCTACTTTGTCCAGTTAAGAGCTCAACAGCGTGGCATCAGCTGCATGAATCACTCATTGCTCAGTCCAAGTGTAACTATATTTAAATAAGATAGAGGACTAAACCTGTTGGATGAAGAAAGAGAATAAGCTAGAGACAGGAAGAGAAAATGAGAACATAATTACTTAATTTGATTTTGTACCTTTTAACCTTTCTTACAATACAATACAATACAATACAATACAATACAATACAATACAATACAATACAATACACCACCAGGTTGGAAGAGACCTTCAAGATCATCGCGTCCAACCCATCAACCAATCCAACCCACCTAAATACAATACAATACAATACAATACAATACAATACAATACAATACAATACAATACAACCCACCTAAACAAGTAAACTGTGGCACCAAGCACCCCATCAAGCCTCCTTCTGAACACCTCCAAGGAAGGTGACTCCACCACCTCCACGGGCAGCCCATTCCAACGGGCAATCACTCTCTCTGTATAGAACTTCTTCCTAACATCCAGTCTAAACCTGCCCTGGCGCAGCCTGAGACTTTTTTGTTGTTTCACTTTTTTGTTTTTTCTTAATTAAGTCTCAAAAATGTAATGAGGTTACTGAAACTTCACAGCTTAGCAGTCATCAGTTTCAAGGTATGAAAATCAGTTTTCTGTAGTGGTAGGGAGTTAAATTGAATCACCTTGTAGATCAGTTGTCACAGACTAAGAGTATGCATTGGCACAGTCATATTTAGACATTGATTGATCTGGTAGGAATCAAGCTCCTGCTTCAGCAGTATTTTTGCAAATGCCCTTCATAAAGAACCATTTAAACCTCAGCATTAACACAGAGAACTGATTTTTTTAAATGTACTTTCTTTGCTCTGGAAGGATCTTAACTGGATTCAGTGGCAGTTCTCATTCACGGGTCCAGTCTCTATCCAGCTGTCTGTCTAGGTTTTGGTTCTACTAGTTCTTGCCAGCCCTTTTTATATAGAAAACTGATATTATTCACTGAAATCAGTGTCATCCATTAAGAAAGAAATAAACAGTATCTGAATGTTTTAACAGGGTGGAGGGGGGCTGGTCTCTTCTCACAGGCAACCAGCACCAGAACAAGAGAACACAGTCTCAAGCTGCACCAGGGGAGGTTCAGACTGGATGTTAGGAAGAAATTCTACACAGAGAGAGTGATTTGCCATTGGAATGGGCTGTCTGAGGAGGTGGTGGAGTCACCATCATTGGAGGTGTTTAGGAGGAAACTGGATGGGGTGCTTGGTTGCATGGTTTAGTTGATTAGGTGGTGTTGGATAATAGCTTGGATGCGATGATCTTGAAGGTCTCTTCCGACCTGATGTATTATATCCTTCTTCTAACTGCATTGTCACATCTCTCTGGTATACTGTGGAGGTATTCAGTCATGCTCAGCTCATCTTTAGTGACTAACAGGGCTTGGATATTTCCTTTTCTTCAAGTAAGGACAGAAATAGGTTTCACATGGTGGAATTTACTGACCATATTAAGCAAACTAAAATATTGTACTTTGTTCTGTGAAAGGGGAAAACTCATGCACCAGATGACTGCACCATCATTTTTTATATGCCTTTTTTCAGTTACATTCAAGATGTAAGGATGTTTTCCTTTTTTCTTTTTCATTGTTTTCAGAAAAGATAAATCCACATTTCTGCTCTGAGCACCTGAGGGTACTGTTTTTCAGTCATTTTTAAATTTCAAAACTCCCCAGTATGTCTTCTTAGTTGAGAGTGAATTTTTCTTGAATATTCCCTGAAAAAGAATACAATCCAGCCCCCAGTAAAATCAATCATTTCATTGGTCTGTGAGTCAACATCCTTTGTACTAAACAGCTTTATTCATAGATTCATAGAATGGTTTGAGTTCCAACTTTTCTGCCATGTGCAGACACCCCTTCCAAGAGACCAGGTTGCCTAAGGCCTCATTCAACATGGCCTAGAATATCAACAGGGAAGAGATATCTGCAACCTCCTTGGTCAACCTGGTCCACTCGAGGGTCCACTCAATCCCACTGTCCATATTGCTGACAAACATGTTAAACAGCACTGGTCCCAGCGCTGACTCCTGAGGGATATCACTTGCCCGTTGGAATGGGCTGCCCAGGGCGGTGGTGGGATTAGCGTCCCTGGAGATGTTTAAGAAAAGATTGGATAAGGCACTTAGTGCCATAGTCTGGTTGATTAGTTACAGTTGGGTGATTGGTTGAACTTGATGATCTTGGAGGTCTTGTCCAACCTCATGATTCTGTGGTCCCCATTTAGACATTGAGCTGTTGAGTCCAACTCTCTGAGTGTAGCCAGCCAGCCAATTCATTATCCAATGAGTGGTCCACCCCTCAAGTCCATGTTTTTCCAATTTGATGACCAGGATGTCATGCATGACAGTACCAAACACTTTACACAAGTCCAAGCAGACAACATCAGTTGCTCTTCCCTTATCCATTGATACTGTAACTCCATCACAGAAAGCCACCAAAGTTTGGCAAGAATGATTTGCCCTTGGTGAAGCCATGCTGGTTAGTACCAATCACCTCTCCTTCATTTTCCGTGTGGAAATAAATGTTTAATCCTTACAAAGAGCACTCTCAGAAAGAAAGATTCCCTTAACTGTAATTGTGGTGGTTTGAGCCTTAACTAGGGCTTAAAAGCTCAGATGAGGGCGAGGCTGAGAATCCCTCTGCTGTTTGCCCCCCCTCCTCTTCCCCAATAGAGAGAGACAAAAAAGGAGGAGAGCAAATACACCAAGAAATTGGGTTCAGCTTGGAAGTAGAGAGGTAAAGAATTTTTCTTTAAACAGTGTGTGTATATATATATATATATATATATATATATGTAACAATGACAGGGAGGGTTCACAAGGGTAAGGAGCAAGGATGGATGGGAAAAGGAAAAGAAAAAAAATGAGATACAGCACCAGTCCTTTGCAAAGTGTGGAAGCAGCAGGGAGGACCACGTGGCAGGGGAGCAGCAAGCCAGCAGCAACTCTCTCTCATCCCCGTGAAGCAGAAGGAAGAGAGAGAGCAATGGCTGCAATGGCCTCCCTTTTATACCCCTGCTGGACAAGGGTGGGGGGAGTGGAACAGACCAAGTCAGTTTCCCAGGGGGGAAAACACCCTCCAGGGAGGGCATTAAAACTCTCACAAGCCCTCCCCTGCTGTTTTCAGGATGGGCATAGCCCACCACAGTAATGAAAGCAAATTTTAATACATCATGGAAAAAAAGGGGATGCGTGATAAAAATAAACAGATGTAAATTTAATATGAATGAAAGGAAATATTTCCTAACCTGGAGTATAATCAACAAGTGGAGAAAACTTTCCAGAGGAGGTCAGCTAGGTGGCTAGATTTAACAGATGAATGGATAGGTTTACAGTTATTGTTGAAATTGCATAGTTTCATAGTTTCAGTTAGGGTTGGAAGGGACCACAAGGATCATCTAGTTCCAACCCCCCTGCCATGGGCAGGGACACTCTACACTAGATCAGGCTGGCCAGAGCCTCATCCAGCCTGGTCTTAAACACCTCCAAGGACGGGGCCTCAACCACCTCCCCCAACAACCCATTCCAGGGCCTCACCACCCTCAGGGTGAAGAACTTCCTCCTCACATCTAGCCTGAATCTCCCCACCTCCAGCTTCATCCCATTCCCCCTAGTCCTATCACTCCCTGATAGCCTGAAAAGTCCCTCCCCAGCCTTCTTGTAGCCCCCTTCAGATACTGGAAGGCCACAATGAGGTCACCTCGGAGCCTTCTCTTCTCCAGACTGAACAGCCCCAACTCCTTCAGTCTGTCCTCATAGGAGAGGTGCTCCAGCCCTCTGATCATCCTCGTGGCCCTTCTCTGGACACCTTCCAGCACCTCCAGATCCCTCTTGTAATAGGGGCTCCAGAACTGGAGGCAGTACTCCAGGTGGGGTCTCAGCAGAGCTGAGTAGAGGGGGAGAATCACCTCCCTTGACCTGCTATGCAAACTGTCACAATGATGTGAGCAATCACGTTTCAGGCTTTAGGTCTTAAGCTGATTGCTCATGAGGGTTAGAGAATAATCCATCCTCTCATTTCATAAGACGTCAAACTGACTTAAGTGCCTTCTGAAAAGGGACACTTTGTTTACTTTGTTTATTGCAGACTATAAGGTAGTGGTCACAACATCAGAGAAACAATATCAAAGGAAGCAATCTCTGTAGTCCCCATGCATTTTTCTGCTTTTTGATTACAGGCATGCTAATTTAAAGACTAGGGGCTAGGAGCTTATTACATTGATGAATGACTTCACCACAGTTCATATAGATTTGTTGTGTAGCTTGCAGAGTGGTTTATTAGATCTTTTCTCCCTGTCTAATTTTTATGTCCACAGTTATTGTTTGCTTCCAGAAGGCAAACAGAGAAACAGATATGTTTAATCTTTAGGAAAGATAATCTTTATCAGAAAAAGAGTTAAACCAGTTCTCAACACTATTGAGAAAAAAAAAAAACACCACCTGTCTCCAGTTTTTACATCTTCCTTATAAAGTTATGATGGGGATATAAATATTACAATTATGAGTAATTAAACTTGCAAGATGTAACAAGAATGAGATAACATGAACTCATTTCCTAAAAAGGGATTATCTTACAGAAAATATGAATAGATAATGTAGAAATTATCTTTTTTTTTGCTACTTCTCAACGAATTTTATGACTGGAGTTTTCCACAAGTAGTGTAGTAGAAGATAATGTATATTCATGGTTATAAGATTATTCATGGGATAAGGGGGTTTTTGTTTAATATTATGACACAAACTCTTTGTAAAATAAGTGCAATGGATTTATTTAAAATTGGATCTCTTTTTGCTGTATATATATATATATGTATATGGGCAGTCTGAGTAGAGTTTCACTTTTTGTCTTTTGTTATAAATATAAGGCTGGGGTCAGAGTGGCTGGAGAGCAGCCAGGCAGAGAGGGTTCTGGTTGATAGTAGGCTGAACATGAGCCAGCAGCGTGCCGAGGCAACCAAGAAAGCCAATGGCATCCTGGCCTGGATCAGGAACAGTGTGGCCAGCAGGAGCAGGGAGGTCATTGTGCCCCTGTACTCAGCACTGGTTAGGCCACACCTCGAGTCCTGTGTCCAGTTCTGGGAAAGATGTTGACTTGCTGGAATGTGTCCAGAGAAGGGCAGCAAAGTTGGTGGGGGGTTTGGAGCACAAGCCCCATGAGGAGAGGCTGAGGGAGCTGGGGTTGCTTAGCCTGGAGAAGCTACCTGAAGGGAGGTTGTAGCCAGGTGGGGGACTTCTGGCAGGGCTATTATGGTCGCATCAAGAGAAGTGTGGCCAGCAGGTTGAGAAAGGTGATTCTCCCTGTCTACACTGCACTTGTGCAACCCCACCCAGAGTACTGCATCCAGTTCTAGAGCCCCCATTACAAGGAGGATCTGGATGTGCTGGAACATGTCCAGAGAAGGGCAGCAAGGATGACCAGAGGGCTGGAGCACCTCTCCTACAAGGACAGGCTGAGAGAGTTGGGGTTGTTCAGTTTGGAGAAGAGAAAGCTCCAAGGAGACCTTATTGTGGCCTTCCAGTATCTGTAGGGGACCTAGAAGAAAGCTGGTGAGGGACTTCTTAGGGTGTCAGGTAGTGATAGGACTAGGGGGAATGTATCTAAGCTAGAGGAGGGTAGATTTAGACCAGATGTTAAGAAGAAGTTCTTCACTATAAGAGTGGTGAAACACTGGAACAGGTTACCCAGGAAGGTGGAGGAAGCCCCATCCCTGGAGGCCAGGCTGGATGTGGCTCTGAGCAATCTGATCTAGTGGAAAAGTGTCCCTGCCCATGGCAGGAGGGTTGGAACTACACGATCCTTGAGGTCCCTTCCAACCCTCATAATTCTGTGATTCTGTGTGACTAACCTGCTCCACCATCTCATCAGTGAAGATCATGGACTTTAGGCAGAGAATTAGAAACCATTCAAAGGAGACAAGATAAATGTTGCAATTAAAATAAGTATGGTGGGGAAATCTATAATGTGACATTGTTATGGAAATTGGTCAGCTTAAGCTGTTTCTATTCCTTCAATAAAGTTTGTCTGGCACATTCTAGCTCCTCTCATCTGGAAACATTAGATTAAGTTACAGCTTATAAACATGAAACTGTTACAATACCCGCTATTAAAACTTCCTCCAACACCAGGTGCAACTTTTGTCATAAGATCTTCTCATATTCTAACATAACCAAGACTAGAAGTACCAGGAATTAACATTGAGCCAAATACAGGTCAAATAAACTATAAAATGATAGGATGTGAGATGGGACCATCCAGATGTTCTTGAACCGAGAACAGCATGATATAGAACTACAGTACAATGTTTCCCTTAAATTGCTGCCAGCTTTTCCTGCTCAAAATTCCCATTTGATAGCTACATCAAGAGAATGTGCATCTTGCTTGGATTGGATGGCTTGTTAGTTATGTCTAAAGGAGCATCAATATTTCAGAACGTGTCGTTTCATGGATCTTGTTAGCTTGGGGTTTATGTTTAAGTTCGTGCACACAATGATTTCAGACAATTATTTGTTGATATGTAATTTTAAAAATACATACATTTAGGATTTCCAAACTACCTTGCCACCTCCTGACCTTTGGCTGTCCCTTCCATCCTGGCCCATTCTGTGACTCTATCACTTTCATACCACTATAGCAATTCACGGAACTTGAGTTAAATGGAATAATCCCACGGGAAAAAAAAAAACACCTTTTGAGATCAATTTTTAATCTGAGTCAGTTCAGTATCTGCTTTATATTTACAGTGGATACATAGAATCACTGAAGGCTAGCACAGAAATGTGAGGAAAGATAGTTTTGCTCAGAAATCACTCTATGTATTTATATCCTGAGATCTTTTTCCTTCCTATTAGAGAAGCAAGCATGGGATGCATATTGAAAACAGATCGACAAGGGGACATGATGAGTCAGTTGGAAGAATTCATAACCCCGAGGAAAACAGCTAACCTAGCTATGTAGATAATTAAGAGACCTAGGGGAAGGGAAGGTTTGGGAAGGGAAGGGAAGGTTTGGGAAGGGAAGGGAAGGTTTGGGAAGGGAAGGGAAGGTTTGGGAAGAAGGGAAGAAGGTTTGGGAAGAATAGAAAGAACAGACAAGGTTGGAAGAGACCTTCGAGATCATTACTGCTAGCATAGAGTGTAAACATAGTAAAGAAACTAATTAAAGATGCAGAAGGGGAGCTTGAAGGATATTTGTAGCATAGAAGTAATAAAATAAGTATAGAAAGATGATATTATGATGTGGACTGTTTTAATCCAAATGTATTGTATTAAGTTACATAACAGACATTTGCCCAAACACTCAAATTAACAGAAACCCAAGCTACATACTGAAGCCAGTTAACTGGCTGGAGGTTAGGAGGAAGTTCTACACAGAGAGAGTGATTGCCCATTGGAATGGGCTGCCCGGGAAGGTGGTAGAGTCACCACCACTGGAGGTGTTCAGGAGGAGACTTGATGGGGTGCTTGGTGCCATGGTTTAGTTGTTTAGGTGGGTTGGATTGGTTGATGGGTTGGATGTGATGATCTTGAAGGTCTCTTCCAATCTGGTCTGGTCCATTCCATATCTCACATTTTGTCAGGAAAGAAGGACATCTTAAATCCCTTTTTTGTTTACTTGTAAGTATTCCTTTGGAAACATGTTTGTGTCACTGTCATCTCATGTAGATCTCAGTAAATGAGTCACCGTCCCTGAAGGTGTTCAAAAAGGGATTGGATGTGGCACTTGAAGCCATGGTTTAGCAGTCATGAGGTCTTGGGTGACAGGTTGGACTTGATGATCTTTGAGGTCTTTTCTAACCTTATTGATTCTATGATCATACTGGAAAACGCTTGCTGACTGTCAGGAAAGTTACAATTTGTCTTTGCTTTCATAGTTTAGAAGGAGACTGATACATTTTATTCAGACAGCATATCCAACATACTGTGACATGCCTTATACATTAAGACTTCTGGAAGGTCTTTCACAGAGTTCTTCAAATAATGGATTTAATCTGAAAAGAAAGACAAAAATAACTATGGAGGGATCTCTGCCCTTTTCTGAGCTTAACTTGGATGCATTTCTGTTAATAGTGTTCTATTTCTGCTGCCAGGGTACCTGATAGTGTAACAGATATTAAGTCTGGAATACATTTCAGGTTACAAAGACAATAATGAGATTCCTTATCAGACAAGAGATCTTACTGTAGACAAAGTAATAAACACTTCTTATTAAAGCTTAGACATAGCAAAAACTCCACATCCTTTCATCATTACCTCTGCTAACTCTAGTTTCCAAATAAATGGAATTAAATGTTCTATTAATTTTCCCCGCTTTAAGAGTCCTTGTCTGTTTGATAGTGCCTTAATAAGGTTAATAAAATATAATAATCATCTTCCAGTGTAAATTATTCTCAAATTAGCTGTTAGGGAATGACTAATGCTAGCAGTCTTTGGTTATACTTTTGCTGTAACTTGGTTTCACTCAGATATGAGATTTCACTATGAAGTGTTGCAACTACAATGTGTTACCCATGCAGAAAAATGTTCTGTTTATCTTACACAACAGCAGGAAATCCCCCTTCAATTTTCTTTCCAAATTTCTGAAAGTGATTTGAAAGACCTGTAACAAAGAATTCCTCGGGGTTCTCAAACTGAAAGGCTCATTCTTGCTATATTTCCATATTAATTGCTTCAGCTATTACAAATAGCAGTTTTAATTGGCTTTTGAAGACTTCTTGAACTTCAGTAATTAAGTCCATAAGGTACTTTTTAAAACGTTGGCTTTAACCTGCTGTTGTCTCCTTGTCTGCCCACACACTGGGTAATTCATGCAGGCTCTCTATGCAGTCCATCCCTCCATTTCCAGTTCACTGTTTGGAACGTGTATGCCTTTCTTGCACAGAGTGATATCCACAGGCATATGAACAAAGGAAAATCCAGAGAGGATTTGAATCTGGGAGTATATTAACAACCTATTTACTCTTTAATAAAAAAGAGAGAGGGGGGAAAAAATTCCTATTCTACAGCAAGTGTCACTCATGTCCTTTTTTCTTCCGTAATTATGTGACTGACCCTTTTCTGTTTCTTACTGAGCTAGTTTTGATGGTATGGTGGGGGGAAAACAAGAAAAGGAAAAATGAGAAGGTTGCAGTGAAGCTTCAACCTGCTCAAATCTCAGGAAAAGTTTGTATTTCTAACAGAAAAACAAAAGTGGTCTTGCCAAGAAGTTCACTGTCCTTTTGAATCAGTTCAGTGTGATTTATGCCAGAATGATGCATCTGTTCCTGTTTGATCTCAAAAGATAAGCAGCTCTGGAAACAGCCTTGAAAATCTCCTTCAGTATAAAAGTAAAGTATAAAAATAAAAAACAGCCTACCAGTTGGTAAACAACAAAATGCATGACCAGGTCTGTGTGAGGCTTGATTTGTTCCACTGCTGCTGAGAAGCTGAGACACCGTAAGAAGGGGTGTATCAGAAGGGGTGTGGTGAGTAGGTCAAGAGAGGTTCTCCTCCCTCTCTACTCTGCCCTGGTGAGGCCACAACTAGAATATTGTGTCCAGGTCTGGGCCCCTCAGTTCAAGAAGGACCTCAGGGAACTGCTTGAAAAAGTCCAGCACAGAGCCACAAGGATGCTAAAAGCAGTGTAACATCTCCCTGTGAGGAGGCTGAGGGAGCTGGAGCTCTCTAGATTGGAGCAGAGGAGCCTGAGGGGTGACCTCATTCATGTTCATAATATCAGCCAGGGTTGGAAGAGACCACAAGGATCATCTAGTTCCAACCCCCCTGCCATGGGTAGGGACACCCCACACTAGGTCAGGCTGGCCAAAGCCTCATCCAGCCTGGTCTTAAACACCTCCAGGGACGGGAGGTTGATAAAGATGTGGAGGGCAGTGTCAGGAGGATGGAGCCAGGATCTGCTCAGGGATGTCCAATGATAGGCCAAAGGGCACTGGGTGCAAGCTGGAGCAGAAGAGGTTCCGTGGGAACACATGGGAAAAATTTTTCCCTGTGAGGGTGACAGAACCCTGGAGCAGGCTGCCCGTGGAGGTTGTGGAGTCTCCTTTTCTGTAGACATTCCAAACCCACCTGGATGTGTTCCTGTGTGACCTGCTCACAGTGATCCTGCTCTGATAGTGAGGTTGGACTGGATGATCTTTCTAGGTCCCTTCCAACCCCTAACATTCTGTAAAGAAGTGCTAAAGGACTAAACTGCAATTTTTCATTAAAACCACTCAAATAGAATTCCTTTGATATCAGGTTTGGCAACTTCCCTATGCAGTAAAATCTTGCATTAGTAACTGAGAATATAGATATCTGGGGCATGATTCAGTAACCTAAACACAGACATTTAGTGCCATCTAAGTTGGTTTCGGGTCACTGAGGTCTGGCAAATGCAGCTGGAAAATATGAATCAAGATGATGTTCCTGCAATTCAGAGGAACAGAAAATAACACTATGCACCCATTTCAGAAAGCTGAGCCCTGTAGTGAAATTCAGTTCCTTATGAAGATACTTTAAACTGTGTGGTTATGGGAAGGCATCTATTAGGAGGTGCTTGAGTGCCCAAAGTCCTGGTAGAGACAACAGAAATCTAATAAATACAGGCAGGGGATTGGAGTGAGTTATTATATTCACCATACATTAGAAATCTCATACACATAGCTTTGCAAAGATGTTGCTTATACTGACTGCCAGTTTCAGGCAGCTGCCCACAACATACTGAAATGTGAGATGGCATCTCTTCCAAAAAGAGCACAGATTTCTTGTATGTCCTACATAACCAGCCCCATGCAGATATCTCAAACACTTTAGTAAAATCTACAATGACACTAGAAACATATGCAGGGATATAACACAAGTAAGTTTCTAAGTTATTTAATATAGAACTGATTCTCATCTTTGGAATTCCTATTGAACCAGGAACTCAGATTAGTCCAGAGGGGGGCAACAAAGTTGGTGAGGGGTTTGGAGCACAGGCCCTATGAGGAGAGGCTGAGGGAGCTGTGGTTGCTTAGCCTGGAGAGGAGGAGGGTCAGGGGAGACCTTATTGCTCTCTACAGCTACCTGAAGGGAGCTTGTAGATGGGTGGGGGTTGGTCTCTTCTCCCAGGCAACCAGCACCAGAACAAGAGGACACAGTTTCAAGCTGTGCCAGGGGAGGTTTAGGTGGAGTGACCATCACTGGAGGTGTTCAGGAGGAGACTTGCTAGGGTGCTTGGTTGCATAGTTTGTTTGATTAGGTGGTGTTGGATGATAGGTTGGACATGATGATCTTGAAGGTCTCTTCCAACCTTGTCTGGTCCATTCTATTCCATTCCATTCCATTCCATTCGGCTGTCTCTTTGCTTCATTATCATCAATTCCTATCATTGGGAGTACTTGTTCTGAAAGTGACATTCCTAATTTCTTCTTTCCTCTTTGAAATAACTTAAACCTAACTTTTCATTCTTCCTGAACTCCACTATGCAAAACAATGCAACTCAGATTTCATTTATTTTGTTCTTGTTGCTTCCTTCTGTTTTCTATTGTGAAGACTTAATGTGAAATACTGAGACAGACCCATGAGAACAATGTAGAATTTTCTTCATGATTTATAACCATAAAGCTAAGGAGTCTGAACCTAAATCTTTTGCCTCAGATATTTCTCTAATACCTTTTGAGGTAACCTTGGATACCCAGTGCTTTTCAATTGCCCCCTACAAAGGCATTTGTTACCCATATGTCCACAGTCATATCTATCTAGGTAGTTTTCTGTGACCCAGATACACCCCTCTCTCCCCCTGGTCTGAAATGGGAACCTATAAACTAGCTCAAAGTTCTGCCTACGTTTTTGAGGCATTTAATATTAAATAAGGCAGATGTCAGGAAAAATAGATGGGGAGGGAAACAAACAAACAAATGAAACAAAACAAACAAAACCCCCACAACCAAAACCAAAGAAAAACAAACATACAAAACAACAAACAAAGGAAAGAAAAATAAAAGGGGGAAGGAGAAAAAAATGTAAGCATAGGTGAATGTGGGGGGTGTGGGGAAGACCAACCATATTCCATAGAAATCAAAAGTATTTAAAGTACCATCATAATTGTCCTGGTTTGACCCAGAACAGAGCAAATTCAGTTCAGTGCTTTTTCTTTTCAGCTAAGTCTACTCTATGTGACTGCACTGTCTTAAGTTTACTGTATATCTTTCAGACAGCGTCTGCTTCTAGAAGCAATAACATTTGATGTTTGTAGTTACTACCAAGGAATGAAATAGCAAAAGGGTCCAGCTTATACTTGCTCCTATGGAAACTAAGGGCACTTTGAAGTCTCATGTGCAATGCTGGAGTGCCATAAAGGAAAAGGTCACACCTACAGGCACAAGCAGATAGGGCAGGTGATCCTGAACTCACCAGTGAGTTATTCCATTCTATATTTAAAATATTCAATATAAAGCTGAGGGTTCATAAGGGTTAAGGTTTCTTCTTCAATGGTCAGCATCTGAGGAGCACTCTGTTCTGCCCTCAGTCCCTATCTATGTGTTTCTGAATCCAGTTCCCACCTGCTAACGTGTCCAGTTGAGAACCGGTACTTGCCTACAGCAGTCAGCCGTGGTGACTGTGATGTTAATGCCGTCAGAAGGGGTTGACTTTCATCTTGGTTTTGCATATATTTGTATAGATTATATAATAGTTATTTTCATTAAAGATGCTTTAGCTTTCTTTTCCAGTCCTTAAATCTCTTTCCCTTACTCTCTGTCTCTCCTTTTTGGTAGAGGGAGAAAGTTTAATAAAGAACATCAAAGAATCACAGAAACATTCAGGTTGGAAGAGACCCTTAGGATCACCAAGTCCAACTAATAATCCCATTCTGCAAGGTTCACCCCTAAATCATATGCCCTTTATTGACCTTTAAACACATCCAGGGCTGGTGACTCAACCACCTCCATGACATCTGTCATTTGTCTTGTGGCTAGCCCAGACCTAACCCTTGACAACTATGATTGATATACCAGAAGAAAAAGAATAAGCAGACATAATTTAAAAGCCTAATAACCTTTGAATTTCCTATAAGCATCTCAGTAAGCTTGTGTTAATGATTGTGGTTTAAGCCATTAATGCTATTAGTTAACCTTTATCTTGATGCCAGAGATAATGCCCATAAAAAAGTGGATTAATCAACTAATCATCAGCTGACTGCTGCAACTTGTAGCCCAGCACACCAAAACAAACTGCCATCCATTTTGTTTTAAATTAAGGCTGCAAGGACTAAGAAGTGAAGATAATCACACATACCCTTCGGGTATGCCTGCAGTATGAAGATAACTTCCAAATAAAAAGGGGGAACCTAGTAAAGAGAAAAAGTTGACTAAATGTTTCACTATGTGACTAGCAGTGCAAATTTTGTTATCAAAAAGGTAGGGACTACCTTAGGGTAAGGCACAATCAGAGTTACATTATCATAAAACCATAGAATAGGGTTAGGGTTGGAAGGGTCCTCAAGGATCATCCAGTTCCAAACCCCCTGCCATGGGCAGGGACACCTCACACTAGAACAAGTTGCTCAGAGCCACATTACATCCAGAGTTACAAATTTATCAGTGAAGCATCTGGTACAGACCACTCTTCCACGAACTGGGAGTTTGTGACATTGTAGGAGTAATTGCTTACAGGCAGTTGTCAAAATCTGTGGTGTTTGTCCAAATAAAGCTTTCATTCCTTTCAAAGAATTACAACAGAAGTGCAACCTACCATTTACCAGCAGTCCTGGCTAAGTGGGGAGGCCCGCAGATGACTGGAGATCAGCAAAAGTGACACCCATCTACAAGAAGAGTTGGAAGGGAGCTACAGACCTGTCAGTCTTACCTCAGTGCTGGGGAAGGTCATGGAGCAGGTCATCTTGAGTTCCATTACACAGCATGTGCAGGGCAACCAGGTGTTCAGGCCCAGCCAGCATGGATTCTTGAAGGGCAGATCCTCCTTGATGAACTTGATCTCCTTCTATGACAGAGCGACCCACTTAGTGGATGAGGAAAACACCATGCATGTTCTTTGTGGGGACTTTATTAAAGCCTTTGACACCATTTCCCACAGCATTCTCCTGGAGAAACTGCCTACACGAGGCTTGGATGGGTGAACATTTCACTGGGTTAAAAACTGGTGGGATAGCTGGGCCCAAAGAGTGGTGGTGAACAGACTTAAATGCAATTGGCAGCCAGTCATGAGTGCTGTTCCCCAGGGCTCTGTCTTAGGGACAATTCTCTTGAATATCTATTGTCTGGATGTGGGAACTGAGTGCACCTTCAGTAAGTCAGCAGATGGCACTAAATTGGGTAGAAGTGTTGATCTGCTGAATGGGAGGAAGATTCTTCAGAGGGATCTGGACAGACTGGATAAGTGGACCAAAGTCAACTGTAGGAGGTTTAACAAAGGCAAGTGCTGGATTCTGCGCTTGGGTTGCAACAAACCTATGCAACTCTTTAGGCTGGGGGAAGAGTGGCTGGAAAGTTGTCCATCAGAAAAGGACCTGGGGATGCTGATCAAGTTGGTTGAATGTGGTAGCAGTGTGCACAGGTGGCCAAGAAGGCCAACAGCATCCTGACCTGTATCAAGAATAGTGTGGGCAGCAGGGGTAGTGAAATAATCATGCCCCTGTACTCAACACTGGTGAGGCTGCACCTTAAGTACTGTGATCAGTTTTGGATCCCTCACCACAAGAAGTTGAACTGAGTTGTTGGAGACTGTCCAGAGAAGGGCAACAAAGCTACTGAAGGGATTGGAGAACAAGTCATAAGAAGGGCAGCTGAAGGAACAGGAATTGTTTAATCTGGAGAAGAGGAGGCTGAGAGGAGTCTTCACTGTGCTCTACAACTATATGAAAGAAGGTTGTAGTGAGTGGGGGTCAGTCTCTTTTCCCTAGTATCAAGTCATAGAATGAGAGGGAGTGGAGTCAGCATCCCTGGCAGTGTTCAAGAAACTTGTAGATGCGGCACTTCAGGACATGGTTTAATGGCCATGGTGGTCTTAGTCAGGTGGTTGGACTGATTGCTCTTAGAGGTCTTTTCTAACCAATGCAGTTCAATGATTTTATAACATTGGGAATACAGCTATTATTCCAACTATTTTAATTTGAATGAGATACAAGGATACTTCTACGGCAATTTAAGCACTGTATCTGCAGCGCTGCTTCAAAGAACTGCTGCCATTGTAAAGGCACTTTAAAGACACAGCAATGTGCTGATCCAGTTTGTACCACAGAGGGGGAAGGCTTTCCTAGCGTACGCAGGGAGGATGTGAAGAAGCAGCAACAAGGTGCCACATATGTGTGAAAAACGGGACTGCAGCTTTTGAAGGAAAACTGAAAAGTATAAATTGTATACACCTAAAACGCCTTGCAGCATATTTCAGTCATTGCCAGCAGAATTCTCAAAGGGAGTACAGAACACAAAAAAAGTGTTTCTTGTATCCAGAAAAATAAATGCAAAAGCGCTATGAATAATTTGTGGGGGAAAAAATGCCTTCAATTATCTATTTTCTCAAAACAAACGCTTTCTGCACTATTTCTCTTTACTGCCTAGATTAGTGGTTGCAACATTTTCATCTGTTCACTTCAGTCAAAAGTACACAGGTTTCCCATTAGTTACTACCAGTTTTCTTTCTTAAGGCCAGCAGTTTTAAAGCACATCGAGTGTGCTTAAGTCTTCAAATATTTCAAGCCCTTTCCGTTCAGTGCTGTAGATGTAGGTCAGTGAAATCCCACAAGTGATTCATGACACACTTCCATCTGTTTCATTACTGAAATTCAAAGGGAAATAAAGGGGGGAAAAAAAAAGGAAACCCAATCCAGAAATCATGTTTGTCTTTTCACAGACAGAGGCTGACAGCACACATTAAAAAAGAGTAACCAGTTGCCCCTAGCTGTCCCTAGTTCTTCCAAGTATCTCATACTATGGTAACTGTTGTCATAACAACACAGTCAATGATGGGAATCCAAAAACTGGCCCCTGCTGCTGAAAAGGCCACCTTGTTCTTGCCAGTTAAGGTCAGCAACATTTCTGCCTCTTGCTTTAATGAACAGATGATTCACAGCTGTTGGTTGTCCAAGACCTGATTCAAGTTAGTAACTTTTTTAAATATTCATGCCCTCTTATTCTCTAGGTCACCATTTAATTTAAATATAGAGGGCAAAACTTGAAATGCCATCTCATTATTCAGCCTGCCTTCCCATTTTAATCAGGGCAGAATCTCTACTTGACAGTTATTCAAACCTTTAGCTTTTAAAATTTTATAAGCAAAAATGTGAAGTGATAGACCCATACCTAATACAGGTGAAACAGCTCTTATTTCTAGAAGAAAAAATAAAAGGGAACTAAAAATCCAACAAGCAACTTTCCGTATCAAGTAGAGGAAGGCTTTGTTTTCCCTCCAACAACAAACTCTTCTTTATTTCATTTCCACATGGAATTTTATTCCCACATGTCAAAAGTCATGGAAAGCAAGTCCCAAAAGGAATTTTCTTGAATTTTGACATAAGCATCAGACAAAAGAGTTGAGGCAGTTCCAGGCTCTTTCAGGTATCTCATCTATATTTAGCTCATATCTGGGGCTAAACTACAGCAGCTGATCTTTCACTCAATGACCCCTCCCCAGCAGAGAAGGAGGATCAAGAAGAGAAGACCCATAGAAGACCCACGTGTTAAAATGAAAATTAATTTAACAGAAGAACAAAACCAATACTGATACTAATAAAAAGTGTACAAATTTTGACCAGCAAATGCATAGTGGTCACAACCAGCAGCAAAACAGTTCTTGGGCACAGGAGAAGTAAGGGAAGCAGGATTAAGCCCAAACAAGAGGCTCAAGCAGGAGGCCTGACTTTATGCTCTTTGAGGGCTTCCCCAAGTCTCCCTCTCTAAGAAATACTTAAGAGTTCATATACACTATATCAGGAAGGACAGTGAGCAGGTGAAGACAATCCCTCTCTGATTTACTCTAGGACACTGGGCAAGTTCTATTGTGTGCTTCCATCAGACTCAGTATTGACTGCAAGAAGAGAGTATGAATTCAAATGTCCCATACATAAAGTACTTCCACAAATACTTAAAAAGGGGAAGCATAACATAGTCTCTTCATCCTTTCCATGTAGCTTTGGAGAGGACAAATACTTGCTGTCCAATGCACTTGCATGTTCAGCGACTTACTAGTGATTTGCAACATTTTGCCCCCTCTTCCTATGGATACACAAAGCGCACCACATAAAAAACCACATCCCTAGATGATTCCACTTTCTTGGAAGGAACCTATGAATTGTATATTCCCTTTATCTTCACAGAAGGCACACTGTCTAGAGCAGATGCAATTTGCAGAGCAGAGCTCTTTATGTTAGTCCCTTATTATCTAAACTACCTTCTTACAAAAGCAGGAGGATGAGATTGAAAATTGTCAGTTGTAGGTAAATTCAGGGAGGTCTGAGACTGTAACTAAGTTGCATACAAGCTTCTTCACAAAATCTGCTGCTAAAATGTACAATTGGTCTTTCAGTATCAATGCTATTATCTGGCCTGCCCAGGTGTGCATATAATTTCTTTAAAATGGTCATCATGCTGTGCAAATAGTAGATTATCTACAGCTAACAATAAAGTCTCCACTGAAAATGTGGACTGTGCTGTATCAAGCTGCAGAAGATGAAGAGGGAAAAGACTAAACTCTAATCTTATACCTCACTTCTACTTTATGCCCCAGATAAATTTTCCTTTCTGTCATAAAGTGGGTATTCACCATATCCCTTAAGCTTCTTAACCCAAGTCCAGTGAAAATAAACAGATTTTTAATTAAGAAAGCTGCAAGCAACCCAATCATCTCTAGCTGGAGAAAGAAAAGCAAATGACGCTTGTGTGGGTATAATAATATGCTGTGATCAAGGCTGAATCATAGCTAAAACCTCAAGTTGATTGTCCCACTGTGGGTTGAATCAAAAGTGAAAAAAATAATTTAATGCAAGCAAAACCTTTATACAGATTCCTAAGTGAGTTACAAAACCTAAGGTAGTTGCCTTAAAAATAAATTACATCTCAATGCTTCCACGTGTGTACTGATCTGTATCCCTGGACAGTTTATCCCACTACAAGGGGAAAACTAAAGCAAGCTATAGAATGCTGAACAACTCACAGTTTTGTTGGGGCTTGATAAAAGGCTGCTTTTGTTTTAGTATGCATGACTACTATTTTCATAAATAGACAGAATTTTTGGCTCATTATTGGTTTAGTTTCAGGAGTGCCTTATGGGCAATATACCTGGGCCACATTATTCTAGATGTGGTACATAGAATGAGAAAAAGAGCTCCTTCCCAAAGGCCTTGTTCCTTAAAATGAATAACAAAGACAAGAGTAGGAAGACTGTTAGAATACAGAAGCACATTTATTTACTTTTCTGGGTTTGCCTTATTTTAAGCTCAAGGTGAGGAGAAATTTCTTCACAGAAAGAGTTATTGGCCATGGGAATGTCCTGCCCAGGGAGGTAATGGAGTCACTGTCCCTGGAGGTGTTCAAAAAAGGATTGGATGTGGCACTTGAAGACAAGGTTTAGTCAGTCATGAGGTATTGGATGATAGGCTGGACTTGATGATCTCTGAGGTCTTTTCCAATCTTGTTGATTCTGTGATATTTATGTCTGATTAATCATAATTATATTATAGTATTCATGCTGCAACATATCTATTTAGTCATCTAGGCTGCCCCATCAGGCAGATCCTGAGGCATATATGTTGTGAAAGGAATAAATACAACCCTGGAAGTTTAGAGAATAAAAATTCATCAAATAGTGCTCTGTCAAATGGATGATTACATCTATCCTACCTCATTTAGATTTTGCCATTATCTTTAGCAAGACCAGGATACTTGAAAACTGTCATACAGACAGTTAGTGAGGTATTGAAATAGGCTGCCCAGGAAGGTAGTGGAGTCACATCCCTTGAAGTGTTAAAAAAAATGTCTAGACATGGCACTTTGGAGCATTGTTTAATGGCCATAATGATGTTAGGTCAATAGTTGGACTCCATGATCTTAGAGATTTTCTACAACTGGAACAACTCTATAGTACAACGTTTTTATCCCAGAACATGCTAGCAAAATCTAGATGATCAAAGTGCACATGGTTTCTCTCTCTGTTAGAATGAGGAATCTTTTTGGGAGTGTTGACTTGTTGCTGTGTAGGGATAGGGAGATGGTCAGAGCGACGGAGATAAAATGCAAGCAGAGTTTAGAGAAAGACAAAAGACTCCATTTATTCCAGCATGCAACACATATTTGTATCTATCTTGTTAGTGTGGCTTCATGTGATTGGGTAACAGACTCTTCTCAAGATGCTTATGGGTTAGTGATAGTACTGATATAGTTACTTGTTAAGCTAGTCCAGGTGTCCCCTATCTTGTGGTTTCTCATCCTCCAACATCCAGTCCAGGGAGTTTCCAACTTCTCATGGAACCCAATAATGTTTCCTCACCAGAGCTCTTCAGAAGGTCCACAGATTCATCACAGTCCCCACCCAGAGAGCTGCTCAGAAACTTTCACAGAATACGTATCTGATTCACTTATGAACACATTGTTCACTTCAAATAGAAATTGTTGGTTTAGAGCTCTGCTTCAAGCACTGTATTCACACTGAACCATATGCTAACTCTGAGCAGATTGTCACATCCAGTGTTTGAAGTCTGAAACAAATTATGGGAAGGGTATTGAAGGTATTAATGTTGCCCAATGTTTTAACTCCACTTTCATGCAGCTTCTACACATGAAAAATCTTAGTGTTTGACAGTTACTCAGCTAAAAAGAAATATTATTTCTAATTGTTTTATTCTGGAAGCTTAATAGAGCTTATATTCTTTGATAAGCCTATACCTGAGGCATTTGCATCAAATGAAAAGGAGGGCCAAAATCCAGTCAGGAAGACTAATGATGGTTTTTTAGGTACCTTCCTGACAAGCTAATTAGGAAATTAATATATCCATACATGCCTGACTCTTTAGATATTTTACTGTCTCTTCAAAGATAGTGCAAGTGGAACTGGGATAGGATGGCATCACTAGAAAGGTTAGGACAATTTGCAGGAGTTATGGCTTCATTAAAACTCAAACATTTTTATAAAGATCTCCCTTTTTCTCTTTATGTAACCTCCTTAAGTCACTTTAAAGAGTGAAAGAATCTTTCCAACATGCATAACCTATGTTGCTTGAAGACAGGTAATTCTGTTTATTTGAGAAGCTGTGCAATCCACTGGTTTTTCAGATAAGCTAAAATTTCCTTTGCCTTTAAATATTGTGCGGCTAAATTTCGGTCTGGAATGAGATCATTGACATTCTAAAATCCTGTTGGGACTGAAGTACAACATAACTGTTGGATATATGAAATATAGATGAAACTCTTAAATCTCTGAAAAGGGCAAAATTAAATAAATGTAAAATTTTGTCAGTAGAAATGTTTATGATTGGGTCAACATTTTTCAGCATCACCAGTCTCCTCAAGGAGGGCAAAAAAGTTAGTCCACCAACATCCTAAATGGACCCCAGGTAATCTGTTAAGAAACTGAATCCATTCACTTTCATCACTGGGGAGAGAAGCTTCCTGCTGTTCTCTCTTGCCCATTAAAGCCTGCTGGCTCCAGGATCAAATCAAGACGCTTATGTCTGTATCTTTTTTAGAAGCACTTTCCATCAAGTGGATATGCTAAGAATAGCCATAAAGCTGTATGTTAAGAAATACAGGAAATCCATGCTTCCTATCAGGGTAGACTTGAAGTTTTTGGTTTTCCTTACTTGGGACACAGTGGATTCCAAAAGGCCAACTCAGGCATCCAGGATAGACTTCACCACCGCACAGTAAATCACAGCTCTACTCTTCCTGAAACCTTTAGTTTCTCATTCTTCCCGTGTCTCCAAAAGTCTTTTCCCCACTTTTGAAGCCCTGAATAAGGTATTGGCAACTGAAACTCTCAAATTTTAACACAAGAAATAGAGGCAACATACAGTATGCTTTTGTTAGTAGTGGTTATCTGTAACAGAATCGTGTTCAGGAATATTACCTCTTCTCAGCTTCCAGATAAAGTGACTTCAGGGGCGCATGGAGATATAGAGAGCATGACACTGAAAGCTCAAAGAAGAACAATGGGAATTTAACCCATCCTGCATTTAAACACAATGTTTGAGGCTTTCTGCAGTTACTAAGCTTAGATGCAGGAAAAGTAAGCTGATGGGCTCCTGCAAATCTTACTCCTGTAAACTGCAGAGTGCATCTGCTGAACATCTTTCAGGAGCTTTGACAGAAAGGAAGAATGATTTAAAGCCAAATAGTTTGTAAACCTGTATTGTGAAGCATTTTGCCAGTAATAGTGGTCTGAAATAACAGGGAAGTCCATGGGGCAAAAGCTGCATTGCCTGAGCCTCTCATTTTTATCTGTTTTTCTGGAGCACTAAAACCCTAGAAGTACTGCAAGGAAAGAGGAATTACTTTGTAATGAAGTGTTCAACTAATTTGAAGAATACAGAAAACAGTCATCCTGTCTTTCAGTGTCTCCTATGGAGTGTGTTTAACAGAGCTGCTTTGTCAGGAATTCCTTAAGGGAAAGTCTTTGCAGCACTTACTCCCAAAAGAGGAAGAGGGACTGTGGAAATACTGAAATACTTCTGAAATTATATAAGGTCTTTATATCCTAGCCTTAAAGGCACAAAGCTCAAATTGCTATGTTCCTCCTTATTTCCATGCTAAACGTAGGTTTTCTGGGCAGACGGTATAAGCTTGAGTACTACTGAGCACGTGTCAGAAGTTCTAAGGGCTGCTTTATTATTTCTAAAGAAAGAATAGTATGAGATTTTTGCCAGAATGTAGGAAATCAAATAAATTAAATGACAATGAAAACAAAAGGCTTCCAGTCAATGGCAGCGGATTATAAATCCCCTACAAAAACATAATTGCTATTTATTTTTCCTGTGGTGTGACATGACACCAGTAACAAATGACTTAGCATATAAGACATTTTACTTGCCTCGAAAATGCTACAGTCACCAGACAAAGAAAAACAGCCATTTCATGGGTTATAATTTCAGAAATATAAAAGATACTGCTTCAAAAGACCTCGGAGCATTAAATTGTCTCAAATTAGCCGCGATGGCTGTGTAAAAGATGAGAATTGTTACATGTAGACCTAACCTCAGAGAGGGTTCTTAATATGCTGTAAAGCCACAGAACTTCAGGTAAATGATCTGAAATTTTGGCTTACTGGACTGGAAATTCCAGCATGGTTATGTTTCTTCCATTTATTCCACACAGTAATAGAAGGTAAACATCCCATAACGACCTGCAATTAACACCTGCTGTGATCTCTCAGATTTCACAAACCAAACAGACTTGAGCCAAGACAGCACTTGGAAGATGTAGGCGCTTTGTTATATATGGCTGATGAGTAAGTAAGTAGCTCCATTGGAATGCTAATCTGTCTTTGCTTCCCATGTGTACAAACAGGAAAACGGTGCTCTTATTGTCTCTAAATTCACTTAACAAAGATGTCAAGCCAGCCTGCCTGCCTTAGAAAAAAAAACAAAACCAAACCAAAACACCACTATCTATCTATCTAGATAAATTTTAAGTTGCATAAAATAGTGAAAGATGATCTAGAACTACAATTAAAGGGTTTGAAAAACAATATTGTTTGGGAAAGTTTGTAACCTAGTAACCCAACAGTAAGACAGGAGGGCTTCAGAATAACTGGCCTCCTGAACCAGTAGATGGAGTCAGGGAGCAGTATAATGCCCCTGAAATCCATGAGGAAGAAATTAGAGAGTTGCTGAGCCACTTGGATACACACTAGTCCATAGGACTGGATGGGATCCATCCTAGGGTACTGAGAGATCTGGCAAATGATCTCACCAAACCGCTCTTCATCATTTACTACCAGTCCTGGCTCACCAGAGAGGTCCCAGATTACTGGAAGCTGGCCAACGTGATGCCCATTCACAAGAAGGGCTGGATAGAGGAACCTGGAAACTAGAGGCCTGTCAGCCTGACCTCAGTGCCAGGAAAGATTAGAGAACAGGTCATCTTGAACACAATCAGCCAAGGGATCAGGCCTAGACAACATGGATTTAGGAAGGGCAGGTCCTGCCTGAAAAACCTGATCTCCTTTTATGATCAGGTGACCATCTGGTGGATGTGGGGAAGGCTGGACTGACGGAGGTCAGTCTCTTTTCCCAGACAAGCAGTGGCAGAACAAGAAGACAGTGTCTCAAGCTGTGCCAGAGGAAGTTTAGGCAGAGGTGAGAAGAAAGTTTTTCACAGAAAGAGTAATTGGGCAGTGGAGCAGACTAGCCAGGAAGGACTGGTGGAGTCAACATCCCTGGAGATGCTCAAAACTGAATTGGATGTGGCAATTGAAGCCATGAGATGTCATGAGACATTAGGTAATAAGTTGGACTTCATGACCTCTCAGGTCTTTTCCAACCTGGTGGATTCCAACATACTAGAGAGGACACCAACCTACTTCCTACCTGACCGGGGGGCCACCAGGCCCCCCGGCCTTTGTTGTCACCACCACCATCACCCAGTGTGCACCAGGGGCACTCACCAGCAATGAGAGGAGGATCCCTCAGCCCAGATGGGCTCAGCTTGGACCTTCTGCCTTTCCTGGGGGGGATTAAAAAGGGGAGTGGGTGGGGAGGGCCAGGTGGCCACACCTGTGGTGGGAGGAGGCCCCAATAGAGCCCAGGTGCTCTGGCATTTGAGGGGAAAAAGGGGGCAGACTGTGAAACCAGTGCTATTGAGAAAGCACAGCTAATGAATTAATATTCAAATAGGGATTATTGAGTTTAGTGATTGCTAGATGCTTAATATGGCTACTTTCAGGATGTTCCACTACTCTTGGATATTAGATAATTTATTGACAAACCCCAACATGATTTTGATAGGCCAGTATTAAGTTCAATAAACAACAAACCCACACAGCTTCTCCTAAGGTAACTGTACAGTGCTATCATCTCAGTAAACTCTTGATCTCAACCCTGAGGGTTTTTTTGGGTTTTTTTTTCCTGCCCATCTGTGTGGGGGGGAGTGGGCTTGCTTCTGAGAGCAGGCTGTGTGAAGCCAGGGCACTACTATGCTGAAGAGGAACCAATGGGTTTAGCCAGCAGAGTTGAACTCTCCTCCAGCTAAACAGGAACAGTCCACGCCACAATGAACCCTGTGGTCTCTCCTGTGTGAGTATGGAGACAATAGGAGTATGAGATGGAAACCCTTTGTTGTACAGGCACAAGTGCATGAGTTACAAAGAACAGTAAGGAGAAGAGTGAGTTCTTCCAGAAGGAGAGCTGCACTGGTCTACCATAAGTGGTTCTCTGGTCCTAGTGCATGGGCATCAGACCCAAATTTGAGTGTGGGAAGATCTGGATGAGGCATTTAGTGCCATGGTTTAGTTGATTGGATTGTTTTGGGTGATAGGTTGGACTTGATGATCTCAAAGATCTTTTCCAACCTGGTTGATTCTGTGAACTCCTAGGAAAAAAAAATGTAAAAGCTACTTTCTAACATTCTAATTATCAAAATTTGATCACATAAATCTGGGAAGATGAATTTGTAATAGAAATGATTCTGTTATCACAAATAGACTCTCCCACAAACCATTGGAATTCTTTTTTAAGAAACCGTAAACTATAAGAGAATGGGGTTTGTGAATCTGGGTTATTGGAGATTGATTGTGTTCCTTGGTATCTCACAAATTGAACTTGCAGTTACTTGGAAGCTATTTCTCTTTTCCAAGAAACTCAGAGACTGATCCAAACATGTGTGGGCCTAATTGCAGAAATTCTTTGCACCTGCTGTCTTCTCCTATTACACCGTGGCAGGCACAAACCATTAACTTGAAAAAAAATTACTAGGAAGGATGATTGCTGCTGAGTAACCTGTCTGTGTGACAGAGATTCACAGTTCTTGTCCACATAGTAAAACTATGCAGTAATTCAAAGGAAAGAGATTTTTCCTTCATAGTTATTTTGTCCAGGGACTGATAGTTTACCAGCCACCTGTGCTATCAAGTACTATGGGCCATTCTCTGTGATTTAAAGTAGGATGTAACTGGGAAAATGGAATAGTCATGAAGCAAATTTGACCATGAGGAAATGTAGTCACTCAAGTGTGCTATGGTAAATGACAGAAACGCACTGTGCTTTTCATAGATGCATTAATTGTGTTACACAGGTAATCAAAGGAATAAAACCTCTTTAAGCAATGCTTCTACGATCGCGATAATGAATTACTAGGAATACATCTGCTTTGTAAAATTAAGACCTCATTGTGTTCTGCGCTAAAATGCCCCCATCATTTCACAGAAAACAAATGGCTGTGGAGCAGAGTTTGAAAGGCCAATTTGCAAATCCTAGAGCCAAGCTGTGACACTGCTCAGCAAGTGGATTAGCGATAGAAGCCCATCAGTAGGTGAAGATTGTAGCGTACATTAGCTGAGAATCTAAAGACTAATGTTGTGAATATGTTTTTGTCACCATTACTGAGCACAGATAAAACTAATCTCTTCCCATAAACCTTCATTAGGATGGTGCTATACTTTTATTTCAGGATTCAGTAACGGTGATTTTTATTTAGTCTTGGGTTTGTGATAACATGGCTATAAAGATTTTATCCAAGGCTGGTCTACATCTGGGCAGTTTAGGGAGTAGAAGATCTCTTCTAAATCACAGTTGTACAGAAATACACTTAGGTACATTATTTGCTTCAGAATTTTGCTACTGATTTTTGTTGCAACTCTGCTTTGTATTTTAACAGTGCCTAACCTAATCAGGAATCCATTTCAAATAAAACAAATCCTATGTTTACCCTCACAATTTTTGGAAACACTTTTATAGTTGTGGGGAAAAAAAATAGATAAATTACAGGCCAGCTATCATTAATGCTAAGCTGCTGAGAGGTCTCAAGCACAAGCCCTGTGAGGAGAGGCTGGCAGAGCTGGAGTTGCTTAACATGGAGAAGAGGAGGCTCAGAGGAGATCTTGTTGCTGTCTACAACTACCTGAAGGGAGGTTGTAGCCAGGTGGGGGTTGGTCTCTTCTCCCAGGCAACCAGCACCAGAACAAGAGGACACAGTCTCAAGCTGCACCAGGGGAGGTTTAGGCTGGATGTTAGAAAGAAATTCTTCATAGAAAGAGAGATTGGCCATTGGAATGTGCTGCTCAGGGAGGTGGTGGAGTCACCATCACTGGAGGCGTTCAGGAAGAGACTGGATGGGGTGCTTGGTGCCATGGTTTAGTTGATTAGATGGTGTTGGGTGATAGGTTGGACTCAATGATCTCAAAGATCTTTTCCAACCTGGTCTATTCTATTCTATTCTATTCTATTCTATTCTATTCTATTCTATTCTATTCTATTCTATTCTATTCTATTCTATTCTAATTCTATTCTAGTATGGCATTCCACATGCAGACCCCTGCTTTGGTAGTTTAGATGTGTGTTTAGAAAGAATTTTATGATTTATTAAACCAAATATGATTTGATATAATATTAGACCACTAATTTTGGTTTATGAGCTTCTTTTAAAAAATAAATAATTAAAAGGGTTTTTTTTTCCCTTTTATGTTGGCATGTATTAGTACTCCTAGCAATGTTCTAATCCAAATATCAGAATTTAGTGGAAAATTTTAAATTCATTTATTTTGTGCTAGTTCTGTCTCTTGCAATAGAAAATGCTCAAAGGTTCCAGGGAAATAGGTGGATTGGATTGGTTGATAGGTTGGACACGATGATCTTGAAGGTCTCTTCCAACCTGGATTTATTGTATTGTATTGTATTGTATTGTTTTCTAGACATTTTCAGTTCAATATTACTGTGAGAGTAAGATGACTAGTAGTTTTGGAATTCATAGTGGTAAAATCACCAAGTAGCATAGAACAGCAGGATTTTTAGGGATAGATGGCAGTAAATAAAAGAGAAACATGATGCAATGATCTCCAGAGGTCCCTTCCAAGCCCTAACTTCCTGTGATCCTGTGATTAGTAATTATGTTTACTATGGGGTGACTGGTCACATTTCACTTCTTAATTGATATGCCCCTTTGACAGTTAAAGCCTTGTGTTTAGTAAAATGATCCTATAATTTTCTAAGGTACTAAAACACAGACAGACAGACAAGACTTAGTTTTGCTGAGAGTAAGCACACAATGATGCTTGAGAGCAGAATGGACACTCTATTCATGATTGCCACACAGGTTCCTGAACACCAGCTAGCTTATTAGTATGGGATGTAACTATTACTGTAGATCTACTTTCCTGGTAGAGAAAAATAAACCAAGAAATGATGCTGAGTTTTAAAAGACCCACTGTAGATCCCCAATTTAAGGCAATGAGGGTTGTGAAAAAACAACAGTTAGGGAAAGAATAACAATGAAAACAAGATGACAAAAAAATTCTCTAACCTTTGGCTGACACAAAAGTGAACTCCACATCAGACAAACTGAAACCATGGTAAAGGTGTTTTCAAGATTTAGTCATTAGGTCTTGCTTAGTCGAGGAGAAAATAATCTTATCTGACTGAGGAGTAAGGTCCTTCAGGATCAACAATAAAGTAATAATAATTGCAGCAATTGAAATGGTGCCTTCTGTAAGAATGGAGCTGAGACCCATATGGAAAGAAGATCTAAAAGAAGAAATATTTTGGCTTTCACTTCTGGATGCTCAGACAATTGCTCTAGACTCTGCTTCCAGTTTACTTAAATGAAATTACACCAGGTGGAATAATAAATCTGAGACCAGAATCACAGAGCAGTACTGTGAATCACACAGAATCAATAAGGTTGGAAAAGACCTCAAAGATCATCAAGCCCAACCTGTCACCACAGACCTCATGACTACTAAACCATGATGGCACCAAGTGCCACGGCCAATCGCCTCTTGAACACCTCCAGGCATGGTGACTCCACCACCTCCCTGGGCAGCACATTCCAATGGCTTTCTCTATGAAGAGCCTTCCCTGACCTCGAGCCTAAACCTCCCCTGGTGCAGCCTGAGACTGTGTCGTAGAAAGCAAAACCTAAAAGATCACTGAGCTTTTGATTGTATCTGAATATGCAACATTTCTTGATTTCATGGACTTCCTATATGTTAAAAAGAGGTTATAATTTTATGGCTGAGAGGGCAGAAGCATAGACATCCCCCCCAGGAGGGGGTTGGTCTCTTCTCCCAGGCAACCAGCAACAGAGGACAAGAGGACACAGTCTCAAGCTGCACCAGGGGAAGTTTAGGCTCGAGTTGAGGAGAAAGTTCTTCACTGAGAGAGTCGTTAGCCATTGGAATGTGCTGCCCAGGGAGGTGGTGGAGTCACCATCCCTGGAGGTGTTCAAGAGGGGCTTGGACATGGCACTTGGTGCCATGGTTTAGTCATGAGGTCTGTGGTGACAGGTTGGACTTGATGATCCTTGAGGTCTCTTCCAACCTTGGTGATTCTGTGATTCGGTGATTCTGTTTTCCTTATGACATTTCTGATGACAGACTTTTGAGGCATGTTGATTTGTCCTCTGGTCTGTCCCTGATTGCAATGACTGCATGATAGCAAATTAATCAATTTACAGTAGATTCCCAACAACCCCACATTTAAAAAAATAAATATAAAGATTAGATACCAACTCTTTGACAATATGGAAAATGTAATCTAACTAGCAAGTTTTTTTGCTTTATAATTTCTAGGAGGCTGAGAAATCAGGTTCTAGCATCACAAGGGATGAAAAGACCTTTGAACCCAAGGGATGAAAAGACTTATCACAGTATTACAGTACCACTAAGGTTGAAAGAGACCTCGAAGATCATCGAGTCCAACCTGTCACCACAGACCTCATGACTAGACCATGGCACCAAGTGCCACATCCAATCCCCTCTTGAACACCTCCAGAGATGGTGACTCCACGACCTTCCCGGGCAGCCCATTCCAATGATGAATTACTCTCTCGGTGAAGAACTTCCTCCTCACCTCGGGCCTAAACTTCCCCTGGTGCAGCTTGAGACTGTGTCCCCTTGTTCTGGTGCTGGTTGCTAGAGAGAAGAGACCAACCCCTTCCTGGCTACAACCACCTTTCAGGTAGTTGCAGAGAGCAATGAGGTCGCCCCTGAGTCTCCTCTTCTCCAGGCTAAACAATCACAGCTCCTTCAGCCTCTCCTCATAGGGCTTATGCTCAAGGCCTCTCACCAGCCTTGTTGCCCTTCTTTAGACACATTCAGGTGTCTTGGATGTCCTTCCTAAACTGAGGGGCCCAGAACTGGACATAGTACTCAAGGTGTGGCCTAACCAATGCAGAGTCCAGGGGCACAATGACCTCCCTGCTCCTGCTGGCCACACCATTCCTAATGCAGGCCAGATTGCCATTGGCCCTCTTGGCCACCTGGGCACTCTGCTGGCTCATGTTTAGGCAGCTATCAACCAGCACCCCCAGGTCCCTCTCTCTTTGGAAGCTCTAAAAACTCAAACTCTATGAACTCTATGAACTCAAGCTCTATGAACTCAAAGAGCACAGCTTATTTGCCAATTAAAAAAATAACCAAATTGTGGGAGAAAGGGAGAATGTATTTTTACTGTAATGCCAAGATGCTTAACATCTTTCCCCATCTTTACCTCTAGCGTGCCTTGTTTCTCAATGTGACACCAAAACAGGAGCAATGATGCTGAAGAATGAAGACTGGGTGATATCAGGGTGAAGTGATCCATCACATGAGTCTTAATTCTGATTAACAATTATAGTCTGCAGAGAAAATCTGTAATTGCTTACTTGATTAAGAGCTGCCGTCAAGTAGGTACGAGTTCAAAATTAAATCTTCTGTTAAAAAAGCAGATGCTGAAAAAGACTCTGGAGTTGAATGGTGGTGTCTCAAGAGTACTCTCAATAAGAGCAAAAGAGATGGATGTAATTTTGCTAAGAATTTCACAAGTGTATTATGCTTTTTGTTTCACTTCTGTTCAGCCCCATTCCATTCTCCAAGTTCAATTCTTCACACATATTTCCAGCTTGACTTGCTTTGTAAGGAAACCACACCGTGAAATTCTCAGAGTAAGATCTGATGAAATTCAACGGAAGGAGAAATTAGGATATGGAAGAAGAGCTAAAAATGGGAGATGCAGGGGCCTCACAAGTTGACTTATGCTGTACAAAGCATCAGAATAAAACCTCTGCTAAATTTTAATTTAACCTGACCATACTAGTCACTAAACTCAAACTGTGACCATAGCACGATATATAGATCACTTCTAAAAGCAACTCACAGATTCACAGAATGTTAGGTGTTGGAAGGGACCTCCAGAGATCATCCAGTCATCCAATTCCTCTTAAGAAATTGCATGAAGAATTGAGAATGCCTTTTATTTTTCCTTTGTAATAACTTTTTAAGGTTTTGTAACATTTTGAATCCAGTCAGTCACAGAATCACAGAAAGTTAGGCTTTGGGAGGGATCCTGAATGATCATCTAGTCCAGCCTCCCTGCCAGGGCAGAGTCACACAGGAACTCATCCAGGTGGGTTTTGAATATCCACAACATCTCTGGGCAGCCTGTTCCAGGGTCACCGTTGCAGTGAAAAGGTCTTTTGTTATGTTCACATGGAACCTCCTATCCTCTGACTTGTACCCACTATCCCTTGTCCTATCATTGGACATCACTGAGCAGAGCCTGGCTCCATCCTCTTGACATTTGCCCTTCACATATTTATAAACATGAATGAGGTCACCCTTCAGTCTCCTCTTCTTCACAGTATCACAGTATCACTAAGGTTGGAAGAGACCTTGAAGATCATCGAGTCCAACCTGTCACCATAGACCCCACGACTAGACCATGGCACCAAGTGCCACGTCCAATGCCCTCTTGAACACCTCCAGGGATGGTGACTCCACCACCTCCCTGGGCAGCACATTCCAATGGCGAATGACTCTCTCGGTGAAGAACTTTCTCCTCACCTCGAGCGTAAACTTCCCCTGGCCCAGAGAGAACACTCCTGCCCACTGCAGGCTTGAATTCACAACCTTCCCAGTAAGAGTCTTATGTGCTGCCAACTGTGCCACATGTTTATACATGTGTATACACATGTTTATACATCTTCTCCAAGCCTGTTCCACTCCCTTCATTATCTTTGTGGCTCTCTGCCGGACTCTTTCAGGCAATTAAAAACTCGTGTCAGTCTTGTCTGCTGAGTAATTGATAACTCTGTTCATTGCTTCCTTTCAGTTGTTGGATAGAGACCTCACAGGGGAAATGCTGAACATGATCTTTTGCACCTTCCTACATCACTTCATTGCTAAGAGGGAGGGTCTTACTCCCTATAGAATTGACTTAACCTGCAAGTAGTGCTTGCACAATTAATTGCAATGTCTAACTCATAAGGCAGTAACTTCACTTTATGGTTAGTCAAGAAATCTAAAACTAGTGGTTCTTTACCTGACATGTAAAAGTTTACATGTTTTTGTCTTGCTTCTGGTTTGTGTTTTCTGTTTTGTTTTTTCATCAAATCACAAACCAGCACATATCTCTAGTATATGAATTGCTAATGAGAAGTACTTCACAGAATCAATGAAAGGAATATTTTCTTTTAAATTGTTCTTTTTGAACTCAGAAATACAATGTGATCAAGTTAACATGAGACACAGAAACTGTAGATAGCAGCTCTGGAAAAAAAGAGATGTTCAAGTCTACTCAGAAAAAAAAGATAATAATGAAACATATAGAATTCCCACACTTTTACTGTCATTTATCCAAGAAAGGATTTCTTTGAAAACAATTACTTTCTTTATTCTCTCTTTTAAAGAATTCAGTAGGAGAAGAGAAAAGAGGTAACATATTCAAATCCTTTTGTTTGCAATTGCTGAAATAGCTTCCTCAGGAATTCCTGTTGCCTGGAGGTGATACTTAAGTCATGAGAGGTAAAAGATATTTTCCTTTATCAAAGGTTACTATTGGGAATTTTAATATTTCAGCTGTCCAAATACGTAATCAAAAATACATCAAAATGGAATCATAGAATCAATAAGATTGGAAGAGACCTCAAAGATCATCATGTCCAACCTGTCACCCAACATCTCATGACTACTAAACCATGTCACCAAGTGCCACATCCAATCCCCCCTTGAACACCCTCAGGGACAGTGACTCCACCACCTCCCTGGGCAGCACATTCCAACGGCCAACAACTCTCTCTGTGAAGAACTTTCTCCTCACCTCCAGCCTAAAATTCCCCTGCTGCAGCCTGAGACTGTGTCCTCTGACACATTAACTCTGATAAGCTCTGAACCAGGTCCTCAGCAGTGCTCCACAAAAATCATCTGATTTTCAAATAGAGCTTTGAGTCCACTTAGTCCACATTTTCTTTGGGGTGGCAAGCACCTTGTGAAGCTTAGCCAACCTCATCTGTTTTTATAGCAGTTTGACTGAAATTCAGTCCTGCTTCCTGTGTGTAAATAGTATGGAGACAAATGCTTCCTTCTGATGGTGCTGCATCAGTGCTTAAATAATTGTAATTAAGCCTTAAATCTGGTATCTTTTCAAGACTTAATATCTTTGACACAATAGCAAGCTTGAGTTAAATATCCGTGTGGATGGAGAACTATCAGTGTTTAAACAGATGTCAGTAATCTCTTAGGAAATGGAGCTAGTGTTATGGATTATGATGACTGAAGATTTAAAAAATAGCTCTGCAACAGTAATACAAAATGACATGTGAGAAAACCATCATTTGCATTAGAGCAAAAGATACATGAAAGTTAAGTTTAAGAAACTAAAACCAGGAGTTGCACCTCAATTTCAGACAGAAAGGGACCTAGGGGTACTGATTGACAGCTGGCTGAACATGGGCCAGCAGTGTGTCCAGGTGGCCAGGAAGGCTAATGGCATCCTGGCCTGCATCAGAAATAGTGTGGCCAGCAGGAGGAGGGAAGTCGTTATGTACTTGAGGTGTTTAAGACCAGGCTGGATGAGGCTCTGTCCAGCCTGATCTAGTGTAGAGTGTCCCTGCTCATGGCAGGGGGGTTGGAACTAGATGATCCTTGTGGTCCCTTCCAACCCTAACTGAAACTATGAAACTATGAAACTATGACAGACTGAAGGAGTTGGGGCTGTTCAGTCTGGAGAAGAGAAGGCTCTGAGGTGACCTTATTGTGGCCTTCCAGTATCTGAAGGGGGCCTACAAGAAGGCTGGGGAGGGACTTTTCAGGCTATCAGGTAGTGATAGGACTAGGGGGAATGGAATGAAGCTGGAGGTGTGGAGATTCAGGCTAGATGTGAGGAGGAAGTTCTTCACTGTGAGGGTGGTGAGGCCCTGGAATGTGTTGTCAAGGGAGGTGGTTGAGGACCCGTCCCTGGAGGTGTTTAAGGCCAGGCTGGATGAGGCTCTGGCCAGCCTGATCTAGTGTGGGGTGTCCCTGCCCATGGCAGGGGGGTTGGAACTAGATGATCCTTGTGGTCCCTTCCAACCCTAACTGAAACTATGAAACTATGAATTCATTATGTACTTACTGTACTTACTGTACTCAGCACTGGTTAGGCCACATCTTGAGTTCTGTA
Source organism: Colaptes auratus (assembly GCA_015227895.2). Taxonomy (NCBI): domain Eukaryota; kingdom Metazoa; phylum Chordata; class Aves; order Piciformes; family Picidae; genus Colaptes; species Colaptes auratus. The sequence goes on along the minus strand of CM037632.1, from coordinate 9,710,732 downwards.
TCCAGTTCTGGGCCCCTCAATTTAAGAAGGCCATTGAGACTCTTGAACATATCCAGAGAAGGGCAGCGAGGCTGGTGAGAGGCCTTGAGCACAAGCCCTATGAGGAGAGGCTGAGGGAACTTTTTGTTCATGATCTTTCAAAAAATTTTAAAAGCACAGCCTAAAACTACCACACTGTGGTATGTCTGTGATGGGCTGCGGCTGGCACATGAGTTCGTGTAGCAAAAAGACATAATACAGATGCACAAAGTATGTGAGGGTCACCTCTTGGGAAGTAAAAGCAAGTCTTCTGAGAAATGTTCAGTGAGTCATAACTGCACAGCTGCCAGCAGGCTGTTAGGACAAACTAAAAATCTGGGGAGAGTTCTAGAGCTGTCACCGAGAGCTGAGTCTGAAATTCGTGCTTTAGAAAGGCCAACTATGAGATCTGGTTTGCACAAAATTCTAACCTCTGTTCATTTCATCTTTCAATATGTGGGCCAGTATTAATTTCCCAGTCTTTCAGGGAGTGTTCATTTGTTTTCTTTGTTGCAACTCAAACTAAAAAACACACTAGAAGTTCAAGTATCAAACTATGAATTTCTGTGTCACTTATTTTCATCCTAGGGAATGAAATCTCACTGGGGACTGTCCATCAACTCTTTGTACAGTCACACCACTTCTATTGTAATTATATCTGGTCCATTATTTTGGTTTTGATTAAAAGCTGAAAAAAAAAACCCCAACAATTGTTGGGTTTCTATGAAGAGTAATAAGTTTTCCTAACCTCTGACTCATTTCTTCTCTTGTACAAAAAACATTTTGTGTGCTAAAAGCTGGCAACAAGATCTTAGTCATCCCTTGTCAGCAATAGGATTTTAAATGTTTTCTTAGCACTTGAAGTACATGGTTAGAGACCAGTTTCCCACAAGCTATAAACCCAAAATAATTCCTTGAAGCTAAGCAAATTTATAGAACTATTTGCCAAAACACCCATTAATTAATTTATAGTTATTGATAGAGTGAGTGTGTCAGAACATCTCCTGCTTGTGGAAGAGAGTAAATAAATATATAATGGCTATTTTTTTCTGACCATGGATTATTTCACCTTAAGCAACATATGAACTCTATTTTCATTTCTGTTTGGAAAAATTAATTCAGCTATGCTAAGCACAAGAGCTGAACACCTGAAATCTTTGAATAGTCATATAAGGTAGCAGCTTTAAGACCACAGAACAGAACAGAATTAACCAGGTTGGAAAAGACCTTCAAGATCATTGAGTCCAACTTACCACCCAGCACCATCTAATCAAGTAAACCATGGCACTAAGTGCTTCATCCAGTCTCTTCTTAAACACTTCCAGTGATGGTGACTCCACCATCTCCCTGGGAAGCCCATTCCAATGGCCAATCTCTTTCTGTGAAGAATTTCTTCCTAACATCCAGCCTAAACTACCCCTGGTGCAGCTTGAGACTGTGTCCTCTTGTTCTGTTGGTGGTTGCCTGGGAGAAGAGACCAACCCCCACCTGGCTACAACCTCCTTTCAAGTAGTTATAGACAGCAATAAGGTCTGCCCTGAGCCTCCTCTTCTCCAGGCTAAGCAACCCCAGCTCCCTCAGCCTCTCCTCATAGGGCTTGTGCTCCAAAACCGTCACCAGCTTTGTTGCAAAACTGTACAACTTCACATTATTTCATCCTAAGTGAGATTTCAGTCATTATAATAATGCAGATTTTTTTACAGAGCTGCTATCCTTATTCAGGAACTTTCAAGATATTCTTAACTTAAGCTAGCTGCTTAATACTATGCACAGTTGGTTCTTTAATGCTAAAGAATTTAAAAAATCTCTAGGCAGTAATAAATATAAAGCTTAGTGCAGAAGCTTACTAGAAGTAACTGGTAGGTTGTGTCTGCCTCTGACCTGCCACAGTGGCTGCACTTTGTAAAGGAGTTTTGGAGTGTAACGTTGCAAGTTCCATTAGGTAGTTTTTACTTGGTTGGAGTCAAAGAAGTTTCAAAATACTTGAAAGAAATGTATTCATATGTATCTTAAATAAATTTTTTTTAATTAAATAAAAAAGTGATGAAAATTTTAGACTAAATTCTCCCATTAATCTTAAGTCCACAGTCAGTGGCTTTACCACAGCAGTGGCTTTACATGAATACGGATGAACATAAACTTCTGAAGATGAATAGTTTAAGGTGATTCAATTTCAAAGGCACAAAATAAGTTAGGTCAGTCTGGAGATGCTCCATGCTGAATGCCCTATAATTTATTTGACCTGCACAGGGGGTTTTCTTGGTTGTGTCATGGAGGTGCTCTATTTTAAGATGGAACATTACTTTATAAGAACAGGGATTCTCATCTAATTAATCCATGAATAATGAAGTGGAACTACATTGATGCTGTCTAAAGACAGCACCTCCTCCACAAAAAGGAAATTTACTTTAAAAAAAAAAAAATGAGTTTTCCTTAAAAATAAATGTTTGTTTTCTTTGAGATTATGAGCTTTCCTCTCACTGATGGGTCCCAGACTTTCAGGTTTGCACTTTCTAAGAAATCTTTTTAACTGGACCTAACTCTTATAATCTTTACTGTGAAGAGGTGAGGAGAAAGTTCTTCACTGAGAGAGTCGTTCGCCATTGGAATGGGCTGCCCAGGGAGGTGGTGGAGTCACCGTCCCTGGAGGTGTTCAAGAGGGGATCAGACATGGCACTTAGTGCTATAGTTTACTCATGAGGTCTGTGGTGGCAGGTTAGACTTGATGATCTTTGAGGTCTCTTCCAACCTTGGTGATTTGTGATTCTGTGACTCCAATTAGGTCCCTTAGCTCTATCGTTACTACAATAAAGGGGACTCTGAAAGATGAGTGTGACAGCTTAGGCTGTGCCTTTAAGAAAGGATAGCTGCAGAATTCTCTAGCTGAATGTTTTGGGTGTAAAAAGGAAAACAAAGATTAATTCTAAATGAATTTCATTGGTCAGCTATGAGATGTACCATAGCAGATAACCCTCACATTTTTTTCTCTCACTCACTCCAGCTTCAGTCTGTCTTTCATTTCTTGGCTAGGATGCATGCATGCTGACCCTGGTCTGAAACTGATAAGATGTGCAGCTAACTTTCTTAACAACTGCTTTGAGCTTAACTGGAATTCTCCTAACATTCTTTTTCTACTCTTCTCTTTTTCATCTCCTTAACTGGAGGGAAAAGGAAGAGGGAGAGAGGTTGGGAGGAACCCGAGGTGGGATCCTCCTGAGAGGGGAATTTTTCCTGTGTTGTGTTCTTTCCTGTAAATTCTTGTATGATATTGTAAATACTGTATATTTTGTGTATATTCATTGCATTTAATTATTGCTTGTGAAATACAGCTTTTCATTTGCTTCTCTGGCTGAGTTTAGCTGCGCTTTATGTTGGTGGGTGGATTAAACCATCTAACCACTACAATGAGATTTACTTGTTAAACATTATCAGAGAGTTTACAGTTTTGCTTAACAGCTGCCTTATGTGGTTCACCAAATAGCAGGAAAAAATATCAGGACTCAGTATAAGAAAAGCATCTGTGAATTATGAAATCATAAAGTGTCAACAGCATAACCATTTTAAATAGTCATGTCTGTCAGGGTAGTAGCTTTACTATGAGGAATTACAATTTTCCTATATTGCATTTAAAAAACACTGTATGACATTAAGGATCAAAGCAAAAACTTAACATATATCATTTAACAGAAAATACTCACAGAACTTAGGTAATCCCTCCAAGTGCCATAAAAAAAACTGAGAAATCATGGGAAGAAGTGGTCTCTACAAACGCCATTATAAATCTAACACTACTGTCTTGAGACACTCAGTAGGGATTGTTGCTAAAAAGTTTGTGTTAAATGATAGAATTATAGAACTAGAAATATAGAAACATAGAGATTGGAAAAGACCTCTGAGATCATCATATCCAACTGTGAGTGCCTAAGAGCTTAAAATCCCAGGACTTCTGCTAAATCACTACCACTAAACTACGCTCCTAAGCACCCCATCCACATGTGTTATGACTACCTCCAGGGATGGTGACTTCACCACCTCCCTGGGCAGCCTGTTGCAATGATTGAGAATCCTTCCTGTGAACAGTTTTTTTCCTAATCTCTCCATCCTGAACCTCCCTTGGCACAGCTTGAGGCCTTTTCCTCTTGTCCTGTCACTTGTTGCATGTGAGAAGAGACCAATCCCCACCTTGCTCCAACCTCTTTTCAGGTAGTTGTAGAGAGCAATGTCCTTCTAGTAGTGATGGGCCCAAAACTGAACTGAGGAAAATTAAAAATAACTAGTAGATTACAGATTATGTACACCTGGGTACTGTTCTGCCCAAATATAAGCCTCCCAAAGGCTTCAATGAAGTGTGAAAGTTCCTTTAAAGAATTGAGATATACCATGCCATAGCAGAAAACTATGTTAAGCTATGTAAACCCATAAAATGTAGGTCAAACTTGTGTGGAACAGGTTAAAATTTGACAAGATTACATGTGCCTGGAAGATAAGCACAGTGGTCATTAAAGAGGTAAAAGGAAAGCCAAAGGAGCAGGTGTATTAAAACAGATTTATCCAAATCTTCAGAATTCACTGCTGCAATCAGTGTATACAAATTCCTGTTTGAACAGTGTAGTTCTTATCAAGGCAAAGCTAGGTGGAGTTGTTATCAAGGCAAAGCTGGGGCTTTTTCCATGCCTAAAGAAACCAGGGCTTCTCATGTAAATTGCACAGTCACTGAAGACCCCTTTGACAGGTGGTGAGGGGGTTTAAGTCATGTATTACTTGCAGGCTTTGTGGTGGTCTTGCTCTTGTGTTTCTTCTTGGTAAAAATTCCTTACAATATACTTTAGATGATATTTTCACAGAGCATTAGTCTGACTGGTCTATAAAAGATCTTAGATATTATTTTAATACAAGTTGACTGGATATTTTATGTATGTGTGTCAATACAGAATATATAATACAGAACTAACCAGGTTGGAAAGATCTTTGAGATCATCAAGTCCAACCTATCACCCAAAACAATCCAATCAACTAAACCATGGCACTAAATGCCTCATCCAGATCTTCCCACACTCAAATATGGATCTGATGTCCATGCACTAGGACCAGAGAACCGCTCATGGTAGACCAGTGCAGCTCTCCTTCTGGAAGAACTCACTCTTCTCCTTACTGTTCTTTGTAACTCATGCACTTGTGCCTGTACAGCAAAGGGTTTCCATCTCATACTCCTATTGTCTCCATACTCACACAGGAGAGACCACAGGGTTCATTGTGGCATGGACTGTTCCTGTTTAGCTGGAGGAGAGTTCAACTCTGGCAGCTGAACCCATGGGCTCTTCTTCAGCATAGTAGTGTCTTGGCTTCACACAGCCTGCTCTCAGAAGCAAGCCCACCCCCCCACACAGATGGGCAGGAAAACAACCCCCAAAAAACCCTTGGGGTTGAGATCAAGAGTTTACTGAGATGGTAACACTGTACAGTTACCTTAGGAGAAGCTGTGTGGGTTTGTTGTTTATTGAACTTAATATTGGCCTATCAAAATCATGTTGGGGTTTGTCAATTAATTATCTAATATCCAAGAGTAGTGGAACATCCTGAAAGTAGCCATATTAAGCATCTAGCAATCACTAAAAGTCAATAATCCCTATTTGAATATTAATTCATTAGCTGTGCTTTCTCAATAGCACTGGTTTCACAGTCTGCCCCCTTTTTCCCCTCAAATGCCAGAGCACCTGGGCTCTGTTGGGGCCTCCTCCCACCACAGGTGTGGCCACCTGGCCCTCCCCACCCACTCCCCTATTTAATCCCACCAGGAAAGGCAGAAGCTCCAAGCTGAGCCCATCTGGGCTGAGGGATCCTCCTCTCATTGCTGGTGAGTGCCCCTGGTGCACACTGGGTGATGGTGGTGGTGACAACAAAGGCCGGGGGGCCTGGTGGCCCCCCGGTCAGGTAGGAAGTAGGTTGGTGTCCTCTTTACTATGTTGGAATCCACCAGGTTGGAAAAGACCTCAGAGGTCATCAAGTCTTACCTAACATCTCATGACAACTAAACCTTAGCTCCAAATAATACATCCAATCCTTTTATGAACACTTTCAGGGATGTTGACTCCATCACTTCCCTGCACAACCCCTTTCAATGGGCAACCTCTTTGTGTGAAGAACTTTCTTCTTCAGCCTCAAGGACTTTGAGTATCCATGTGGCTCAGTGGGTCTCTAACTGATTCCTCATGGATTTAAGGAGCACTATACTGTTCCCTGATTCTATCTACCAGTTTGGGAGACCTGTTATCCTGAAGCCCTTCTACCTTACTCTTGAGTTACTAGGTTACATACTTTCACAAACAATATTGCCTTTCAAACCTTTTTCTGTAGTTTTAGGTCCTCTTTCACCACTTTATATGATTTAAAATTTATGGAGATATCTTATCCAGTCTTATTTTAAACACCTTCAGTGATGGTGACTCCACCACCTCCCTGGGCAGCCCGTTCCAATGGCAAATCACTCTTTTTGTGAAGAATTTCTTTCTAACATTCAGCCTAAACCTCCCCGGAGCAGCTTGAGACTCTCATATGTGTCTGTTTTGTTTGCTTGTTTGCTACAAAACTGATTAATAATTGCATTTAGAAGCCTATGATTAGCTTTATTTACATCTTGGCACCAGTGGGAAAGCAAATAATTAATATTTATCTTTCCTTCATTGAGTTAATTTGGAAAACACGGGAACTGAGCATGTGCTTTATGTATGGTATTTGAGTTTCAGTCATACCATAAACAGCTGTTCCTTTCCCCCTTTATAATGATCAGGAGGATCATATAGCCTATCTGAAGATTCACTTTGAAGTGATGCAATTTCTCTCTGTTGGCAATGCCAGAAAAGACAGTTTGCATAAGAGATGGGTCAAGTGCATTTCCTTCAGCAGGTATGGTGTCTGGCAACCACACATTATATTCAGAAGTAAATGAGAGATGTGGTAAATGTAATTCAGTAGTATAAACAATGTGTAGAGTCTCAGCTTTACCTCCATTGGAGTAATTTGGCAGGATTTGCTTTATTCTACAGAGCTGACTCATTTGTACTTGAGAAAAACATATATATATTAAAAACCCAAACAACAACAGTAAAAAAGCAGCACTATATCACCTTGTAAAAGAAAGATGAGAAGCAAAACTTGGTTTGTATTTCTCTTTCACACCTGTGGAAGCTTTGCATGCTGAATAAAATTGATTTGGGGACATCATTACAGGTTGCATAGCTTTTGGTATACTTGCAAAATCACGCAATCACAGACTGTTAGGTGTTGGAAGGGACCTTCAGACATCATCTAGTCCAACCTCCCTGCCAAAGTAGGATCACCCAGGGTGGGCCACAGAGGAATGCATCCAGGTGGGTTTTGAAAGCCTCCGCAGAGGTTGTGGAGTCTCCTCCTCTGGACTGCCTGCTCTAAATGGAAAAAAAAGACAAACTGATTTTCACTGAGGTAGATAATATATCCACATAAATTCCAGGACAATTGATCTTATGAATGACATTAAAAATAAGTGATCTTTTGGTTTATACAAAGGTCCATCTCTGTTTCTTTTGTCAGATGAGTAGACTACCGTATCTCTCTGAGGGAGCTGGGATTGTTTAGCCTGGAGAAGAGAAGGATCAGAGGTGACCTCATTGCCCTCTACAACTACCTGAAAGGTGGTTGTAGACAGGAGGGGGTTGGTCTCTTCTCCCAGGCAACCAGAACAAGGGGACACAGTCTCAAGCTGTGCCAGGGGAGGTTTAGACTCGAGGTGAGGAGGAAGTTCTTCACTGAGCGAGTCATTCGTCATTGGAATGGGCTGCCCAGGGAGGTGGTGGAGTCGCCGACCCTGGAGGTGTTCAAGGGGAGATTGGACGTGGCACTTGGTGCCATGGTCTAGTTGTGAGGTCTGTTGGGACAGGTTGGACTTGATGATCCTTGGGGTCTCTTCCAACCTTGGTTATACTGTGATACTGTGATACCTGGAACTACTTGAAAGACTTTGTAGAGAAGCTGGTGCTGGTCTCTTCTCACAGGTAATTAGCAATAGGACAAGAGTGAATGGCCTCAAGCTGTACCTGGGTAGGTTTAGACTGGACATTAAGAAGATTTTAATTTTTTTAACAGAGTGGTCAGGCAATAGAATGTGCTGCCCAAGGAGGTGGGCACCAAGCCTGGATGTGTTTGAAGGGGGTTTAGGTGTAGTTCTTGGGGATATGGCTTATGGGTGAACCCTATAAAGCAGGGTTCTTGGTTGGACTTGGTAATCCTGAGGGCCTTTTCTAACCTGAATGTTTGTCACCTGCAAGATCACTTTAAAATAGCTCTATTTTATTACGCAGTGACAGGAGCAAATAACAAGTCAGAACACCTAAAGAAAGCTTACAGAGAGTGAAAACTTACCTTTTTCCATGGCATCACTAAGGTGGGTGGAAAGGTCTTATCTATTCCAACAAACTTTGTCTGAAGAACAAAGAAATTTGTAAAGATGAATATTACTGTATTTTTTTCTCTAGAAAATCCTATTAACTCTGTGAATTTTGTGAGTATCCTTGAAAACTTTCAAGAAAGTGAAGATGTTTAAAAATTTGGCACTTGTGGTGAAATGCAGTTTTAGAAAGCTCATGTAGCTCATCTGATTGTAACTGTATTGCTCTTTGTCTGTGGAATTGTGCTCCAGCTCAGTATACTTATTAGCTACGTGCCAGTTTTGTCAAAAGAATCACTTGTTATTGGCAGCACTGAATCCAAAATGTGCTTGAGAGGTATCCAAATATTTAGATCTACAGATGGTACTTTGGTATTTTCATTCTAGTTAAAGAATAAGATTTGGCAGGCAAGCGTGACACAATATGGATGAGATATTAAACTTTTCAAAGTTTGCTGCATATTCAGCAGCTAATTTTCATCAGAAGTGTTCCAAACATTGTCTTAAATGAGCCAAGTTCACTCATTTGTGCTCAAACATCCCTTAAAGTCAATGGAATTTCTGTTCAAACATCTGATAACAGAATTTTGGCTTTAAAAGTTTTGTGTGTGTGGGGGGGGGTTGTAGCAGCTACAAGAGTGAATGCAAAATCAGGGTGTTAATGGGAGTCCTGGACAGTTGTTCTGTCTAGCTGGTGGATTCATTGACTGATACTTCAGGATCCCTTTGCCTACAGTGCCAGGAAAAAAAGTCCATGAAGAATAACATAATCAGAGGTGCATGTTATGGCAAAGAAAGGCAGAACAAAGGAAAACAATGCTAGAGATTGGGTTTTTTTGTGTAGATGGGTAAGAAATGTCTAGAAAGGATAGATTAAAAACTAGCACAACAAAGCTGAGCATTAGTCTTGTGATATATATATAGCATAAACAAAAGATTGTATTGCCTTGCTTTTTAGGAGAGGAAAAAAATAGAACAACAAAACAAACAAATAACCAGCCCCCAACCCAGTCATTTCACTTCCAAAATGCAGGAAGACGATAAGCAAATTAAGATAAATACAATATCCAAGATGTAAAAATAAACCATTCAGACAACCAAAAGCCTGCTAGGAAAATAGATTTATTAAAGATGAAATAGTGTTTCTGGGTAATATTTTAGAAGTATTTAAACCCATTTAAAGAGACTAGAAATCAGATTCCTAAATTCCACTATTCCAGTCATTCTGATAATACTGACCTGTTTCTAATGTTCTTGCATATCTTGGGCAAGATTTTAATTCACCAAAGAATCCTTTTGCTCTGTGACAGTTACTTTAGGATTCTGACAGCCCTGTTGCTATGAACTACCTTTTCGTAGGATTACACTCCGAAATAAAACAGATCAGGGTTAAGTGAAAATAAAGAACAGTGTGCAAACAGGGCCTGGAGGTACTGTATCAGCAGTGGGGGAACAAAAAACCAAACACAAAAAGCTAGTACAGACTTCTAAAGATCACAGAATTGTCAGGGTTAGAAGGGACCTCAAGGACCATCTAGTTCCAACCCCCCTGCTGTGGGCAGGGACACCTTCCATTGTAACAGATTGCCCAGAGCTGCATCCAGCTTGGCCTTAAAAATATTCAGGTATATTATGTTAGTTTTGAGGTCACTTTTTCAGACAGAGTGAATGTTTAAGAAGCTTTCAGTTCATTTTAGATTCACAGATCTTTATTTCAAGATGCAACAAGTTCCAAAAAGAGTTTATTTTTTCAGACCAAATGTTTAATTTGCCATAGTCAAGTATCAAAAGAATTTCAGGTTCAAGTAAAGTAGAGGCCAATGGAGTATAACTGGTAACACTTTTCTTTTAATACAATAACAGTGCTATGCTATATGGTAATAATCAACAGTGGTGAATTGTGATGGATTGAAAAATGCAGCATTCTCTCTTCAGGATAGGAAATTGAAATGGCATTCATTTATATCTTTATTCATGCAATATTCTAAAATGATATGATTTTTACTGGTGACAATTTCTAGTGGTTTATGGGATGCCTTGTTAATATAAAGCAAGACACCCACAGTTTAAAAGTAAAGAGCACTTCTATAGGTGTAGGTTGGTTTAGGTATTCCTTTCACAGCTTTTCCCCACCTCTTTCTTGTCCCATCAAGAAGTGAGACTACATTTACAGTACCTAGATTAGTGGCATTCCACTGCTGCAGTTGCACTTAGTGCTGAACACTGTCCAGATAAGACTGTTTATGATGCATGTCTTTCTTGTAAGGAAGCACTTTGGACAAGTCGGGGGTGAAGGGAATAATGACAGAGGAGAAATAAAACCAAATGAAGAAACAGAAAGAACTAAACATGGCAATTATGTTTTAAAACAGGGATTTCAGAAACTCCTTTACACAAAAGATGATTATGCAGATTTTCCTACTGTGAACTTGGTTTATTTATCATAATTGTATCTAATGCATTTAACAAAGAGTCTGTATCCATCTTTTTACACACAGAATAATTATCGATCATTGCCCTTGACTGTTTTGGTGTTTATTGTAATTCAGTGTTTATAGTTGACAAGGCTTTCTGATTAATCATCTAGATAATTGTAAGAAAATACTACTTGTGGTGATGCTTCATTTCTAAGAGCTATTTTATGTCCTTTTTTAAACAGCAAAGCAAGCAAATTGTGCTGTATAACTTAGCAAACAGGCACAAATACAGGCTGGGCAGGGACTGGCTGGAGAGCAGCCCTGAGGAGAGACTTGGGGGTGCTGGTGGAAGAGAAGCTCAACAGGAGCTCTCAGTGTGCACTTGCAGCCCGGAAAGCCAATCAGATCCTCGGCTGCATCAGAAGTGTGGACAACAGGTCAAGGGAGGTGATTCTCCCCCTCTACTCAGCTCTGGTGAGACCCCACCTGGAGTACTGCCTCCAGGTCTGGAGCCCCTATTACAAGAGGGATCTGGAGGTGCTGGAAGGTGTCCAGAGAAGGGCCATGAGGATGATCAGAGAGCTGGAGCACCTCTTCTGTGAGGACAGACTGAAGGAGTTGGGGCTGTTCAGTCTGGAGAAGAGAAGGCTCCGAGGTGACCTCATTGTGGCCTTCCAGTATCTGAAGGGGGTCTACAAGAAGGCTGGGGAGGGACTTCTCAGGCTATCAGGTAGTGATAGGACTAGGGAATGAAGCTGGAAGGTGGGGAGATTCAGGCTGGATGTGAGGAGGAAGTTCTTCACCATGAAAGTGTTGAAGCCCTGGAATGGGTTGTCCAGGGAGGTGGTTGGGGCCCTATCCCTGGAGGTGTTTAAGCCCAGGCTGGATGAGGCTCTGTCCAGCCTGATCTAGTGTGGGGTGTCCCTGCCCATGGCAGGGGGGTTGGAACTAGATGATCCTTGTGGTCCCTTCCAACCCTGACTGATACTAAGATACTTAGTCGCATGCAACACTTCATAAGATAGCTGCATTGTAAATGAATTTTGCTTTGTGTCTTTGCAGCTTTCATTACATCTAAACAATTTGTTTCAATGCTAGATTAAAAGCTGGGGGAAAAAAATGATGAACAAACCCCCACAATACCAACAACAAAACCCCCCCCAACAAAAAACACCCCAAACAAAACAAAGTCTTAATTAATGTTTTTAATCAATAGAGTTGCAATCCCATCGATTAATACATGCATTTAAAGTTATGGTCAGATGAACTGTCATGGCAAATTTGCAATCGCTTTCAAAAAGCAGAGGTTGAAATGAGCTAACTGCTCAAACCTGCTTTCATAAATTACATTAGGTATGAACTCATAAAAATGAGAAGGCAAAATCTGATAGCTAAGTATGTGAAATCAACTTATGCTCTTAGTAATGTCAATAAAGATACGCCATTCATTCAGGTTTAGCACCGACAATTATTTATGCTGCGTAACTTTTCCAAGATAAGATTGAGATGTTTCTCTCACCTCTCACAACCCATTAATTTACCTTGGTGCAGTTAGCAGTGAAGCTGAACCAGCCTCTGGTTCACATCTTGGGCAGGTTAATAGGTCTTTAGACTTCATTTACCACTAAGATTTCAGACCATCAAAAGTTTAAAACAGCTTCACGCTGACAGTTTAATGGTCAAATAAGCAGAGAGTTAACTTACTTTTAACATCTAAACCTTCTGACCTCTTCTACAGGGCCACGAAAACGAATTTCAGCATGGACTTTCTGATGTGTTTTTGACTGTGCACATGTGGCAATGTCTAACACAGCTGCCCGTGTTTACATTATAACCCTTTCAAAATATTTTCCTTATCTTTTTATTTTGCATGGCCTCTGTGAGACATGGAAGAAAGCAAAAAAAGATTCTCCTTTTCTTACCTAAGTCAGCCTTCAAACTCGCATTATAGATCATCTGAGGGGAGGGGTGTCTCACACAAATTAAACATTCTACTTTCTTTTTGGCTTTTACTAAGAGAGGGGGTTGGGGGTTGTCCTATTTTAACAAATGTGTCAAACTCAAATCTGTTCACCATACACCAGCTCTTGCCAACAGTAGGTCAAAGAATTAAATCATTGTATTCATGAGAAAGAAATGTCATCCCTTCCCATTACAGAGACCCTTCACCTTCTAGCCTTGTAAACACATTAATTGGCTCTTTTCCAGCAAAAACTCATTAGTTTCTTGAATTCATTTTAACATATGAATGTTAAAGAGATATTTCCAGTGTGGATAAAACCCTGCCAGCATCAAAGAAGTTAGACTTTAAATGGTGGGAAAGAGAAAAGTTCAACTTTTAGGTGCTAAACAAAACCATTATCTCAATTTTTAAGCTTTTGCTATGTTCATTTTTTTCTGCAGAAGTCTGTATTGTTTTGGAATGGTTTCTATTGATAGAAAAGATACTTGTGTATAGCATTTGAAGAGTCTTTAATACATGTTGCTAAAAGAGAAGGACTCTGAATTATTCCAGGACCTCAGAAGTGCAAAAAGGAACATTAAAAAATAATCAATGACTAATATTCATCATTTTGTGCCAATCAATGAAAAACCTGTGAGAAATTGTATGACAGTACACATTTAAAGATCTTTAAATTAGCTTCAGAGGGGGAAGGGCTAAAATTGGGCATATTAATGATGAGTATGAGATGGAATATCGGTGTTTTAGGGACTGTGTTGAGGGCTTCACTCTGCCCCATGGTGTGCTGAGTACACTGGAGTGCATTTGAAATATTTGTGCATTAATGCACACAGTATCAGGAATAAACAAGAGGAACAAAGTGCTGTGATCTATGACATCGCTGGTATAAGTGAGAACTGGTGAGAAAAGGCCTGAAATTGAAGGGATTGTGATGGAAGGTCATAGGCTTTTCAGGAGAGAGGAGCAAGGCAGGTGAGATGGAGGGGTAGCACTTTCTCTAAAGGAGGAGCTGGACTGTACACCTGTAGCTGAGGACAACATGGTTGAGAGCTTCTGGCTAAAGATTAGGCTAAAAAGCTGAAGTCTTCTGTAAATCATCCAGCCAGAATGATGTCAGTAAAGTGTTATTCTGTAAGGACTTAAACCTCTTGATCAGTTGCCCTTGTCCTTATGGGTGACTTCAACTTCCAGGTGTTAAATGGAACTAGGACACAGAAGACAGCAACAAGTCCAGGAAGTTTCTAAAGCACTTTGAAGATAACTCTTAGACACATGAACTAAGGGAGGTGACTAGGAACAGTATCCTCCTAGATCTGTTGGCTGTAGATGGAGGTGGTCTCATGAGTGGTGTGATGACTGGTTATATAGTGCTCATGAAATGGTTGAGTTTAAAATCTCTGGTGATGTGAGAAAACTCAGCAGAGTTACTACACTGGATTTTGAGAGACTAGACTAGGCTGCTCAATTATAGTTACGAAAATCCCTGTGGAATCTACTTTTGAGAGTGTATGGTTCCATAAATGCTGATCACTTTCTTAGAGACTTCTTTCAATAGTGAGGAGCAGGTAAATCCAATGTGTTGTATGTCAAGCACAAGAGGCAGAGACAAGCTTGGCTGAACAAGATTCTTCTTCAGTCACTTAGGGCCAAAAAGAAAGTGTATGGACTTTGGAAGCAAAGTCAGGCTGCATAAGAGAAGTACAGAGAACCTGCTCACCACGTTAGGGAGAAAACTCATATGGCCAAAGCTCCCTTGGAATTGAAGGTGGTCAATATTGTGGTGAATTGAAAAAGCTTTTTAAAGTGGGTTAACAGCAAAAGGAGAACTAAAGAAAAATTGGTCCACTACTTGATGAAGTTGGTGACCTCTTAAACAAGGAGGAAGGTAAAATAGACATTTGGTGTGATTTTTCACTTGTGTTTAACATCAGTATTGGCCCTGGGCCCCTAAAACCCACAACTGTTGGGTGATCAGTTTTCAACTAACTTTAAACTTCTACAGGATTTGCTGCAGTAACTGAATGCACAGAAGTCTGTGGGGTCTAATGCTAATTACAGGTCTGCCAGCCTTATGTGACTAGGAAAATTACAGAGAAGATTTTTCTGGGAATTACTGAAAACACTTGAAAGAAATTGAAGCTGTTGGCCAAGGCCAACATGGGTTGTGAAAGGAAAGGCTTCCCCTATCAAATTAATGTCCTTTTATGACCAGGCTACCCGCCTAATGGATGAAGGGAAGGCAATGGGTATGGAGTTCTTTTATTTTAACAAAGTTTTGATACTGTCTCTCACAACATTCTTCTGGGAAAAATGAACATATATGAGTGAACAGTTACCTGAATGGTTGGGTTCAAAGAGTAGTAGTAAATGGGGTTAATACCTGGCTGGCATCCAGTGACTGGTGGTATTCTTCAGGCTTGATTCCCCAGGCAGTTCTCTTTTGTGGTTTTGTCAATGACCTTGGGTACAGGAGTTGAGTGCACACTCAGTAAATTCACTAACAGTGCTAAATTACAAGGAGCAGTCAATTCCCTTGAGATCAGGGAGGTCTTACATGCAGATCTTGGTAGATTAGAATGCTGGACAATTATCAACCACATGAAAGCAAGCAAGGAAAGGTGGATTCTGTACTTGTAACGGTGTAATCCTGGATGTATGTATATGCTAGGGTAGAAGAGGCTGGAATGAAGCCTTGCAGGAAGGGACATGAGTATTTTGGTTGCTGGTAAATTTATTATAAGCTAATAATGTGCTGTAGCAACCAAGAGGGAAATCTGTATCCTGGGGCACATGAAGCACAATATAACTAACCAATAAAAGATGTGATTGTTCCAGTATCCTCGATATTGGTGCAGCTTTGCTGTAAGTACTGTATGCAGTTTGGGGATGCATAATAGAAAAAAAATAGAATATGTTCAGAGGAGGCAACAAAGATGGTGAAAGGATCAGAGGACATAACATGAGCAGAAGCTCAATATTGTGTTTGATCAGATTAAAGGAGAATGAGGAATGATCTCATTGCAATCTGCAGCTTCCTAATGAAGTGGAACAGATATGGAGGTGTTGATGTTTCTCTGATGTCCAGTGGCAGAGACATTCTGATGAGGGATGGGTTGAAGCTGCATCAAGGGACATTAACAAATGGATATTAGGAAAAGGTTCTTCACAGAAAGTATTATCAACCACTGCAACCAGCTCCCTAGGGACAAGGTTATGACCCCAAACATTTCAGTGTTTGGACAACACTCTTAGATATATGGATTGACTTTTATGCTTCCCTGTATGGAGTCAGGAGCTGGACTCAATGATCTTCATGGATCCCTTCCAACTTAGGATATTCTGTGATTCTACATATGTTGTCTCAGCCAGTTATTACATAAAAGTTATATAGTCAATTCTGTTTACCTCTGAAACTGAACTGCTGAAATAACAGTTACACATAATTACATCTCATACTCGAACTAAGTTACCACTTTTGATCAGTTCCAAAAATAACTTGGTAACATTTGACTTCAAAGAGGAAAACAGATCTGGCATAACAGTATTTTTGTAAGAAAAAGTTTCATTTTCTTTTCATAGAAGCATAGAATGGTCTGAGTCAGAAGGGACCTCCAAAGGTCATCTAGTCCATCCTCCCTGTAGTCAGCAGGGACATCCTCAATCTTACCTTGAATATCTCCACATAAGTTTCTTTAACTCTCTCTTTGGCACAGAATTATATGTGTTATATAAATATAAAGGCAATATACTGACAAGAGCAGAGCTTTCATGATTTATGTTAAAAGTGTAAGATATAAGGCTAATATAACTCAAACATTGTTGGTACTCTGTGTACCTACTTCTTGCATCTTCAGCTGTGAAAAAACACAGACATAGAATATTTCTGCCCTTAGAAGAAAACTGAAGCAGTGGAGATATAATCATATTACTCCATCTCACAGAGTCTCTCTGCTTTTATCATTAAATAATACTAACTCAGTATAGTATTGTCTTTTGAAAAGAATAGAATATCATGCAAGGCAATGTAAGAGGAACACTAAATAACTTGCAAATCTGAACAGCTACATTTTAAGCCCTGCCTAGTTTCTAAAACTATTTTTAGCAACACATTTCATTTACAGGAGGAAGTTGTTGTCTCATGGCAGTCCAGGCTTTCAATGTTGCTTTCTGACAACATCTAATATGCTGTATGAGGGATAAACCTAATCTTAATTTTCTTTTCTCATACTGCAACTTGCATCTACTTGAGCTCTCCTTCCCATGACAGTGCAAACTAAGTGGTCAGTAAGCTCCAGGTGGCAATAGTTCTATTCTGCCACTTTTAAGTCAAAGCAGATCTCCCTGTCAAAAGCTTTAAATTCTCATTTACTTCATTTTTGTCTTTACCTAGTCACAGTTCCTACAAGCAGAAGCAAAAATGCAGATTTACACTCAAAGATTAATCAGTTCTAACAGTAGAAAAATTTTCCTCTAATAAGAATTCTAAATTGCACCTCCAGTATATTGACCAGAGAGTCTGTGGAGTCTCCATACTGGGTGAAAACTAACTAGATGCCACTCTGAGCAACCCACTCTAGCTCCACCTGCCTTTTCAGGGGTTTTGGATTAGATAACCTCCAAGTATTCTTTCCCCCCTCAGTTCTTCAGGGATTCTGTGATATCACTCTTTGCAGAGATTTCACAGGTACAACCATTTTTTGGTCAGGACAACACTGATGCCACAAAATTTCAAAGAAAAGGGAGTAGCACATTTAAGTTAAGCCACCAAAAATCTTTGAAATCCTAAGCATTTTTTTTTTTGCTTTTGATTGAGAATCCTTCAGGACTCAATGGATTCTGAAGGTGAAGTGATTTTAAAACAATGGCCTTTAGCACAATGTTTGTTCCACACTGAAAATGTCAAACAGGTACTGGCGATGCTTTTCAGTATTCTGTTCAGCAAACTATGTTGTCAGTGTAGCTAAGAAATGGACAACACACTGGTGAATCAAAGCCTGCTATTAGCAATAGACCAAAAGGAAGAAATGAGGGAAAACCTTGTAAGAAAGCAATGACTTAAATGTTAAGGAGCAACCATTTTATCTCACTCTTTTTTGGATTATTTTCCCCCCTGTCAGAAGGTCATTTTCAGTGAATGTAGAGTAGAAGTAGTGAGGAGAGGACTAGATCAAGGTTTTCTGTAATGTCTTTCCATGTGTATGAGTCAAGACATCAGATATCAAAGCATCATTTAGTTTGTAATATTCATTAATCTTTTTCCCATGGAGTTACTGGTCATGTCTAACTAATCCTATTGTCTCCAACAGGAATGTCTGAAAGTAAAATGGAATGCATTGATCACTCACACTATGTTAACAAGCTCTGTAGAGACACCCATAAGCAGGTAAAATTGTGATATAACCAAATCTATGAATTTAACATGTGAAGTCTACATTTTACTTTACCTTCTGAAACTAACTTAAGATTCTTCTTTATTTTCTTTAAGATCTCATGTACGATCCTTCTAAGAAACTACAGATGAAAAAAACAAACAAACCCCCAAACCCAAACAATCAAACAAATGCTTCTAACATACAGATTAAATAAAAAACAATGCTGCAGGAGCCCTGGAGATGGATAAGTAGTGAGACATTTTGTTGTATCTCGAATTGTGTGAGAAAAGATAGGAGTAAAAGATAATAAAATCTTTGAAGAGGATGGGAAAGGCACCTAGGGGAAAAGCCACCTCTTAAAAGTAAAAGAGTGGGCTTAGGCAGGGTAGGCTGGTTTAAGTTTCCTAAGAATGGAATTTCATTCCTATGCATTTCTAGAATCATGTTTCCTGTGCTGCACATAGGAAGTGTTGCCTTTTAAAAAGATCCAGAGAAAGGCAAGGAATAAGATTGGATGAATGGAAAGGTCAAGATACAAGAGAAGGATGAAAAATGCTAATCTTGCTTACAACTACGGTTAGTAGGATGGGAAGTTTAAAACAGTAGGTCAGCTGAGGAATATACCTGTGCTCTGAAGAGACCTTATTGTGGTCTTCCAGTATCTTAAGGGGGCCTGTAAGAAAGCTGATGAGGGACTTTTTTGGGTGTCAGGTAATGATAGGACTAGGGGGAATGGAAAAAAAAATAGAAATGGGTAGATGCAGATTGGATGTTAGGAAGAAGTTCTTCCCCATGAGAGTGGTGAGACACTGGAAAAGGCTGCCCAGGGAGGTGGTGGAAGCCCCATCCCTGTAAGTTTTTATGGCCAGGCTGGATATAGCTCTGAGGGACCTGATCTAGTGTGAGCTGTCCCTGCCCATAGAAGGGGGGCTTGGAACTAAATGGTCCTTGAGGTCCCTTCCTTGAGGAAGATTAAAGGATCTCAAGGGCAGTGTCATTCTGAATGGATATAAAAACATAATGGCATAATCAGACACTGTATTATTTTTTTACTTCATATAACATACACATATAGTGCTTACTTAGACTGTCTTCCTTTATTCATGTCCTCACTCACACACACTTTCCCCAGACCACACATACAGGCATATGCAAGTACAGGCAGACTCCACCTGAACTCATTTTCCAGATGTTATGTCCCCACATCCACACGTATCACCACAATTTCTCCAGACTTAGCGCCAGCTCATTTTATTTTAATCAAAAGAAAGGAAAAACAAGTTGGCATGAACAGTAACACAAGTCTAACCTCTTTACAAAGACACTCACATGGAATTATTTGTCTCATGATAACTTCAAGTCAATGAGAAGAAGAATTAATTGGTTGCACTTAAAAAAAAATTCTTCTCAGTAGATAGAAGTTTATCAATTATGAAATCCCTTGGTATTTGGTATACTTGCAGCAATTTTGGTGAATTCTAGTTTGGCTTTAGTGAAAATGTAAAGTGACATGTAAGGCCATATTAATTTCTATGCATTCAACATGGGTAGTGTCCAAAAATATTGCTTTTCTTCATAGAAAGGGAAGGGAGGGCTTGGCAAGATCCTAAGGATAGTGGCTGGTAGACCTATAAAAATGAACTCACAGTAGTAAAAAGCTAAGTGGATGTTTTAAACTTCTTTGATAGCCACCTCTGGGGAGACAGTGTTACAGATAGGCTAATATTTGAAAAGAACAACATGGAGGGGGAAGGGAAAAAAAAAACAGAAAGAGAAAAAGAAAAGAGAGAAATTATGTGAGTTCTAATAAAAATGATAGAGTGGACAAGACTGAGTTCTCAACCAGAGCAAGCAGGGAAAACAGAAACATTCAGACTTCTGAGAAGGGAAGAGCAGAAATGCTTAAAATGGAGGTGAGGGGGAAAAGTCAAACACAAATTTGAAAGCAGATGTTTATGAAAATAAAAATATTATATCTATTTGCTGCTGGAAAGGCATAAAAGAGAACAAAGACCTGTGGTTACTCCTTCAAGAACAAGAGTGTATAAAGATAAAATGTTCTGTCTCCTTGTATTAGAAAACATTTTTTCTTTGCACAGAAAAGCCATTCCATTTCTTTTGTTTAACATCATCTCATGGGTTAGAAAGCAATCATGTTTCAAGGCCCACTGAAATCAGCTTTCTTTCCTAATCTTTTTAGATGGAAGCTTCATTTCTCTCTATTTTATAGCATGCTTGCCTCCTTTATCTTTAGTATGGATAGCAAGGCTGCGCTTAATGGAAAATGTTTTCTGCCCATATATTGTTATCAACACAGGATATAAATTTAGTGGATACCAAAGACAGTGAAGCAGATATGTTAGACTCTTAAAAGAGTCCATTTTTTCTTTCCACATTGAGAGGAAAATTAGATCCCAAACAAAATGTACCTTAATTTTGACTAGGTTGTTTGTTGTTGTTTTGGGGTGTTTTAGATTATTTGGTCCTTCAGCTTTTCAATGAACTTGACTTGATTTTAGCCCCTTAAACACCCAGCCTTTGCAACCCAGAATAACTGAAAGAATTTATATATATTTTTTTAAGGCAAGTTGTTAATATCAGTTGCTTTCAGTTTCTGTCATAAATTGATCTAAAATTTATTTACAGAACCTTGCTGTAGTATCTAATAAGTATATATGAATTATAATGGAATGCAAAATATCACCGCATACACGTTGTCAGCCAATATCTATAGCTAGTAATAGTTATGAGACAGTAAAACTTGTCCTGTAGGAATACTACAGAGGCAGAAATAAGGAAAAGCTGTGTTTTTATTTTCCATAAGTTGCAGAATCTCAGTGGTTGGAAGGGACCTCTGGAGATCATCTAGTTCACCCCCATTGCCAGAGCAGGTTCACCTAGAGCAAGCTGCACACAATGGCATCCAGACAGGTTTTGAATGACTCTAGAAATGAAGACTCCACAACCTCTCTGGGCAGCTTTTTCCTGTTGCTCTAACACCTTGGAGAGCAGGTGATGTGTGAATGTTAACCAGCTGTCTTTGCTTCCCCCCATCTTCTAGAGCCCTAACCCCTGGGATTCTTCCAAGGAAGTCTCTGGAGAGGTCAAAGCTGGTTCTCCTGAAGTCCAGGCTTATTTATGGGTGTCAAGTGGAGGAGGCCAAGCTCTCTTCAGTGGTGCACACTAATAAGACAGGAAATAACGGATTCAAACTTGAACATAGAAGATTTCACCACAATATGAGGAGACACTTCTTCACAGTGAGGGTCACAGAGCACTGGAACAGGCTACCCAGAGAGGTTGGGGAGTCTCCTCCACTGGAGACTTTCAAAACCTACCTGGATGCATTCCTGTGTGGGCTACCTTTGGTGATCCTGCTTTAGGAGGGGGATTGGACTTGATCTCTGGAGGCCCCTTCTAACCTCTAATACACTGTGATACTGCTACTTTTCTGTATGATCATGACTATCTCATGTCAAAAATTAAGAGAAATGAAAGCAGAAGTCTGACCACAATATTTACCCAATAAAATCAGATTAAAAGCTGAGCGATTTGGTCCTTGTATGTATGGAAAAATAAAAGTGGGTCTCAGAATATCCAATTCATTAATTGGAACCATGAAGCACCATCTCTTTGTTGTCCTCTATAAGCAGCAGGGAAACGACATGTGGGTTGTGTTAAATTCAGAAACAGTTTCAGCAAGCAAGGGTTGGATTGGTTGATAGGTTGGATGTGATGATCTTGAAGGTCTCTTCCAACCTGGTGTATTGTATTGTAAGCATACTGTACTTCAGCAGAGTCTGGGCCATCCTAAAGTCTGTTGCATCAGAATATCTGAGCAGTACCAGTACTGAAGAGTGGTGCTTTAAAGGAACCTCTCTGACTTTGAATTAATGCATCTTTCCCGTAGCAATGTACCAGAAAGAGAGAATCTTTTTACCTTCCTCCTACACACTGTACAGATACTGGAATGAAAGAAATTACCCATTCACTTATCCTCAAGAGCAATTGGGCATGTAAGAATGGATAATAGGAATCTTTGATTCAATTCACAGTTGTAGAGCCAATAGGAAGGAGATGGAGTGATGCACATTTATTCATTGTATAATAAAGCAATAAATGACTACCTCGTTGGAGGCAACAGATGAAGGTGTTAAAAGGAGATTGTGTAGCGTATGTGAACTTCAAGTATTCCAAATAATGTAACATCTTTGGATGGTGCCTAAAATGCTGCTCAAAGATTTCTATACCATCCTCACCTCAGTCATTTTTATGCACATGCTAACCTAGCCTTATAAACAGACTTAACAGAAAGTGAGATGCTAGTATTTCAGTCTTGTAAGGAAGCAATTTACTGCATAACATTGCTCATTATTAAGTTGTTGTGTTGCAAGATGAGCATGATATTCTTTGGCAACTCACAGAAAACCTTCCAAATATACTCTGGTCTACTGTTGCTTCCATTTTCTCTTTCCAGATCATTTTAATATTTTTTTTACTTCTGTCCAAAAATCAATATCTATGGGGATTTTTCCCCCTATATTCCTGCTATAAAATATAGGAATAACCTCTCTGTTTGTTACATTTGTTACAATTCATTTGACACCTAATCTTGAAGCCTCTTTCACAAATCTATTTTCTAAGTCAATAATGGGGAAAAAAAAAAGTCTTTTTTATTTTGCATTATTAATTATTCATTTAACTTGGTATTGTTTTAGAAGGCAGTTTGAGCCACTGCACAGATATTTCATATTCCAGCTTTATGATGGAGGAAAATATCTGCTAGTTTGACATTTGATCCTGAATGAAAGAAAATAAAGTTTGCTGCTGCTGTAGTTTTTAAGGCTTTGCTACTACTGCATAAGTGTAGACAGTTACACAGATGTACAGCAAAATTTTCCTGGCTCTTGGAGAGTGGAATGAAGAAAGAGTCAAAAGAACTTAAGTCTTAAAGAAAGCACTCTATTATATGCTTTTGAATTGGATATGCAGAGATTCTAG
Source organism: Colaptes auratus (assembly GCA_015227895.2). Taxonomy (NCBI): domain Eukaryota; kingdom Metazoa; phylum Chordata; class Aves; order Piciformes; family Picidae; genus Colaptes; species Colaptes auratus. Next base: position 9,687,539 of record CM037632.1, on the reverse strand, counting down.
AATGGGAATTATAAGTAAGGATTCTATCTTAGGGGAGGATTTAACCATTCCAGACACAGTCTAACAGATAAATGCTGTCAATACTAACAGTATCTAATTGTTCCTGCACTGAAAAACTTCACAATGCTCTATGAAGTAGCAATCAAACAAGAGATAGTGTTAATACTGACACAATGCACTAATTACACAGAATCACAGACCCACAGACCTCAAAAGATCATCCAGTCCAGCCCCTCTGCCAGAGCACGACCACCTATACTAGATCACACAGGAACGCATCCAGGTGGATTTTGAGTATCTCCAGAGCAGGAGACTCCACAAACTCTCTGGGCAGCCTGTTCCAGTGTTCTGTCACTCTCACAGTGAAAACAAAATTTTCCTCATGTTTCCATGGAACTTCCTATGCCTCAACTTTCACCCATTGCCCCTTGTCCTGTCATTGGGCATCACTGAGCAGAGCCTGACTCTCTCCTCTTGGCACTCACCTTTTACATCTTTATAAACATGAATAAGGTCACCACTCAGTCTCCTCTTCTCCAAGCTAAAGAGCCCCAGCTCCCTCAGTTTATTCTCATAAGGAAGATGTTTCACGCCCCTAATAATTTTTTTGCCTTTGTGCTGGACTCTTTTAAGCTGTTCCTGAAGTCCTTCTTGAACTGAGAGGCCCAGAGCTGGACACAATGTTTCAGATGTGGCCTCAGCAGGGCAGAGTAGAAGGGGAGGAGAACCTCAACCTACTAACCACAGCCTTTCTAGTCCACCCCAGAATGGCATTGGCCTTCTTGGCCACAAAGCACATTGCTGGCTCATGGTCAACCTCTCATCCACTAGGACCCCCAGGTCCTTTTCTTCTTCACTGCTTTCCATTAGCTCAGTCTCCAACCTACATTGATATTAATGAACCTCCTTTTCCCAGGGTAGGTTTGCATGGTTCCTGTTTTTGGCTTCATAGCCCTTTTTATTGTGTGACTTTTTTGAAAGGTTTTTTGAATCTCAGTGATACACAGAGCTATATAGGCAAATATTGTGACTATAGAGTGAAGTAATTCAGTTTCTGGTTCATATAGCCTAAGTTTACTCACAATGAATCATCCAGACTTCCAAGGAAACAGAAAAGGAACACAGTACAAAATCTCTTTTTGATGGTTCTAATGTAATTTGGTAAATTAACCAAATGCTTTAATAATATCTGAAAACTAATATTTTTAACCAAAGACCCAGTGAAGAAATGTGAATATAATTCTCTGTGCCTTTTTTATTGGTCATTGATTGGCTGTTAATAGAAAAACTCATGGAAATGCAATTAAATTTGGATTCACAAACTCAGACTTGATGGTCTCTGCAGGTGCCTTCCAACCTCTAACCTTCTATGAATCTGTGATTATCAATATCAAGTTTCTCAGGGCAATAGAGGAAAGAGAAGAGTATGGACAGAAGAATTCCACTCTCTAGTGTAATTTTGCTTTAGATTTTTTCAGGCATTGATGTGTGCTTCGTCATTGAGCTGTATCTTCCAAACTGTATTGCAATGTAGCAGAGTGGCTCACTCCAAGGAGTGACTGCCTAGCCTTTCATGTGAGGCAGCAGGCATTTCAGAGGTAACATTGTCCTGGTGAGGCCTGCATTAAACATTTACATTTAGAATTCTGCTCTTCCAAATCTATTCCACTCTTCAGATAGTATTACACATTTTCCAATAGTTCTGATTTACTTTTTTTCCACTTAGGTATACCTAAAAGGCTCAGGCATTCCTATAGAAGATAAGTTGCAATTCTTCATGGTCCAGCACAAAAAAAATAAGGAAATAATTTTCCTTAGTCAGCTTTCCATGTGTACAGCTAAGATATTATAACATCTTCAGCTCCCCTTGGTAAGTGTACTTAGAAGACTGAGTACTTCTGTGGGAAAGCCATTCTGAGTAGGAAATCACTCTTTACCGACAGATCCTTCATTCATCTGGAATTCTCATTGCCAATTTTCAGTGCAGGAGCCTCTCATGCAAAACACAGACATCTAATTGCAATAACCCATTGACGGTTTCAAATAAAGATGTGTCACATATACAAAAACTGGGACTGCCATGGTGTTTTATATTAATAATGTTAACTATTAAGATGACTTTAAAGTTGCATTGTAATGGTTTCATCTAACTCCATGCTGTTTTGTGAATGTCACTTCTTTTTTCTTTCTCTTCTTTTCCCTCTCCTCTTCTTTTCTCTTCTTTTCCCTCTCCTCTTCTTTTCCCTCTCCTTTCCCTCTCCTCTCTCTCTTCTCCTCTCCTCTCCTCTCTCCTCTTCTCTCCTCCTCTCCTCTCCTCTCCTTCTCCTCTCCTTCTCCTCTCCTTCTCCTCTCCTCCTCTCCTTCTCCTCTCCTTCTCCTCCTCTCCTCTCCTCTCCTCTCCTCTCCTCCTCTCCTCTCCTCTCCTCTCCTCTCCTTCTCTCCTCTCCTCTCCCTCTCCTCTCCCTCTCCTCTCCCTCTCCTCTCCCTCTCCACTCCCTCTCCTCCATAGTTCTTAGGAAGGCATTCTGAACTTAGTTGCATGTTTTGGTGGTAGAAAGAGACAGGAAAGGAAGGCAGTAAATTGCTACAGAATCACCCAGGGCAGAAAAGACCTCAGAGATAGTCATGTCCAACCTATTACCTGATACAAATAACTGATATTTGTATGAACTATGTCATCTGCAGGATCTAGCTGTTATTCTCAAACACATTGGAACATTAAAGTACATCCAAAGTCTGCCCATATGTTTTATTGTTATTTACTAGATATAACAAGGGAAATTTAAATTGAGCACATTAAACACATGACATATCCCACATAAAACTTTCAAAGCAAATGCTGGCAATTATCTACATAACAATCATTTATCCTCTTCTTCTGCCCCCTCCTCCCCCCTCCCCCACTACAAAGGAAATCTGATGTCACCCAACCATCTCATTTCCTTGTGGCCCAATTTTGTTGTCGGGAATCAACTCCATTCTTGCAATACACCTGAAAGACTGGACCATTTAGTGATTTGGCAGAAAAATAAATGAAAGCTTCTACAGCTCATAAGATAATGCTTTTATGATTTCCTTGAAGTTGCCTCATAAATATAATGATAAACAGGAGGCCTTGCTATTTTTCCAGTGGGAATAACCTAAAGAAGAAAAATAAAAGCAGCATCGCTTCCCTTGTGGTTTTGCTGTACCATATGTTTGAAGATTTTTTTCCCTAGGAATATTTTTAGCAGGCTGAAAGATTGACTGGATATCTTTCACTCACAGGCAGCTAAGATATCCTGTTACTACACAATTCTTCAGAGTTCTGCATAGAACAGCTACAGTGATTGCAAGCACGGTGATAGCATTATTCATTGTACCACTGTCAGTAAGGACTAGGTTGTGGTTTCTTTCCACCTCCATGAGAAGAAACATAGGCTTATAGCACTGTCCAAATATTTGCATTACAATATTTAAAAGCAATTATTGAGTGCAAACAGAGGGAGGAAGCAACAGAAGTATGTAAAGATTTTAGTTGGATCATATGTCCAGTTCTGGGCCCCTCAGTTTAAGAAGGACATCGAGACACATGAACATGTCCAGAGAAGGGCAACGAGGCTGGGGAGAGGGCTTGAGCACAAGCCCTATGAGGAGAGGCTGAAGGAGCTGGGATTGTTTAGCCTGGAGAAGAGGAGGCTCAGGGGAGACCTTATTGCTGTCTACAGCTACGTGAAGGGAGGTTGTAGCCAGGAGGGGGTTGGTTCTTCTCCCAGGCAACCAGCACCAGAACAAGAGGACACAGTCTCAAGCTGTGCCAGGGGAGGTTTAGGCTTGAGGTGAGGAGGAAGTTCTTCACTGAGAGGGTCGTTAGCCATTGGAATGTGCTGCCCAGGGAGGTGGTGAAATCACCATCCCTGGAGGTGTTCAAGAGGGGATTGGATGTGGCACTTGGTGCCATGATTTAGTCATGAGGTCTGTGGCGACAGGTTGGATTTGATGATCTTTGAGGTCTCTTCCAACCTTGGTGATTCTGTGATGACTTACTGCTTACAGTTTTGACCAAGTTTTGTTCAAATCCATATTAGTGATACTTTTTTTGCAAATGTTTTATATGCATTATATTTAATAGAGTGCCCCTTACTTATACTGGCAGACAGCTACTCTAGTGTTTGCCTACTGTTCAAGCACCCTCTTACACCTACAATCCACTGCAATCTTACACTGGACATCAGTGTATGGTGCATTATGGGGAACATAAAGCTGCAGATATGTTGTGAGATGTGTATGCAGCAACACAGAACAGAGATCTGCAGTTTAATGTTGTCTGAACTCAGAATGAAATGTCACCACCTTGCAACCAAAGCAGCTTTTACAGTATACTGTCCTTTGACAAGTTCCAATTTTTCAACTCAATTAGGTACAAAACCCAAGTGCTGAAACAGCTGAATTTCCCTGTGGAACAGTGATTTCAATTTTTGCTCAGCTCTACTTAATGTTACCTCAACAACCTTCCTTTTTGCCTGTTACACAGGTTTGTCTGCATTACCAGTGGGAAAGCATCCTTCATTTATGAGGTGGGAAAGCAGCCTCTGCAGAGCCATTACTTCCCCTTTCCATAATGGTGTAAAGAGAGTAGGCTGAGCCTTGATATTATTTCTTCATCCAAGAATTTAACTGCACAGTGGCACCTGGCCATATAATTACATAAAGCATAGAGCTGTTGTGCTACAGTCTGCTCTACCAAGAGGTGATGCTAGAAGTTAGATTGTGGCTGAGTTACACTTTGTGTTTGGGGCACTGCAAAAAAAATAATATTCTCATGTGTTGCTTGGCCTGGCAAAGAGGAGGCTCAGAGGAGACCTTATTGCTGTCTACAACTGCCTGAAGGGAGGTTGTAGCCAGGTGGGGGTTGATCTCTTCTCCCAGGCATCCAGCCCCAGAACAAGAGGGCACAGTATCAAGCTGTGCCAGGGGAGGTTTAAGCTGTTCTTCAAAGAGTGATTGGCCATTGGAATGGGCTGCCCAGGGAGGTGGTGGAGTCACCATCACTGGAGGTGTTTAAGAGACTGGCTGGGGTGCTTGGTGCCATGGTTTAGTTGATTAGATAGTGTTGGATGATACGTTGGACTTTGTGATCTTGAAGGTATTTTCCAACCTGGTCAATTCTATTCTATTTTATTCTATTCTATTCTACTTGCTCTTTCTGTGTGCTAGTGGCACAAAATTCACACAAAGTCACAGTTTAGATATTAGCCATAAACACAGCAAAGCCCATGGTCTAGCAGTATATTACCTAAATAATAGCTTGGCTAGGACAACAATGTCATTAATTTAAATAAAGTTATTAAGATATTTTCTTTTTGAAATCTAATTCCTCCACATAGGAAACCAAATACAAATCATCTGCTGTTCCAGCAGTTCTCAGATCTACTGGACTTTCAGTAAAACATCTCTTTAAACTGCTCAATGTTATTTTCTTAGAAAGTCTACAGATGCTATTTATTATTTCTTGTCTACAAAAATTAGTTTTAAGGGTAATAAAATTATTATATATATATATATAATATGTAGAATATATACTTCAACATTCAGTGACCTGATGGATTCAGTGTAATTCAAGCCAGTATATTGTTCTGCAGATTTCTTCATTCTGTCTTTTGACATCTCCCATGTTCAACCTTAAAATTAAGAGGAAAAAGCTTTGTGATACTTACCCTATACTGCCTTTAAAGGGAATCAAATACATAGATTTGGGAATAAAAGGGTGCTTCCTACCCAGTGAAATTACACTGAAGGTAGCAGAAGTGTCTCAGGACAATGTGGCTGCTCAAATTATAGACACTGTATTCCAGCCCAAACATGCCCCTATATTTCCTGTGTGTATATGGATCAGGATATATTAATATAACTTTATATATATATATATATATAAAAGACATCATGCATGTATATTTTAACACATGAATTAAGAATAACTTTCTACCCAGTTTCACCATAATAAAAGATTTACAATTTACATTCACAGAAGATTTTTACTTACCCATCCATTTAATTGTGTTATAATATTATTTCCCAACCTATGATTGGCTAAAAACTTATCTTCATTTATTATCACACTAAATAAACAAAGGGGTAAATAGGCCAGGTATGATTAGGTAGAGCCATATGTAAGCTCGTAAAACAGTCATCATTCCTCTCTAGCTGCTTTCTAGAAGACAGAGGAATCTCATAGCAAACTGAGTATACCATTTAATGAGAAGCAAAAATCTGAACTTCTACCTGGCATGTCTAGGTAATGAAGTAAGAGTTAATGACACCATGCATGGCTTTGCACCATGATTGCAGGTGTTTAAAGTTCATTATCATTTTAGGCAAAGCTTTGGGGTCTATGATCTATGACACAGCAATAATATATTTTTTAAAAGGGTAATTAGGCCTTTTAGGAGATGATACAAGAAAGAACAGTGGAGAGAATTTGTATGGAGGATTACTGTATTTATAATAAAAGGATTCTACTGGATTGGCACAGGTGCAAAGAAAAGGATTGAACCTGGTCAATCATACTCACTACTTTATTTTTGCCAGACTAATGTTAACGTATGTGACCATGGGAGCTTTTTGTCAGTAACTTATTTATGGCTTAATGTTTTTTTATGTGTGATAACTTAGCAGACTACAAATGGTTCCTCTTGAGTTTCACAGTTAGGGTGCACACCTCCAGAAGAGACATTTGTTCAAGAAACTACAGCACCCTTGAACATTTGTCTCACCAGAATGCCTATAGAGGGACCTCGACAGGCTGGACAGATGGGCAGAATCCAACGGCATGAGATTGAACACATCCAAGTGCCGGGTTCTGCACATTGGCCACAACAACCCCATGCAGTGCTACAGGCTGGGGTCAGAGTGGCTGGAGAGCGGCCAGGCAGAGAGAGACCTGGGGGTACTGGTTGATTGTAGGCTGAACATGAGCCTGCAGTGTGCCCAGGCAGCCTAGAAGGCCAATGGCATCCTGGCCTGCATCAGGAACAGTGTGGCCAGCAGGAGCAGGGAGGTCATTCTGCCCCTGTACACTGCACTGGTTAGGCCACACCTGGAGTCCTGTGTCCAGTTTTGGACCCCTCAGTTTAGGAAGGATGTTGACTTGCTGCAATGTGCCCAGAGAAGGGCAAGGAAGTTGGTGAGGGGTTTGGAGCACAAGCCCTATGAAGAGAGGCTGAGGGAGCTGGGGCTGCTTAGCCTGGAGAGGAGACTCAGGAGAGACCTTATTGCTCTCCGCAACTACCTGAAGGGAGGTTGTAGCCAGGTGGAGGTTGGTCTCTTCTCCCAGGCAGGCAGCACCACAACAAGAGGACACAGTCTCAAGCTGCACCAGAGGAGGTTTAGACTGGATGCTAGGAAGAAGTTCTATACAGAGAGAGTGATTGCCCATTGGAATGGACTGCCTGGTGTGGTGGAGTCATCATCATTGGTGGTGTTCAGGAGGAGACTTGATGGGGTGCTTGGTGCCAAGGTTTAGTTGTTTAGGTGGGTTGGATTGGTTAATAGGTTGGACATGATGATCTTGAATGCCTCTTCCAACCTGGATTTATTGTATTGTATTGTATTGTATATCTGTTTGCTAAGAATAGACTGACTAACATCACATTGGTCTCAACAGTCTTGTAATTCATTGGCATTGATACTCAATGGCCAGTAAAAACAATGTAAGTCCACTAAAGAGGGTTTTGACATTTTAGAGACTAGTAGAAAATGCATTTTGTGGAAATAGATAAACTCTGTCTGCACAGTAAGTAGGGAGAATCCAAGTACTTACTTAAAACAAAAAATGAAAAGGAAAAAGAAATAAAAATAGTTTCATAGTTTCAGTTAGGGTTGGAAGGGACCACAAGGATCATCTAGTTCCAACCCCACTGCCATGGGCAGGGACACCCCACACTAGATCAGGCTGGCCAGAGCCTCATCCAGCCTGGGCTTAAAACACCTCAAGGGATGGGGCCTCAACTACCTCCCTGGACAACCCATTCCAGGGCTTCACCACCCTCACAGTGAAGAACTTCCTCCTCACATCCAGCCTGAATCTCCCCACCTCCAGCTTCATTCCATTCCCCCTAGTCCTATCACTCCCTGATAGCCTGAGAAGTCCCTCCCCAGCCTTCTTGTAGGCCCCCTTCAGATACTGGATACTGCAATTATTCTATATATCAAGCTTATGACTTTGTAGGTTTGGTGTCTGGAAGATGAATGAACAGAATCATATACCGGGGATTAACCAAATAATCCAATTCTCCTAGACAAAGAAAAGTTACTGTATTGATCTTTGACATAATTAAAGTTTACTTTTCCTTAGACCTTTGGAAAATTGAACTGATGACACTGCCTGTTCGCACTGATGAAAGCAGAATCAGCTCCTAATATAGTGGGCTCATTAGAGCAAATAGCTTCACTTAATTTCCATTTATGCTTTGAAATTAAAGTTGGAGTAGGATAAATTTTAGTCTCATGATATGTGACAGTTTTCAAACCATTACATGATATTTTTAAACGTTTCAGTTAAGTACTTATGAGCCATGAGTCTCTGAGGTGCATGCAATAGTAGGCTCATTTACTTTGTTTTTTCTAGACTCTTGCAAGAATGTACTTTGATCCCCTCACCAGGACCACTGAAAAGTATTTCCCCTCTTACGCGAAGTTTCAGTTCGCCTTATGAGTTGGGAGTTGGAACTGTTCTGTCTGGAGAAGAGAAGGCTCCCAGGAGACCTTATTGTGGCTTTCCAGTATCTGAAAGGGCCCTACGAGAAAGCTGGGGAGGGACTTTTTAGGGTCTCAGGTAGTGATAGGACTAGGGGGAATGGGAAAAAAAAATAGAAATGGGTAGATTCATATTGGATGTTAGGGAGAAGTTCTTCCCCATGAGGGTGGTGAGACACTGAAACAGATTGCCCAGGGAGGTGGTGGAAACCCCATCCCTGTAAATTTTTATGGCCAGGCTGGATGTGGCTCTGAGGAACCTGATCTAGTCTAAGGTGTCCCTGTCCGTGGCAGGGGGGCATGGAACTGAATGATCCTTGAGGTCCCTTCCAACCCTGACAATTCTATGAGCAGGTATATATGTCTGTTTGCTACAAAAAGTGCTTCCAGCAAACTGATTCATGCTTTAAGGCCTCTATTCTTCAGCACATTTTGCAGTCTCACATCATGGTATATCTTATGTGCCATGTCATTCATTCCAGATTGTCACTCATTCTGTGTAGGGTTATTTTTTCTTTTAGTTCACAAATAACCTGGCCTTTCCCATACAAATTGCAGGTAGTGCTCTGCTGACAAATATGTACAATTCTTCTCATGTATTCAGACCTGTAGATGTCTGAATCTGGCCCTACTAACTTGGTAAGTAATGAAAAACAGTTTCTCTGTAGTATGATGTACCTCATCTATTTTAGGCCAGATAGGTGAGGCCCATCAGCCCCTAAAAGAACCAACCTGACTATCTTAAATGTAAACACTGCAAACAGTTCAGTTAAACAAGCAAAAGTCTTTCCATAAGGAAAGGCAAAGGGAAGATTGAATGCATCAAATTTCATTTGCCTTTTCCAGACCAAAGGTCTCATATTCAATCCACTGTACTTGGATTAAAACTAAAATACTAAAGAGATAGCAAGAATTAGGTGTACTGCTTTAAAAGACCAAGTCCATTCTCCATTGTATGCATGAGAATTCATTTTTACTGAATATCATTTAATGATTATATAATCAGTTAAGTATCTTTCTCACTGAAGTATTTCATTTGGTACTTTTCTTATACATTGTGATGACATTCAAAATAGCTTATTGTTGGCATATATCCACCTCAGTTAATGACCCATCAAATGCAGTATTGGACTGTTAACTGTTGCTTGGTGCCATGGTTTAGTTCATTAGATGGTGTTGGATGATGGGTTGGACTTGATGATCTTGAAGGTCTCTTCCAACCTGGTCTGGTCTATTCTATTCTATTCTATTCTATTCTATTCTATTCTATTCTATTCTATTCTATTCTATTCTATTCTATCTATCCTATTCATTCTATGCATTCCATCCTATCCTCCATCCATCCATTCCTTCCATTCCTCCATCCATTCCATTCCAAAATTCTATGGGGTCTACCAAGACATTGCCAACTATTAGTTTAAAGGAAGGAAAAGTTGAAATAATCCCATTCAGACAATAAGAGAAAAGACAGAAAGAAACTTACATCTGTTAGTTAGACATCAGCAAAACCTGAAATACTTGTGTACAAGATAAACAGAAATTTATTAGTGTGAAAAATTCATTAATTCCAAGTAATGAATTACTTCCTGTCTGTGTTTCTAAAGAGAACTCCACCAGAACTCTTTCTCCTTCTGAAATAAAGTATTTTCTTTTTAGCTATATAACCCTGGCAGTGCAGTATGGTGCACTCTGGTGCCAAACATAGACAAACACTAGCTTGAGGACAACTGTGAAATTATCCCATTCATTTCTATGGAGTGTTAAATGTGAGGCCTAATTAGCTAAATCACCATTTTACTGTTGATCGCTCTTCTTTGAATATACAGCTAAAGCTATCCATTTGATCAAACGGCACTGTTAAGGTTAGAGTCAAAGGAGCTACTGAAGCCATAAAAACAACCAAAAAAGGAAGCAGGGTGCCCAAAAGTTGGCCTTCAAGTATACTTCATTTTTTCATGAAATTAATTTTCACAGAATGTTAGAGGTTGGAAGGGACCTCCAGAGATCATAAGAGTCCAACCCCCCAGCTAAAAGCAGGATCACCTAAGGTAGTCCGCACAAGAATGCATTTTCTTTTGCTTTTACTTAGATGACTTTTTTATTGTTGTTTTTTCTCTGGTGAGATATTCATTCATTAAAGAAACTCTATCAAACTATGAACTGCTTACTTAGTAAATAATCTCAACAGTTTTTCAGGCACCCAGTCCGTGAGCATACTGATGAATACAGAATACAGAATTAGCCAGGATGGAAAAGACTTTTGAGATTGTCAAGTCCAAACTATCAACCAACACCATCTAATCAACTAAACCATGGCACCAAGTGCCTCATCCAATCTCTTTTTTAAACATGGTGACTTGACCACCTCCTTGGGCAGCCCATTCCAATGGCCAAGGACTCTTTCTGTGAAGAATTTCTTCCTAACATTCAGCCTAAACCTCCCCTTGCACAGCTTGAGACTGTGTCCTCTTGTTCTGGTGCTGGTTGCCTGGGAGAAGAGACCAACCTCCACCTGGCTACAAGCTCCCTTCAAGTAGTTGTAGGTGGCAATAAGGTCTCTCCTGAGCCTCCTCCTCTCCAGGCTAAACAACCTCATCTCCCTCAGCTGCTCCTCACAGGGCTTATGCTCCAGACTGCTCCCCAGCTTTCTTGCCCTTCTTTGGACATGTTCCAGCAACTCAACGTCTTTCTTAAACTTAGGGGCCCAGAAATGGACACGGTACTCAAGGTGTGGCCTAACTAGTGATGGCCCTCCAGTGTTACATTTTTCAATATAGTTTCTACAGTTAAGAAATGACTAATATATGGGCTTTGGGGGGTTTGTGGGTTGTTTTGTTGTGGGTTTTTTTGTTTGTTTGGTTTGGTTTGTTTGTTGTTTGTTTGTTTTTCAATATGTATATATAAACATCATGGAAAAGAACTTTTGGAGTGAAAATGAAGGATTGACTCAGAAATTTCCTGAGAAGGAAAAAAACAGCCGAGGCAAGTCTAAGTTTAAATCCTCAGGCAACAAACTGCATATGTTCACCACATGAGGAGGAGACATAGTTATGGTGAGTGTGAAAGCTATTGTGTATCCTTAATATAGACTTTATACACTTCCTTTGAGCATCTGCTAACATTTTAAATTCTGAAGTGGAACTTTTAGAGATACTAACCAGGTGGCTGCAATATCTCAAGAGCTGTGAAGTGGGGATGAATTAATAGGGAGGTAGACGTTGGAGTAACAAGAGATCTGAGACACATATGTGCTCATTATTGTCATGGGCAGTAGGTGTCTGGATCAAAAAAAATCAAAAATTACCCTTAATGATCTCCTTAATTCAGTATAATTTTCAGTGTGAAGCAATGGATAGGGAGCATGACGTCTCAAAGAGTCAAGGTGAAGGAAAATTAAATTGTGCAGGACTGTGTCAGTCTGTATGTCTGTAAAACAAACAAACAAACAAATATCACTCTAGCAGACAAAAAAAAATTTGCTACATCCATAAGTAATACTTCTGGTAACCTGGAGTTAAAGGTATTCTGATCTTAGAATCTAGATCTACACTTGTCACAGAGAGTCCAATTATTGTTTTCCACAGTTTACTGAGATATAATATAGGACTAATGGGATCTAATCAGATCTAATTCAGAAGACTTGTGAAATTATTGATAAACGATTTTTTTATGTATGAACTGAAAGTTCATACATAAAATCTCTTAAGCATTCATATCCTACAAGAAAGAGAGATAAAAATACCTAAAATAACAGTTGAGTTCAACAAAGACCTATGAGGATGATTAAGGGACTTAAACATCTCTCCTCTGAAGAAAGACTGAGATTTAGCACTGTTTAATCCAAAGAAGAGAAGGCTGAGAGGGGATATTATTAATGTCCATCAATATCAGAGGGGTGGCTGTCAAGAGGAAGGGGTCAGGCTCTTTTTGGTGGCACCCAATAAGAGGACGAGAAATAATGGATACAAGGTAGAACACAGAAAGTTCCACCTCAACATGAGGTAAAACTTTACTGTGAGGGTGACAGAGCTCTGGAACAGGTTGCCCAGAGAAGTTCTGGAGTTTCCTTCTCTGGTGGCTTTCCAAGCCAAGCTGGACATGTTTCTGTGTCACCTGCTTTTGGTGAGCCTGCTTTGGCAGAGGGACCTTATGAACTCTGGAGGTCCTTTCCAACCCCTAACTATCCGTTCTTCTGTGATTCTTATGTATTCATGTAAGTCCAGAAGCTTGGGCCCTTAATTTATAGTAGTGATTCCAGCATAAGCAGATCTAGAAACACTCATTTTATATATATAATTTATTTTTTTAAGAAGAGATATATAAAATACAAAATTTCCAGCAACTGGTCAATAGAAAATGATCAGACTGGTAGAGTTACCTTTGAACTTTCTCAGTGTACATAATGTTGCAATGTCTCAATGGTTATGGAAATATTTCTTCGCGTGGTTCATTTTAAACACACAAATAAGAAGCAGAGAAAAAGCCACAGCACAAAGGAAATTCAGCAATGGGATGTAAAAAGAAGACTGAGTGATACCAAAGATACAAGTGTAATAACATGTGAGATCCAATTGCTAACAGCTGGGCTGTATCTGGGCTGAGTTTGTGAAGGAGGTGTGAAAGATACAGCCAACGCTTTAGGACACAGCATTATTTATGAAAGTCACTAAAACCATAACTTCACATTGGGAAGTATTTGGCATAAAAATCTAGAAAAAGCTGCCTGGTTTTAGATACATAGTCTAGAGAACATGCACACACAAAAAAAATCAGGGGGTTGGAACACTTCTGCTGTGAAAACAGGCTGAAGGAGCTGGAGTTGTTCAGCCTGGAGAAAAGAAGGCTTTGGGGAGACCTAATAATCACCTTCCAGTACCTGAAGAGGGCCTACAAGAAGGATGGAGAGAGACTGTTTGCAAAGGCCTGTGGTGATGGAATGAGGAGCAATGGATTCAAACTAGAGAAGAACAGATTTAGATTGGATGTTAGGAACAGGTTCTTTACCATGAGGGTGGCAGAACATTGGAACAGGTTGCCCAGAGAGGTAGTTGAAGCCTCATCCCTGGAGATACTCAAGGTGAGGCTCAACAGGGTTCTGAGCAACTTGATCTAGTTGAAGATGCCCTTGATGACTGTAGAGGAGGTTGGACTAGATGACCTTTGGAGGTCCCTTCCAACTCAGGCCACTCTATGAATCTATAATTCCATGAATGTGGTCTCTCTCAGACGGAAATCCCTATGCTAGATCTTTCAAGTACATTTTTAAGAAAGAAGATTACAGCATGTGTATCCACATAGGATAGGTTCAAATTGTGTTTTGTCATTCTGACTTACTTCTGAATTTAGGTGGCAATAACAGAACTGTTGCACTTTTTAGTATGGTTTCTCCAAAACAGGAAAAGATCTTGCAGCTAACAAGCTGTGCACATTTGTTCTGCCTCACTGGCCCTGCACTGATAGCAATAATTCAATTAAGAAGCACCTGTGGCCTTCATAGGTTCTTTGCTAGCAAAATCCTCTGAAGTTCCTTCGCTTTCCAGTAAACTGAAGAAATGGTCAAAAATTTACAAAGCTGCCTATGGCACTATCACAATTTTAATGAAATTACTCATTAAAATCTTTTCATAGAATAGAAAAGGTGGGATCAACACTGTGACTTTTTATTTTTACTTCCCCAGAATGTTTTGGGCTTTTTTGCCTCTGTGAAGTTACATTCATTCCTGAGCTTTAAAGCACCACCACAGTGTAGCCATTGCTCTTGTTTGCTTCAACCAGCTTAAATGCTGGATAAATTAAATAATGTCAAGACAATACAGCAATGTGTCAGTGTGGGAGTAGACTCTCATACAGATAGTTAAGATCGATGGGAGCAGCTTGTGAAAATACCCTTCTCCAATTGTAAATGAAAGAATTCCTTGGAAAGAAAGAATATACTAGAAGAAAAACCCAGAGAAAAACAGTTCCTGCCTTAACACTCCCTTGTATATAAAAGAACTGTGAGGGAATGGAGGTGTTATCTTGGTAGCAGGAAGAAAAAGGAGAAAAATCACACTTTGTCCATTATTCCTGAAGAGAAACCAATAGAATCATGGAGAAGTAACAGATTGTTTTGCCTACTTTGGATAGAAGTATATATGGTATAGAAGACATATATGTAGTATATATGGCACATATAGTATAGAAGACATCTGTTTTACTCTGTCTTCTTGGATCAAACATTAAAGCTGGACCTAGACAATCATATTTATGGCCTGGCTATGTTCCATGACATTTGAATTCTGGATTCCTGCCTTTGTGACACCGATAGCAAGAATTAGCACATAGAATCAGAGAATTATTTTGGTTGGAAAAGACCTCCAAGATCACCGATTCCAAATGTTAACCCAGCACTGGCAGTTCAGCACTAAACCATGTCCCTTGGCACCACATGTACATGGCTTTTCAATTCCTCCAGAGGTGAGGACTACACCTCTGCCCTGGGCAATCTGTTCCAGGGCTTGACAACCTATCTGGGGGAAGAAGCCTATAAACTGAAGGTTATAAATATTTCATTGCAAATCCCTGTGCCTTTCTCCTTCCCTGAAATACACTTTATCTATATCATGCATTTTCAAGATCTGCATTATTTTCCTTAGATAACAAAAAAAAAGCAACAAAAACACCAACAAAAATCTTATTTTATAAAAATAGTAAGAAAAGCATGTAATATTTTTCTTAAGGTTTGCATCAGGAACACTATATGTGTACTGAATCACAGGTGTCCATTTAGAATACAATTAACCAGGTTGGAAAAGACCCTTGAGATGGATGAGTCCAACCTATCACCCAATACTATCTAATCAACTAAACCATGGCACCAAGTGCCCCATCCAGTCTCTTCCTAAACACCTCCAGTGATGGTGACTCCACCACCTCCCTGGGCAGCACATTCCAATGGACAATCTCTCTTTCTATGAAGAACTTCTTCCTAACATTCAGCCTAAACCTCCCTGTGGTGCAGCTTGAGACTGTGTCCTCTTGTTCTGGTGCTGGTTGCCTGGGAGAAGAGACTAACCCCCCCCCCCCCGGCTACAACCTCCCTTCAGGTAGTTGTAGAGAGCAAGAAGGTCTCCTCTGAGCCTCCTCTTCTCCAGGCTTAGCAACCTTAGCTCCCTCAGCCTCTCCTCATGGGGCTTGTGCTCCAAACCCCTCACCAACTTTGTTGCCCTTCTCTGGACACATTCCAGCAAGTCAACATCCTTCTTAAACTGAGGGGCCCAGAACTGGACACAGGACTCAAGGTGTGGCCTAACGAGTGCTGAGTACAGGCAGAATGACCTCCCTGCTCCTGCTGGCCACACTGTTCCTGATGCAGGCCAGGATGTCATTGGCCTCCTTGGCCCCCTGGGCACACTGCTGGCTCATTTAAGGTCTTTGTGATCTTTAGAAATACATTTTCAACCAACATATTGATGACCTTCCTAGAAAATCTCCCTACAAAGTCCAGCAGCCTGTAAAATAAGCAGAACACACGATACTGCTGCGATTCCCACGGTTTTCTGTCAAATGTAATTGAGGAGCGGAAGATGTTCCCGGAGGACATATTTAACAGCCGTGGTAGAGCCACAGCTCGTATCACAACGAGTTGCTAGGATGTTTTAAGTGTGCTTCTGCTTCACAATAAGCAAATGGAAAAGTGAGGGGTTCCACCTTTACTAACTTACACCAAAGGAGTCTTTTAATGAGTTCAGTATGCAAGAGAGAGTTTTTCTAATTGTCAGTCCTGCTCATTAGCCTGCAGATACCTGAAAATATCCTTCTCACCATCTGGAATTCAAATGATGCTTTCAGTTTTACCTCTTTAGTCTAATTTCCTTCACTGTATGCCCTTAATTATACATAGGTAAATCTTCTGTAAATGATACAATGTGGACTACAGGATCCCTGTTATAAATGTCAGAATTTCCATTTTACAAGAAGTCCTGTCTACATATTACCAAATTACACCTCAAAAACATAGCATTGATCTAATTGCTTTTGGCTGTGTTATTTACCTGAATAAGGAAAACTTGTCATAAGTCAGTAGGCAACTATTTTCCACATGTTCACAGAGATTTACAGTGCTTTAACTAGACCAACACATTTGAAATAAAATGGAACATCTAGCCTGCACATGTGGCTAAGATCCTTCCCAAAACAGGTATATTACAGAATCACAGAATTGTAGGGAGCCCTGAAGCAACCTCCAGAGATCAGCTACTCCAACTCCCCTGCTAAAGCAGGTTCACCTAGATCAGGTTGCACAGGAGCTCATCCAAGCAGGTTTTGAAGTTTCATAGTTTCATAGTTTCAGTTAGGGTTGGAAGGGACCACAAGGATCATCTAGTTCCAACCCCCCTGCCATGGGCAGGGACACTCTACCCTAGATCAGGCTGGACAGAGCCTCAGCCAGCCTGGTCTTAAACACCGCAAGGGACGGGGCCTCAACCACCTCCCTGGACAACCCATTCCAGGCCTTCACCACCCTCACGGTGAAGAACTTCCTCCTCACATCTAGCCTGAATCTCCCCACCTCCAGCTTCATCCCATTCCCCTTAGTCCTATCACTCCCTGATAGTTTGAAAAGTCCCTCCCCAGCCTTCTTGTAGGCCCCCTTCAGATACTGGAAGGCCACAATGAGGTCACCTCGGAGCCTTCTCTTCTCCAGACTGAACAGCCCCAACTCCTTCAGTCTGTCCTCATAGGAGAGGTGCTCCAGCCCTCTGATCATCCTCGTGGCCCTTCTCTGGACACGCTCCAGCACCTCCAGATCCCTCTTGTAATAGGGGCTCCAGAACTGGACGCAGTACTCCAGGTGGGGTCTCACCAGAGCTGAGTAGAGGGGGAGAATCACCTCCCTTGACCTGCTGGCCACACTTCTCCTGATGCAGCCCAGGATCTGATTGGCTTTCTGGGCTGCAAGTGCACATTGAGAGCTCATGTTGAGCTTCTCGTCCACCAGCACCCCCAAGTCTCTCTCCTCTGGGCTGCTCCCCAGCCAGTCACTGCCCAGCCTGTATTTGTGCCTGGGATTGCCTCGACCCAGATGCAGGCCCTGCACTTGGTCTTGTTGAAGCTCATGAGGTTGGCCTGTGCCCACCTCTCCAGCCTGTCAAGGTCCCTCTGGATGGCATCCCTTCCCTCCAGCGTGTCTGCTGCACCACACAGCTTGGTGTCATCAGCAAACTTGCTGAGGGTGCACTCAATGCCACTGTCCATGTCACCCACAAAGATGTTGAACAAGACTGGTCTCTGGAGAGACCAATTTTCAAGTCTCTGGAGAAGGAGAATCCACAACCGGTTTTAATTTGTTATGTAAAAGAACTTTTCAAGACTTTTAACTGGGTAAACTAGGAGATTACTAATAACACTTTTACCCCCTCCAAAGTGGAGAAATACTGAGAGCCATTTCAGTAATGGAAAGTTAAGAGAGAGACAGAGTAAGAACTAGCCCTGTAAAGGGAATTTGGCATGTTGCCATCAGAGGGGAGCTCAAAACCCTGACTAAACTTTCTATGCCTTGCCTGGAGGAAATCATCCATTCAAGAAAAGGCTGATGAACCAGGGATATGCTTAAACTGGAGAATAGGAAATGATGAAGTGAGCACATAGCTTGACTCTCACAACTCTTTTTGACATTGATGTATCAGCTCAGTACACTGCAAGAGAGTAGTGAAGTACATGATCTGAAAATATCATAGAATGAAAAATAAGTCAATAGTTGGCCCCCTTTAGAATAGAATAAACCAGGTTGGAAGAGATCATCATGTCCAACTCATCATCCAACACCATCTAATCAACTAAACCATGCAACCAAGCACCCCATCAAGTCTCCTCCTAAACCCCTCCAACAATGGCTATTCCACCACCTCCCTGGGCAGCACTAACAAGGTCACTTCACATTCGGCAGCCATGGAATTAGTCTTTCAAGGAACTGCTTTGTGATGATCAGGATCTGAATTTCTATTTAGAATAGAATAGAATAAACCAGGTTGGAAGAGACCTTCAAGATCATCGTGTCCAACCTATCACCCAACACTATCTAATCAACTAAACCATGGCACCAAGTGCCCCATCCAGTCTCTTCCTAAACACCTCCAGTGATGGTGACTCCACCACCTCCCTGGGCAGCACATTCCAAGGGCCAATCTCTTTCTATGAAGAATTTCTTCCTAACATCCAGTCTAAACCTACCCTGGTGCAGCTTGAGACTGTGTCCCCTTGTTCTGGTGCTGGTTTAATGATGACACAGGGCTTAATCTGAATAATTCAGGTCTTTCTAAACTTTACATTAAGATGTGAATTTTAGACTGGAATTTGAAGTCCTGAACCTTTCCCTTTAAGTAAAAACTAAGCTGCTTCTCTGGGAGGGGAGAAATTGATTTCCTTTTCCTTTTAAAACATGGCAATGTATTTCATTAGAGTGCTTAAACTCAGGGCCACCCTCAGCACTGGAACATTTGATCTGATTTTCTGTATCTCCTGAATGCACACCCTAACCCTAAGCTTAGAGGGCAAACATTCTGTATTAAAATGCAGAGACAGTAAAGTAGAAAAAGTAATTGAAAATTAGGATTCCTATTTTCATGGGTTAGTTCTAATCACCAGAACAGTGTAATAAATCTGTAATTGTCATTTCCTAATGGCACCATGTCAACAAGAAGGCTGGGGAAGGACTTTTCAGGCTATCAGGGAGTGATAGGACTAGGGGGAATGGAATGAAGCTGGAGGTGGGGAGATTCAGGCTAGATGTGAGGAGGAAGTTCTTCACAGTGAGGGTGGTGAGGCCCTGGAATGGGTTGTCCAGGGAGGTGGCTGAGGCCCCATCCCTGAGGTGTTTAAGACCAGGCTGGATGAGGCTCTGGCCAGCCTGATCTAGTGTAGAGTGTCCCTGCCCATGGCAGGGGGGTTGGAACTAGCTGATCCTTGTGGTCCCTTCCAACCCTAACTGAAACTATGAAACTATGAAACTATGAAACTATGCCAGGTAGAGTTTTGAGGTCTCATTACTACACTGCATCCTTTTCTACAGCTAGCGATGTGTTCTTTCTATTCTGAATGTATACAGAGGGAGAAGCTGGGTTTAGTGTTTTGTAGCCACAAAGCTTGAAGGAAAATCCTGGCATACGTTCCTCATCTGTCCCACTAGAATTGTGGTAAAGTACTCGGGGTAAAAATCTAGAGAACTCACAAAAATAGCTCAAAACCCACTTTCATAGCAGTTGCTTGTATCCAGCTTCCTATATTTGTATTAAGAGATGTACATACACATATATATGTATTTTTAAATGAGTGTTTAAATGTGTGTGATAACCATATATTTATTTAGTTTTTTTCTATATTCACAGGAAATTGAAACTTGCCTCTCAAGAACATGAGTCACAAAGTAAACATTTACTCTCTTTCAAGAGTACACACTTACTGGTCAACCACAACACTGCAATGAGAACAACTGAGCATAACTTGTTTTTTTTTTTCACATCTTTCAGGAAGGCATTAAAGTCTTGTGGAAATGTACAGACTCACTTAGAGGCTTAAGAAAAATTACTGTTTGTAGAATTGGTGGTTCCATTCTTCATAATTCCTAACAGTGGTATAAACTGTTGAGATGAATGCATGTCGTTCAGACCTGACAGTACTAAATTAGATCTCTATCTACATGTGTTTATACATGTGGATTTGTGTGCTGAAGATAGAATAGAATAGAATAGAATAGAATAGAATAGAATAGAATAGAATAGATAGATAGAATAGAATAGAATAGACCAGGTTGGAAGAGACTTTCAAGATCATCGCGTCCAACCCATTATCCAACACCATCTAATCAACTAAACCATGGCACCAAGCACCCCATCAAGTCTCCTCCTAAATACCTCTAGTGATGGTGACTCCATCACTTCCCTGGGCAGCCCATTCCAATGTCCAAACACTCTCTCTATGAAGAACTTCTTCCTAACATCCAGCCTAAACCTCCCCTGGTGCAGCTTGAGACTGTGTCCTCTTGTTCTGGTGCTGGGTATTTATGTACTGCAGCTTTTTAGAAAGCTTTGATACTTTGTTCCTATCTTTGATTTTAAAATTGCACTAGGCAAATTCACAATCATAATTTTATGTATAGGCAGGTACACATGAAATTGTGCAGGGACAGCTGCTCATCCTTTCCTTTTTTCTATCACTAAAGCTTTGAAGTTCCCCTGTAAAACAGGCACAATCCATTCCAATGGCTACAAGTACAGCAATGAAAACTTTTGCATGTTAAAGCCAAAGACAACTTAACAAAAATACATATCTGAATTATCTAACATAGCCTAGTGTGTATCATTAATTACTTATTCTCTATTATGGCAACACAACTATGGACATGGTTACTGGTGGCATATCTGTTAAACTATTTGCACAGAAAAAGCCTAGCTGATGGATAATACAAATGTGTTTACAGTTTGCTGATTCCTAATATTACAGGATTTTTATCTAGCCATACACAAATAAGAATACATTAATGTCTTCATGCTTCTTTTTCACTTAGTGTGTTTAACTATAATTGCAAGATCTGCTCTCTTATGAGGAGGTTTTGATTGACAAAGGGCTTTCTACTGAAGAATGGTGGTATCTGGGTTCCCCAAACTGTTGTCTTTCTCAAAGACAGATGGTAAATCTGTCAGCAGGAACATTCTGAACAACAGCAGCCCAGATGCTTTTAAAGCTTTCTGTGTGAAGCCTCTCTACCCCTCAAGAGTACCAATGGGCTGCTTGCCAGAGAAAGGTCCCCAAGGCAATTAGCTACCTCTGAATTCAACTCCAGCTGTCTGGGAAGTCAAAAGGAGGCAGCTTGTTTGGTCATACACCATTTAATGTGAAGAGTCTGCTTCTTTATAATTAAGGCAGCCTTTTTATATCAGTCCAGCTGTGTTGTAGGAAAAAAACCCCTAGGTGACCTTCACTGTTCATAATAGAAACTTTAGATTTAGGATATCTTTTATTTTGCTTTTAGTGAAAACTATAAAATGAAAACTGTAGTCTAACAATTATTATTTTGTGACTTCTCTGTCTGTATATTTTTGCAGCCTGCAGGACCTCACAGCCATAGCATCTGTGAGACATTCAGTGCAAACTAAATGACAAAGAACACTGTGAAACCTTTTACCCAGTATTCTGCACTTCATTGCTAAAGGCTTTCCACTTTGCCTTTACTGGATCCCTCTATTCATCCCTAGTATGATTAGGACACATTGTAGAAACGTTTAAAAACTGGAAATTGATTCAATTTGAAATGATATGAAGGTTGCCCTTTTGGTGGACAAAGTGTCAAACCTAAATCTCAGACATAGCAGAGCCATTCAAATAGAAGTTAGATCAGTGTCCCTTATATGCTATCAGTACAGAATTATCAGATCTCTCCTCTGCAACATCTTAAGGAAAGTTAGCAAAGAACTTCCAGGGTACAAACATGAAATAATTACATTATGGAGGAGAGAAGACCATTATTCAATATGTAGATTCAGTGTAATTCTTTCAAAAACAACACAGCTGCTTTGCTTTTATAGCAGGTTTTCCCTCTGCCCAGGTTAAGGTCCCCAAAAATATAATGTGACTGACAAGAAACATTTTCTTGTAGTTATTTTAAGAGAGTAAGTATCAGTGTTACAGAGATGAGCTCTTTAAGATGAATAAAATTGTAGTAAAGACTGAGGGAAGAGGAAAAAAAAGGTGGTAATCCTAAAATCCATGAGCCAGCAGATGTCAAGAAACATCACAGCTAGGAAACAGGGAGTATAAATTATGCGAATAGAGAGCATTCACAAGAATGACATTTTGGCAGGAAATAAGAGGATAAGTCATCATTCCCTTTCGAGGACTAAAGGGAGGAGCATAACTCTTGAGACTTATGAGATAATGGCATGACACCAGTCATGCAATGGTGATGTTAGCAGGAGATAGAAAGTGGAGAACTCTAGTGAGCTCCCAGGCTCTCTTCCTTGCTCGTTAGAGTGGGCACAGCAAAGACACTGTTGTAGATTGGCTGCAGCCTAACATTTGTTACAGAGGTAGCTCTGAAGTTACAGCCTGGCAATAAAAAAGCCAGTGAACAAGGCTTCTTTTTTGATGTCACAGACTATCTGTATTTTTATTAAATGAAAAGTATCTTTTGAGAGGAATTTAATTTACATATTATGAAAATATGAAATTCAACCAAATGTGACATTCAAAGTAACTTTATCAACACCAGGACACGACCCTGAAGGCTGAACCAAGCTTTAGGTAAAATGGATCGAGTGAGACTGTTAATTCTGCTTCATGAAGAATTTCAGGATAGTAAAATTCATTTTCATTCTGAATTGGAGCAAAGAGAGTATATTTTCATTCCCCTTGAAACCAACATCTAAACAGAAAGGAATTTGAGGACAAGAATTCTATACTTTCTGACAAGATATAAGTACCATGCATTCCTGTGCAACCTGCGGTAGATTCTATGGTGCTGCTCTGGCAGGGGGGTTGGACTTGATCTCCTGAGGTCCCTTCCAACTACTAACATCCTGTGATCCTGTGAACCAAATATAAATCACAAGTAGCCAGCTGGCTGCTGAGCTGACAGCCAAGGATTCAAATTCCTTTTGTTCACCAGTTATTTCTACCTCTGGCCTAGCAGCTTATGATGTTATTTAAACTCCTGGGAGAATATGGCACTTTTCAGGATATATCCTTATGTCTCTATATGTTGGATATTTAGAAATGGGGTGGGGGTCTCTCTGGTGATTAGGATGCATTGCAAGGAACATTGAAAATAACTGGAAGTACTAGATGATCTTAAAGGTCTATTCCAACCTGGTCTGGTCTATTCTATTCTATTCTATTCTATTCTATTCTATTCTATTCTATTCTATTCTATCCTATCCTATCCTATCCTATCCTATCCTATCCTATTCTATTCTATTCTATTCTATTCTATTCTATTGAATGAGAGAACAGTTTTATTCACAAAGAGACAGAGGGGATCAGCTGTCCTACAGCCCTGATAACAGCAAGTTGGGGTGTTTTTTTATGGTATTTTGTCAAATTGTTTTTAAGAAGCCAATAGATAAACTACTTTTAAAGGTTTTTTTTTCAACTAAGGATGGCAGCAATGAGTGCCTGCAGAATGCTGATCTGAGCCGTTAACAGAGTATCTTAATGATTTATGTACACAAATTAATTGCATACACCAGATTAGCCCTCCAACTCCCCCTCCAATTTAATTAAAGGACTTCAGATTGTGCACAATCAGAAGAGTTCCCAAGGTTTCCCATTTATTTTTAGTTAATGACTAGCAGTGCTAATATTATGGTTAAAGATTATAGATTGCTCATAAGTAATGTTTGCTTGTTGCGTGCAATGGCAGTCAGGGAATTGTCACTACAATTCAACATTTTCGTGTATGAATCAAGATTCATGAAAGACACAACAGAAAGAAACACATGGTCAAGGCATGTGGCTAAATTATTAGGCTGCTATCAGAAATAGTTTCAATCATTTGTATTGATTAACTGGCCAGACCTTAGGTGGAGTACATCAAAAGAATAGAAATAGAAATAGAAATAGAATAGAATAGAATAGAATAGAATAGAATAGAATAGAATAGAATAGAATAGAATAGAATAGACCAGACCAGGTTGGAAAAGACCATTGTGATCATTGAGTCCAACCTATCATCCAACACTATCGAATCAACTAAACCATGGCACTCAGCACCGCATCCAGTCTCTTCCTAAACACCTCCAGTGATGGTGACTCCACCACTTCCTTGGACAGCCCATTCCAATGGCCAATCTCTCTTTCTATGAAGAACTTCTTCCTGATATCCAGCCTAAACCCCACCTGGCACAACTTGAGACTGTATCCCCTTGTTCTGTCACAGGTGCTGATGACTGCAGTGTATCAGTATCTACTAATAGAAAGAAAGAGGAACTTTCCTGGTTAAGATCTCTTTTCTCCCATTTCCCAAGGTAGAATTTCAACTGGAGTATTTCTTCTACTTTTGGACAGTGAGCTTTTACATGTTATATGGGGGAGAAATGCTTGGCAGGGAGGGGTGGATGCGGCAATCAAACAAACACAAACAACAAACCAAACCAAACAATAATAACAGAACAAAACAAATCAAAACAAACCAGAACAAAGCAAATCATAATAGAAAGAGATCAAATAACTTATAGGAAATGTTTATCCTACATGGTCATGTATGAAAAGAAAAAAAATAGGATTAATGAAATCAAGTTTAAAAAAGAAAAAGGACTGAACATTCAAAAAGGATTTCTAGAAGTAAGAAAAGTAAAGCATGTGAATAGCTGGCTGACTGACTCTGAAGTATGTCAGGGAGGTATTTGAAATGAAATTATATAAATATAATGAATCCTGTGCCCTACCAAAAGAGTGAGTCTGATGACTTTGTAGTGATCCTTCCAAGATTTTTCCATCTTTCTACTATTATTGTTCTTATTTATCCATTTATACTTAAAAGCAAGTTTGATTGATTGAACTGGAAGGATTTCATTTCCCCCCCCCCCCAGTTCATGCAGACATAAATACAGACAGCAAAATTTGAGGCAAATTCTTATGTGCTCTGGCCTTTGTAAACTACAAAGGAGAAATGAACATGACAGGCAAAATATAAATAAGCCATATATCAGAAGAAGCCACACAAATAATTCTTGGAGGAAATATTGCAAAGGTGAACAATGGTAGCACAGCAAACCTGACAAGATCATCCTTGACATCGTTTTCAGATACTGAGTTTGTTCTGATCTCAAATGCCTCTTGGTCCTGTCACTGGGTGCTGCTGAAAATAGCATATGCCCATGTCCTTTGAGCTCATCTTTCAGGTATCTATATACACTGATAAAATCTCTCCAAAATGGGCTAAAGAGTCCAACTCTCTCAGCTCTTCTCATAGAAGAGATGCTTCATTTCCTTAAGCATTTCTTCACTGAATTCTCCACTATGTCTATGCATAAGTTAGAACCCCAGAACTGGATAGAGTACTGCAGGTGTGGCTTCAGCAGCAGGTTGAGACCTGCTGGCAATACTTTGCTTAATGCAGCCCAGGATACCATTAATCTTCTTTGACATAAGGACACATCTCTGGCTCATGTTCAGTCTAGTTTCCACCACATGTCCCAGGTCCCTTTCTGCAGCAATGTTTTCCAGATAGTTGGCCCCCAGCCACTCCTTCCACTTTTGTATCACCAACAATCTTGCTGAGGTATATTCTGCCCCATGATGCAGATTATTAATGAAGACATTGAGGAAGACTGTTTGGGTTTGACCTTTGGGTTACATCCCCAGCTGCTAGCCTCCAACTAGACCTTGTGCCACAGATCACCATCATCTAGGCCCAGCCATTCATCTATTTGTCAGTCTACATCACTGTCTGTACATCCAGCATATACATCAGCAGCTTCTTTATGAGAGTGTCAGAGGCCTTATTGAAGCTGAAGTAGCATCTACTGCTTAATTTTCATCTAGATCAGTCATTTGTTGTTTTTTTTTTTCATATTGTAGTTTGCATCGGGTAGTTTGCTGTTCTGCTGAGTCAGAGGAAACTCCCAAAGCTGAAACCACCCTTCACAGATTGGTTACAGTCCTCATCTTCTAAAACCTCCAAAGCACACTCACCATTTCCTGTGCATCCTGGTTTGGATCTGTGCATGAAGGGAATAATCTGTACTCCATTTAGTAGAGAAATGGCAACCACATCTAAAATTCATGAAAAGCTGTTAAGCTAGTATGAGATACATATCATGCTTTTGTAGCACTGCTCTGTGGTCTTGTTTCCATTCCTTGTGGCTTCACATACTTTACAATACTGGCTGATCTTTGGCTGACCTACAGCGACCATGCTGTGTCACTGACACCACTCACTGAACGAGAAGATATTTGATCTGCTGATCAAAGGCATCTGCCATATGGCATTATAGAGTGGCACTAGAGATTATAGTATGGCAGTACAGCTGTGGTCTGTGCAACTTGCTGGGGTCCCCTGCAAGGCATGCTCCCTAAACCTTCTCCAACTGCTACCCAGCCCTGGCATACAATTCTACGCTGCCTTTCTGTGCCTCATACCAATGCTTTTGCAGATTTTGACTAAATGAAGTTCCTTAAGAATGTGTACCACTGAGAAGGTAGACCTTCCAAGAGTGAACATTAATCAGAAACAATCTGCTCATCGTTTCATGATCATTGACATTCTTATTTGTAATGTGGCAATACCTAGGCGCTTCCCTGTCATCAGATAGAATTCTGCTGTGCAGCAAATTATAGTCTTATTCTGTGGGAGACAAAAATGAAAAGCAAAAAGGGAAAAGACAAAGGGGGGGTGTATTATTTTTAAAAGGGAAAATTTAAAAGAAAAAGAAAAAAAAGAGAAAGTCACAAAAGGAAGGGAAAGGGAAAGGGAAAGGGAGAGGGAAAGGGAAAGGGAAAGGGAGAAAGGGAAAGGGAAAGGGAAAGGGAAGGGAAAGGGAAAGGGAAAGGGAAAGTTCAATTTTAAATTATAATTTCCAAATCAAACAATGTGTTTTTAATTAAATGAAAAAGTCTTCAGATGGAACATAAAAGCAAACACAATCAGCACCAGAACAAGAGGACACAGTCTCAAGCTGTGCCAGGGGAGGTTCAGACTGGATGTTAGGAGGAAATTCTACACAGAGAGTGATTGGCCATTGGAATGGGCTGCCTGGGGAGGTGGTGGAGTCACCATCATTGCAGGTGTCTAGGAAGAGACTGGATAGGGTGCTTGGTGCTATGGTTTAGTTGATTAGGTGGTGTTGGATGATAGGTTGGATGTGATGATCTTGAAGGTCTCTTCCAACCTGGTCTGGTCTATTCTATTCTATTCTATTCCATTCTATTCTATTCTATTCTATTCTATTCTATTCTATTCTATTCTATTCTATTTCCTATTCCTATTCTTCCATTCCATTCCATTCCATTCCATTCCATTCCATTCCATTCCATTCCATTCCATTCCATTCCATTCCATATATTCAGAATTCCCCTGCACTATATGTCTGTGGTAGCTTCCTTCTTCCTAACACCAAACAGCACATTTCCAACTCAGCAGTAGTTTTGCAGTGTATAGCAGAGTTCATTCAGTTATAGTAAGGACCACCCCAGCATTCAGCCTGTGTAAATTGAGATCTTTATGTTACATGTAAGAAGGAAAGAAATAAAGACATTCACTGCAGAAAATAATGCACAAAGGTAATTATTACTACAAGAATGCTAGCTACAATTTTACCCATAGTTGTAATATTGAAAGGGTAAAGAGTTTGTTGGAAATCACTACAACATCAAGAAGGCAAATCTTAATTTATTCCTTTGCTTTCTTTGCTGCAGCTATTGCAATCTATTATTTGATTAACATATTCCACAGAAGACTGTTACTGAAATTCCAGTTTGCATCAGGGAAAAACAAACTCAGCAGACCAAGACTTGTGTTCTTTTGGATTAAGAAGAACAGTTTCAAATTGAATATTTCTGTCGATGTTCATATTCCTGTCACTTAATTCAATTCACTGTTGGCCAGGAAGGGCATCGCACTCAGAGTCATGAAAAATGAGACTTGAAAAAAGATTCAGTTTCCTCTGTTAACATTAATCTCTCAAGCACTGGAATTTAGTCTGAACCTTTGGCAAAGCCAAATCATGCCATCCCTGTATATGAGATATTTTGTCAGTGCCTCCAGTACTCTGTGTAGTCAGAAAACAGCTACCAGATTAGCTGAGCTCAGAGTCTAATTCAGCATAGCACTTTATAAATATTTACACGACAAATATGTTTCCTTAAACAGATGGAAACAAATTATCCATCAGAAAGCCTACAATTTTCTTCTGTCCCATCCCAGACATTTGAAAGCTACCTTGAAGCAGGACTCTAGAAGGCCTGGTGACCATGCTTAATGGTACAATAAAAGTTGCACAATGAGACAGAGACATCAGTAAACTGATTTCAGGGCTGAGGCAGTAACATTATTTCCTCATAAATGATGGGCTTACAAGAAAGCAGGTCTTTCACACAAGATTTCCCGTTGTTGTTTGTTTGTTTTCCTGACTGGCAGCCCTTTTACCCTAGCTATGTTTTATGTGGGACAAAATTTACTATAATGTCCCTCAGGCACAGGGCAGGTTTCTTTGAAATGCAGTCCTACCTTGAAAGTGATTATTTAGTTTTCCATTCATTATGCCTCAGTGATTCCAGTATTGAAGCTGCTAGCAAGAACCAGGAAAAGAATAATTGCCTGCTACACAAATTAAACCTGAAAGCAACTTGCTTCCTTTGTTTAAGAGAGAAATAAAGATTCCGTGGACCAAATCAGATCTCAATTACAAATATGAACTTCATTGTCTTCTCATTATACTCTCACTGACACCCATGGCATTCTAGTTTATTTATTTATTTCTTATATTGCATTTACAGATTTTGGTAACCAGCTCGAATCTGCTTAATCTCGCCCCAGCTGGAGCTCTAGAACGGATTTAATTGGGTTCTTCTTTTTAGTATTGCCACAGATTTAATGTAGTGGCAAATAATGTTAGAAATCCTGCATTTTTATAACTATACTTAGTATAGAATACCCTCTTAAGAAGTATGTATCTGTTTGGTGAGAACAGCTGCAGAATTCTAATATAGCATAGCATAGCACAGCATAGAATAAAATAGAATAGAATAGACCAGGTTGGAAGAGACCTTCAAGATCATCTTGTCCAACCCATCATCCAACATCATTTAATCAACTAAACCATGGCACCAAGCACCCCATCAAGTCTCCTCCTAAACACTTCCAGTGATGGTGACTCCACCACCTTCCCAGGCAGCCCATTCCAATGGGCAATCACTCTCTGTATGAAGAATTTCTTCCTAACATCCAGCCTAAACATCCCCTGGCACAGCTTGAGACTGTGTCCTTTGTTCTGGTGCTGGTTGCCTGGGAGGAGAGACCAGCCCCCACCTGGCTACAACCTCCCTTCAGGTACAATACAATACACCAGGTTGAAGAGACCTTCAAGATCATCATGTTCAACCCATCAACCAATCCAGCCCACCTAAACAACTAAACCATGCAGCCAAGCACCCCATCAAGCGACCTCCTGAACACCTCCAGTACAGGTGACTCCACCACCTCCACGGGCAGCCCATTCCAATGGGCAATCACTCTCTCTGTATAGAACTTCCTCCTAAGATCCAGCCTAAACCTGCCCTGGTGCAGCCTGAGACTGTGTCCTCTTGTTCTGGTACTGGCTGCCTGGGAGAAGAGACCAACCTCTGCCTGGCTACAACCTCCCTTAAGGTAGTTGTGGAGAGCAATAAGGTCACCCCTGAGAGGTAGGTGCAGAGAGCCTCCTCAGGCTGACAGGTGACAGTCTCTTTTCATTGTTGCTCAGAAACAGGACAAGGAACCCTTTAATAATCTATAGCAGGAAGTTCAAGTTTACAGTCTTAAGTAATCAACCCTCTTTTCAGATTTCTTTTGAATACCTTCATCATCACGATTGTGTGTCATTCCATCTGCCTGCTACTCCAACATAACTGCTACATTTCTGCTTCAGTAGGAGTTGAATCCACCACTTTAAATATCCTAAAGCCTTCTGAAAGTTTAATTTTCTGTCTGTGATTGTCTTCTGTCTCGTGCCATAAAATCACAGATATCCTGTATAAAGAAGCCTGAATTCTGTCTGAGGGCAGCTATAAAAGTAATGCAGTATAATCAGAATGAAGGCACTTCATGTAGAAAACCATTTTATTGATGTATGTTTGCATAAAACAAAACAAATATAAATCAGGAAGAGCTTTGCTGAAAAGTTTTTTACCCCTCTAACAAATGAATTATTGCATCCATAGAATCTCATAGGTATTGGAATTGGCTCTGCTCTTGCATCCAGTCAATAGTTCCCTTTTAAATTGCCTATTTCCCACAAATTATAGAAAACAAAAATGCTGGTGGAGTAAAAGGAATTTATGTTAATGAGACATTTGCCAAAGGTTGAACTTTTATATATTGTCTTACTATACTTAAATTATTGTACCTACTCTGTTTAAGCTACTTGTCTTGTGGACCTATATAATCATTGTAGAGAAACAAATGACATAATCCACTTGCTGAGCACTAAGGGTGATTAAAAGTAATCTGAAATACTCATTGAATTTGATTAAAATAACCAACATTATAAATTTATGCAGGAGAGTAGAATTGGATATAGGCACAAACTTTCTCAACTCTATTAATTGCTGCTATTGAATCACAATATCACCAAGGTTGGAAGAGACCTCAAAGATCATCAAGTCCAACCCATCACCACAGACCTTGTGAATAAACCATGGCACCAAGTGCCACATCAAATCCCCTCTTGAACACCTCCAGGGATGGTGACTCCACCACCTCCCTGGGCAGCCCATTCCAATGGCTAACAGCTCTGTCTGTGAAGAACTTTCTCCTCACCTTGAGCCTAATCTTCCCTTGGTACAGCTTGAGACTGTGTCCTCTTGTTCTGGTGCTGGTTGCCTGGGAGAAGACACCAACGCCCTCCTGGCTACAACCACCCTTTCAGGTAGTTGTAGAGAGCAATAAGGTCTCTCCTGAGCCTCCTCTTCTCCCGGCTAAACAATCCCAGCTCCCTCAGCCTCTCCTCCTAGGGCTTGTGCTCGACATCTCTCTCCAGCCTTGTTGCCCTCTTCTGGACCCGTTCAAGAGTCTCAATTTCCTTCTTAAACTGAGTGGCCCAGAACCAGACACAGTACTTGAGTTGTGGCCTAACCAATGCAGAGTACAGGGGCACAAAGATTTCCCTGCTCCTGCTGGCCACACTATTCTTGATGCAGGCCAGGATGCCATTGGCCTTCTTGGCCACCTGGGCACACTGCTGGCTCATGTTTAGGTGGCTGTCAATCAGCACCCCCAGGTCCCTTTCTGTTTGGCAGCTCTCCAGCCACTCTGACCCCAGCCTGTAGCTCTGCATGGGGTTGTTGTGGCCAAAGTGCAGCACGTATTACATCCTAACAATTTCCTAGCTCAATCTCCCAAAGCAAACTATTCAGGTGACCTTAGATGGAGTGAATTATTAAAAAAAAAAAAAAAAAAGAAAGAAAAGTTATCTCTGGAAAAGTAGTGTTGGACTTAGTTCTTAACTCATGTACTTTGGAATATGTTATATAATGTTTATTAAAATAAAATATTCTAAAATAGAAGCAGTCATCACCAGAAACAAAACTGCTATTCGAAGACACATGAGGTAGTGAATTTTCTCTCTCTCTCTCCCTTGCACTCTCATGCAAGAATTACAAGGTGTTAAAATGTTATATGTCTTGGGAAAAAAAATGTTCACAAACCCATCTGCAGCTTCTAAAGCAGAAAAGGAAGTTCAATTAACTTTGCTGCATTACTTGAACCTCTGAATAAATCAGTGACTCCCAACATCATACAAATAAGGTATCAGCATGAAATTGTAATGCAAAATAAGTGCTCCAATGTAAGAGAAGGTTAGAGGTTTTTATATGAAAAATAAGTAGGAGTAACTTTGAAAAGGGTTGTAGGAATCCCACATACATAATGGACAACAACAGAAGAAATACGACAATCATCTTGACATTTGGCCCTTGGGAAAAGTGAGACAGTCTTGGAATTTTATTCATGGATTTCTGGAATGCTGCCAAATGTGAAGAAGTCACAGCTCTAAAGAAGTACTCAAAAGCACATCCAAACTCACATATCATGACAATAGATTTCAAATTCAGGGAGGCTTTTTCTACATGTTTCTACACGACATATTGTGAATAAATAGCCAGTGATCAATGAAGAAAATCAAGTTTCTCCAAGCAGTTAAATAAAAGAATGAAAGTCTATTTCCACTTGCATATTCCAGCCTCAATGTCTGATCATGGTTGGTTTAACCAATTCTAAAATATTCAATCCAGCTATCATCCTGCATCAGGAACAGTGTGGCCAGCAGGAGCAGGGAGGCCATTCTGCCCCTGTACACTGCACTGGTTAGGCCACACCTCGAGTACTGTGTCCAGCTCGGGGCCCCTCAGTTTAGGAAGGATGTTGACTTGCTGGAACGTGTCCAGAGAAAGGCAATGAAGTTGGTGAGGGGTTTGGAACACAAGCCCTATGAGGAAAGGCTGAGGGAGCTGGGGTTGCTTAGCCTGAAGAAGAGGAGACTCAGGGGTGACCTTATTGCTCTCTACAACTACCTGAAGGGAGATTGTAGCCAGGCAGAGTTTGGTCTCTTCTCCCAGGCAGCCAGTACCAGAACAAGAGGACACAGTCTCAGGCTGCACCAGGGCAGGTTTAGACTGGATGTTAGGAGGAAGTTCTATACAGAGAGAGTGATTGCCCATTGGAATGGGCTGCCCGTGGAGGTGGTGGAGTCAGCTTCATTGGTGGTGTTCAGGAGGAGACTTGATGGGGTGCTTGGTGCCATGGTTTAGTTGGTTAGGTGGGTTGGATTGGTTGAAAGGTTGGACTCGATGATCTTGAAGGTCTCTTCCAACCTGGTTTATTGTATTATTATTGTATTATCCTCTCCATGCTTCTAACAAAAGAATACAAACTACCAGGATCTATTGCAAGTTACTAACTTACGGGTTTCAGCCTGGATGTTGTAAAAAAAGGCCTCATTGTGAAGTTTCAAAATTGCTTTAGAATCCTTCAGTATGGTCCTCATTAGAAATGTTACACTTCCAGAGGAAACTGAAGGAAACATTCCTTTCTGACTCTAATTACTGAACAAATTGTGTTCAGAAATGTAATTGATAGCCCTTAAATTGTTACCCTAGAAGTACTCTGAGAATGCTTGTCTCACTTATGTGCTGTTGGAGTATACTTTCTACATTTGTTAGGCTGTATACCTAATTCCTGTATTGCATTAGTGAGCTCCACACAGTAATTCCCTGTGTAAACATTTACTTTCCTCCACATTTTAAAACCGACTGCTGAAACACTTTAAATTATCTTAATTTTTTAACATGGATAGAAGTAAAAAGGTAAACTTAACTGAAGCTTCTCTGCTATTTTTCATTACTTTGTGTATGAGATTTATATATGAAAAATTAAGGCAATATGCCTACAGTTCTTGAATTTGGGAACTGAATTATAAGGAAGTCTGAACGAATACTTGAAAGTGTTTAGTCATTCTTGATCTGCTGTGAAAGCAATGAGAGTTTCACCACTGATCTCTTGGAAGCGCACTGAGCATTATTAAATCCACAGATGACACTGACATCAAACCCCTCTACCATGGGATGTCTAACATAAAGAACTTCTTTTCATGATCAATCTTTAAATTCATATATATTGTTATGACATCTTCATTAGGAAGAAATTTTAGTGCCTTTCTCAATGATGTTATGAAGCATTTCAGAAGAAATGTTCTGACTTTCTTTATGACACATTAACAAGAGAATCAACATATTCAGATCAGCACACTCATACTTTTTTTGTTGCTCTGCTCAGGAGCAAGATAGCTCTATTGTATCTCCCTTCTCTTCTGCTGCTACAGCAAAACTATATCCCAAAATCTTTTGCCTTCTTTCATGTCTGCAGAGGTCCAAATCCTACAGCTGAAGTGATGGCCACAGATCCAGCTGCAGGAAGAAGCAAAGGGTACATGACTCACAATAGGTACCATGCAAGTTATAATAATAATACAATAATACAATACACCAGGTTGGAAGAGACCTTCAAGATCATCGTGTCCAACCCATCAACCAATCCAACCCACCTAAATACAATACAATACAATACAACCCACCTAAACAACTAAACAACTAAACCATGGCACCAAGCACCCCATCAAGTCTCCTCCTGAACACCTCCAATGAAGGTGACTCCACCACCTCCACGGGCAGCCAATTCCAATGGGCAATCACTCTCTCTGTATAGAACTTCTTCCTAACATCCAGTCTAAACCTGCCCTGGTGCAGCCTGAGACTGTGTCCTCTTGTTCTGGTACTGGCTGCCTGGGAGAAGAGACCAAACTCTGCCTGGCTACAACCTCCCTTCAGGTAGTTGTGGAGAGCAATAAGGTCACCCCTGAGTCTCCTCCTCTCCAGGCTAAGCAACCCCAGCTCCCTCAGCCTCTCCTCATAGGGCTTGTCTTCCAAACCCCTCACCAACTTCATTGCCCTTCTCCGGACACGTTCCAGCAAGACAACATCCTTCCTAACCTGAGGGGCCCAGAACTGGACACAGGACTCCAGGTGTGGCCTAACCAGTGCAGTGTACAGGGGCAGAATAAGTTGTGGCACCAGTGCAAATAGCTCCTATATCACCTTGCAAAGTGAATAAATGGGATCTGAAAATGGGCGGATTCCAATCCACAATTTCAATGAGTGGATTCCAATTCTATAATTTCCAATACAACACTGACCGTGCTCAAAACTCTGATAGTACATAAGGGTCCAAGCCAAAACGGGTTCTTTGAGTATCTTCAAACAGCACACATAGAGACATTCTTCTAGTGTATATATCCCATCTGAGATCAGCCTTCAGCTGATTATCTCAGTGTAAGGTCCACCTAAGCTCTGCTGCATGCATCTGATGATCCCCTCACACCAAATGAGTTCCAAATGGTAGATACACAAAACACCTTAGACTTTGGGAAACAAGTTCTCAAAACTTCTAGTATCTGTGTCTCCTTTATGTCTCTTGCTTTCTTGAGTTTACTCTTTCACCTTTATAATTTACCTGTGAGTTGAATAAAGTACCTAGAAAGCAAAATGTATTTATCCCCATTTGCTTAATTAGTCTTTGAAATTTCTCATAATTTTGTTCTTTGCTCACTAGGCTGGCTGAGTGCAGTCTGGCTCAGAGTATCAGCCAGTTTTGAGGGGAGTTTTGCCAGCAACACCTCCCTGTGCTCCAGGTTTGGAGAAAGAGAACAAAATGCTGCAAATAGAATTTCACCAAATAAGTAATATCTGGTAGTGATTATTTAATAATCACAAACTGTAGTCCGTGATTGAAGTTCAACCTAAGCTGCATGCCATATTTACATATCTGCTGTCCCACTTCAGTCAGAGCCTATTTTTTTTCTTTTGCTTGTTTCCTATCAAATTACTGGTTTATACTAGGGCACATTACAACACTGTCTGCCCTAATATCTTCCCCTGATGTTAAACTATTGTTCCACTTACAGGCTGTTGGGGATGTCTTGCTCTCTCTTCTCAGTCACTGGGCCTGTTAGCCAAATTCAGAAGTGATATGTAAGTGCTGTAAGATAGATCACATAATATTAACTTGAATTCCCTCTGCATTTCATATTCTGCTCTTCAAAATGTGCAAAGCAATGTAACACAATATAACTTTCATACCAAGTAGCTGAAAGGAGTCGGGTAAGCTAAAGCATTTCCTTCCATAAATTATGCTTTCTTCCAGCTGTTTATTATGTGAGTGAACTTTGTTTTAAGTTCAGGAGGTCTGAGGGAGAGAGTAAGGGAGTAGACACGACTCTTAAGTTAATTCTTTGTTGGTTGTGGGTACACTGGAAAGTTCATAGCCTGCAAAAGTATAGGCTCTGTGTGGGCTAGTTGAGCTCAAAGGCAGTTTAGCTATGTTAATTACAGATCTGCCTGGCTCCGTGTGTTTATGAAGATATTATACTCCTGAGTCAGCAGAATCAAGCCAGCTAAGAACATTTTGTGGGGGTTATTTTGGTGGTAAATGCAAATGAGACACCCGATGCCTCATGCAGACTCGAAGGGAGAATGTATTGAAAAACTATTCAACTCTCTGGACTGTTTCCATTATTTTCAGTATCTCATTTTCTGAGTAAATATAATGGAGCTGACTACAAAGCATGCTGCATGCACTGCTCCTCATTTTTACCTTGTCTATTGCTTCTGAATTCAAATATGCTCCCTCCACTGAACTGCATATATATATATGTTTGAGAAACAGAAGTATTTTAATGACAGTCTTACCTACTAGGTAAAATAAAACATCCTCTGCCTATTGGCTGATTTTGGTGTGGTTTGGTGGTTTTGTTTTTTTAATGAAAAGCTTTTTGAGACTCTCATATACAGCTGCTGGTGAGAGAGGTGAGAATAGAAAGTGTGTAGGTGTGTCAGAAAGATCTGGGGGGAATGTAAAAATAAATAAAAGTAAATAAGTGTAGGAGGGGCAGTGGAAACAGGTTGTGTGCATGAAGGCTGCATCAAAAAATGAGGCAAGTAATTCCTTTGAAATATATTATTACTGCCTCTGCTGAGGAAAACAGTAAAAAAACCCAATGCTAAAGCTCAGAGAAATCTGCTTGGTATCTCCTACTTTAAAAGTTGTTGGTGGGAATGGCAAGCTAAAAACCCCCTGATTTTAAAAAGAAGTGGATCTTTAGTGTCTCAATATTGTCTGTGTATTTCCCCCAGGTATTCATTCTTTTATGATGCTTCAGTCTGACAGCCTACACTACACAGCAGGCTAGCTCATGAGAACTGAATTCTACATTACTAGGTTTTCCATATTCATTGTTCAGTAGCAGGTGGGTGTGTTTGCAATA
The DNA here is from genome assembly GCA_015227895.2 of Colaptes auratus. Taxonomy (NCBI): domain Eukaryota; kingdom Metazoa; phylum Chordata; class Aves; order Piciformes; family Picidae; genus Colaptes; species Colaptes auratus. Next base: position 9,650,262 of record CM037632.1, on the reverse strand, counting down.
GATCCTTTTCAGTCAATCCTCTTTATCACAAGAAGATTACAAGTTATGTCTTCCTAAATTCTAATTCTACTGTGGAATTTTTAACAGTAAAAATTTCAGTGTTGCTGGTATGACCATACTACTAGAAAATGCATATCAAGAGTAAAACTGACACTCTAGATCCCACTTGAGTATGCTATGGGCCAGTTCTGGGCCCCTCAGTTCAAGAAAGACATTGAGCTACTTGGAAGAGTTCAGCGCAGAGCCACGAGGATGATTAAGGAAATGGAACATCTTCTGTAGGAGGAGAGACTGAGGGAGCTGGGGCTCTTCAGCTTAGAGAAGAGGAAACTGAGAGGTGACCTCATCAATGCTTATAAATAATGTAAAATCATGTTTATAAAATCAATGTTTATAAATATGTAAAGGATGTGTCCCAAGTAGATAGAGCCAGGCTCTTCTTGGTGGTGCCCAATGACAGAGCAAGGGGCAATGGGTGGAAGTTGAGGCATAGGAAGTTTCACATAAATATGAGGAAAAATTTTTTCACTGTGAGAGTGACAGAGCACTGGAACAGGCTGCCCAGGGAGGTTGTGGAGTCTCCCTCTCTGGAGATATTCAAAACACATTCCTGTGTAATCCAGTGTAGGTGATCCTGCTCTGGCAGGGGAGGTTGGACTGGATGATCTTTTGAGGTCCCTTCCAGCCTTTGAAATTCTGTGATTCTGTGATAAATATCATCATCAAAATTAATCACAGTAATGCTATGTTGTTTGTCTTGAATATAAACATATTTGAATGCAAAATTTACCGTGTGTCTAAATTAATCTCCAACCTCTCTGCTACTTTATCATCACTCTAGCAGTGTCTAAAAGCCATGTCCACAATACAGAGAGCTCCTGTAATATCTGCCTTGCATGAGCATCCTGAAGGCATTGCCTAACCTGGAATTATTGCTGGAGCAGTACAAGTACATGAATTTAACATGCAGTCATACTGTTAGAGAACATGATTTCTTTCATATTTTAAACTTGAATGGCTATTTAATAGGACAAGTAACTGCATCCTACCCAGCTTCAGTGCAAGCACCTGCATTAAGAATAAGGTTAGTGAAGCTTTGTAACTAGGTGGGGTTTGGTCTCTTCTTCTCCCAGGCAACCAGCACCAGAACAAGAGGACACAATCTCAAGCTGTGCCAGGGGAGATTTATGCTGGATGTTAGGAGAAATTCTCCACAGAAAGAGTGATTGTCCATTGGAATGTGCTGCCCAGGGAGGTTGTGGAGTCACCATCACTGGAGGTGTGTAGGAGAGACTGGATGGGGGCTTGGTGCCATGGTTTAGTTGATTAGATAGTGTTGGATGATAGGTTGGAATGATGATCTCAAAGGTCTCTTTCAACCTGTTCTGTTCTGTTCTATTCTATCTAGTCTATTCTAGTCTAGTCTAGTCTAGTCTAGTCTAGTCTATTCTACAAAAAAAAAAAAAATTGTGTTGTTTTTAAAGAGGAAAAGAGATTGTCCAAGTACTTTGGGTTGTGGCTCTTTAAAAAGGCTGCACTGTTTGCTATGATAATTTCCAAACAGTCTCTTGTCTGAGAGTAGAGACACACAAAGTGCTAATCTGAAACAAACATCAGACTAATGAGCACTGAAGTGCAATGTATACAGCAGATGAAGAGTTTTGCAGTCAAGATAATGAGAATTCAGTCTCCTTCACTGAATTGATCATGTTGATGTGAAAAGCCTCTATCCACATAAATGCACACTTTTAAAAATAGTCCTGTCAATATATCTTTTATTCTATCAGATACTCCATAATGAAATAAAACTGTATATTATTTTCTGGGATATCTGGAGATATTTGAGCTCTCTAATTCTAAAAGTCCTCTTTCTCCTATGTGGCATTCCCTTAGTGTACCTCAGGTTGAGGAGTGGAAAAGCTCTATTATATGCTCTGATTCCTATTCAGTCAATTAGTATACACCCAGGAGTTATTCTCTGGCAGACTTACCCATAATTGAATTTATGTCAGATAAGATGTTGTGCTTATACATCCACTGGGAGCAGAAATGAAGACATCAGCCATAAGGCACACAAAGATCTCTATTTCCTATAATCTTGGTGAAACAGCTGCTATTTTAGTGTATTGTACAGATGCTTAAACAATTCAAGGACTGATTTACCTGACTCTTTTACGAATACTGGTCATTACTCCAACTGAAAATATGTGAGGTCAGGCTCTCCCACTGCATGGAATTGGTAGATGACAATGTTTTGGTAACCTATAGCATCGTCAGTGGTGTAAGGACCACTTACACACTGTTTCAGCAATTACAAGTGTCATGAAAATTTGCAATGGGTTTGGGACATTGCTAATGAACTTAGACACTTTCAAACTTGAAACCTTAATGGGTATACCACTACCAGTTCTTCTTCTCAGAAGAACTGATTCGTTTACAATATTACAAGCCATTTTGAAATTCTACACTGAGGAATACCCATTAGAAATGAAAAAAAAAAACTTTTTAGATGATACTGTGTCATTTCATTTCCTGAATGTAAATTTCATTCTGAGTACATTCAAATAGAAAAAAAGAAATTGTAAAAGTTATTACGATTAAAATATACAAGGGTAAGATAGCATCTAACTGCAACATGTTCCATTTACACACCCTTCATCTCAAGCCCACACAGACAATGAAGACAAATGGGCAAGTTTGCACTGATTCATCTACATGGACTCAGGGCAAACCAAGATTCCACTGCTTGCTTTGTTAATTTGTTTCTTTGCAACCTCTTGATCACAGAATCACAGAACATTAGAAGTTGGAAGGGACCTCCCAAGATCACAGAGTCCAACCCCCCTGCCAAAAACAGGCTCACCTAGGGTAGTCTGCACAGGAATGCATCCAGATGGGTTTGGAATGTGTCCAGAGAAGGACACTCCACAACCTCACTGGGCAGCCTGTTCCAGGGCTCTGTCACCCTCACTCTAAAGAAGTTTCTTCTCATGTTGACGTGAAACCTTCTATGTTCAAGTTTGTAACCATTGTTCCTTTTATTATTGTGCACCACCGAAGAGAGATTGGCCCCCTTCACTTGGCACCCACCCCTCAGATGTTTGTAGACATTGTTGAGATCCCTTCTCAGTCTTCTCTTTTTCAAGACTAAACAGCCCCAGGTCTCAGCTTGTGCAGTGTGAAACAAACAAGATTAGATGCTGGTTGTAAAGTTGGTTGTAAAGTAACATGCAACCAAAAGTGAAAAAAACTGAAGCGCAATCAACTCAGATAAATCAAATTAAATTGCAAGAGCATTTCCATATCATTACAACAGGGCATTGAGTTACTACCCAAAGAGGTAAGTGATTAACAGATCCATGTGCTGGGTTAATTTTCTTCCATAAAAACAAAACAATAGAAAATGACTGTGTGTCTTTAATACTTACCATGGTGAACAGTTAAAAACTTTCCCATTGTGAAGAATTTATTCGACCGGGAGAAAATACTTGTCAAAATAAACAGAGCGTTTTAGTTCGCCCTGTGAGAAACTCCTATTAGGGACAAATGTTTGAGTCAGAATATTTCTTAAGCTTGAAAAATAAACTGTATTGCTAAAAGAGATCCTTCAAAATGCACACTGAAATTGCTTGATTCTTCGTCTGTTTTTACAGATGTAAATCACATTTCATTTCAACCACCAAAAGAAAGTAGAGAATTTGGGACACACTGTCAAACCATGCAGCACTCCGGGGCAATACTCCATATATAGTCAGTGACTGATTGTCCCTTGATTAGATTCTGCTCCAGATTGCTTTTCTTCACTTGTTTCTTTTTATTTACAGGATCCACAATTGCAATCAAATCTCAGACACAAACAAATAATCACAGTCTACTTTTGCTGAAAAGAGATTTCTCTTTACACGGAGGGGAGTCCTAACACATTGGCCACAGCAACCCCATGCACTGCTACAGGCTGGGGTCAGAGTGGCTGGAGAGCGGCCAGGCAGAGAGGGACCTGGGGGTGCTGGTTGATGGGAGGCTGAACATGAGCCTGCAGTGTGCCCAGGCAGCCAAGAGGGCCAATGGCATCCTGGCCTGCATCAGGAACAGTGTGGCCAGCAGGAGCAGGGAGATCATTCTGCCCCTGTACACTGCACTGGTTAGGCCACACCTGGAGTCCTGTGTCCAGTTCTGGGCCCCTCAGTTTAGGAAGGATGTTGACTTGCTGGAACGTGTCCAGAGAAGGGCAAAAGTTGGTGAGGGGTTTGGAACACAAGCCCTATGAGGAGAGGCTGAGGGAGCTGGGTTTGCTTAGCCTGGAGAAGAGGAGACTCAGGGGTGACCTTATTGCTCTCTACAACTACCTAAAGGGAGATTGTAGACAGGCAGAGGTTGGTCTCTTTTCCCAGGCAGGCAGCACCAGAACAAGAGGACACAGTCTCAAGCTGCGCCAGGGGAGGTTTAGACTGGATGTTAGGAGGAAGTTCTTTACAGAGAGAGTGATTGCCCATTGGAATGGGCTGCCCAGGGAGGTGGTGGAGTCACCATCATTGGAGGTATTCAGGAGGAGACTTGATGGGGTACTGGGTGCCATGATCTAGTTGTTTAGGTGGATTGGATTGGTTGATAGGTTGGACACGATGATCTTGAAGGTCTCTTCCAACCTGGATTTATTGTATTGTATTGTATTGTATTATTGTCTTTTTCAAAGAATAAAGAAGGGAGTTTGCCACACATAAAGAAAAGAATCTGAACCCTTTCTTTTTCTTTCTGGCTGAGTGCTACAAAATCTGCAGGGGGGATACTAGATCAAGTGCAGAGCTAATATCTTGCATTTTCAACTCCTATCCTAGCCCTATATATTTTACTTCATGCTTGTTCATAAGGGAACACTGCCAGGCTCAGGTGTCTTTAATAGTACTCAAGGACGATCTCTTGGTTTCTGACCCAGTCTTAAAAAGCATAAACTGTTTGCTGTATCTATCCCTCTTCCTCATGCTATAGTATAATTTTAATGACATTGCTTATGGGCAAAATGAAGTGTGGTTTAGGATATGTGCATTTTACTTAATTGACACATTTTATTTTCCACATGTTCTGCAATAATCATCAAAACCTGAACAACCCCTTTGCTGTGGGATTAATCACCATTAAACACTAAACCATAAGAACACAGAGTAGCTTGTCACAAATTAACAAGCTCTATAGATTTAGCAGGCATTACCACAGAACCAGTGCCTAGGCCATCTTTAATGGCCACTTGTCATTATAAATGTATTCAAATTTCTACACCAAATCTATGATTGATTCATTTTACAAATGCATTCAATCCACTAAGGTAGCCTGCTCAGGCCATTGCCAGAAATCAGAGAGCTGACAAATGACTTAACTTGTTCCTTGAATGTGCTCAAATAACTATAAAGTTGTCACACTCATAAAATCCACTAACTTTAGTATGTAGCAGACTCAATCATGGAGCACTTCCCATTGTGTGGTCTCCGTACAGAGAAAGGAAAATGACAGAACAAGGAAGGACATGGACCTGATGGAGAGGGTCCTGAGGAGGGCCACAAAAATGATCAGGGGGTTGGAGCCCCTCTGCTACGAGGACAGGTTGAGTGAGCTGGGGTTTTTCAGCCTGAAGAAGAGGAGGTTCTGGGGAGATCTGATAGCAACCTTCCAGTACCTGAAGGGGGCCTACAGGAAGGATGGGGAGACACTGCTTACAAAGGCCTGCAGTGACAGGATGAGGGGCAATGGCTTCAAACTAGAAAGTTCTTAATAGAGAGAGTTGTCAGCTGTTGGAATGTGCTGCTCAGGGAGGTGGTGGAGCCACTATCCCTGGAGGTGTTCAAGAGGGGATTGGATGTGGCACTTGGTACCATGGTTTAATAGCCATGAGTTGCTGGGTGACAGGTTGGACTTGATGATCTCTGAGGTCTTTTCCACTCTTATTGATTCTATGATTCTATGAGAGCAGATTTAGATTGGATATCAGGAGAAGTTATTCACTAGGAGGGTGGTGGAACACTGGAACAGGTTGAGGTCCCTTCCCTAGAGATATTTGATGAGGCCCTGGGCAGCCTGGTTTAGTTGGGGATGTCCCTGCTGACTGCAGGGAGGTTGGACTCAATGACCTTTGGAGGTATTTTCTGTCCTGGACCATTCTATGATCTCTTCATTCATCTACAGGCTTTCAGATCATGTCCACATACTGAGGGTGATCAGATATTTCAGTTGCATGTATAACAAACATAGTCTATAGGGAAGAATGTTAAAAATAAGGAAATTGTGTTACTTACCTACAGAGTACTGTTACATTTGCCATGTGCCAAATCACTCTTTTTGGTCAAACATAGACTACAAGACAGATTTTTAGATGAACTGATGACTCCATTTACAACAAAGACTGAAATAAAATATGTCACACTCTTTCTAAGCCAAAACCAAGGCATGTCAATAGAAAAGTTTTTGATGAAAATTACTTGGACAATGATTTCTTGAAAGCATAAGGAGTACATAGTGGAAAATACTGAATTATAGACACAGGAAAAAATATTTGTAACTGATGTATACGTTAATTTGTGGGAAAGCCCTAGAGCCACAGAGACAGACTGCAAAGAGCTTGGTCCTAGAGGGAGAGGGGGCAGCCAAGAGAATTAGCTATGATGCACCTCTCCTATGAGGACAGACTGAAGGAGATTGGGGCTGTTCAGTCTGGAGAAGAGAGGCTCCGAGGTGACCTCATTGTGGCATTCCAGTATCTGAAGGGGGCCTACAAGAAGGCTGGGGAGGGACTTTTCAGACTATCAGGGAGTGATAGGACTAGGGGGAATGGGATGAAGCTGGAGGTGGGGAGATTCAGGCTGGACATGAGGAGGAAGTTCTTCACCGTGAGGGTGGTGAAGGCATGGAATGGGTTATCCAGGGAGGTGGTTGAGGGCCCGTCCTGAGGTGTTTTAGACCAGGCTGGATGAGCTCTGGCCAGCCTGATCTAGGGTAGAGTGTCCCTGCCCATGGCAGGGGGGTTGGAACTAGATGATCCTTGTGGTCCCTTCCAACCCTAACTGAAACTATGAAACTATGAAACTATGAAGGGTGAATGTTGACAGCAAACATGGGAAGAGGGCTCTACTGTATGCAGAAGCAAGACATGAAATGGAAGTGTCAAGGGCGCAGATCAAACTGTAATGTAGTGAGAAAAGAAAAACTGTATTTTGCCTAGACCAGTTTGTCTCTGTTTATCTATATATAATAGTAATAAAAAGTGATGGGAATCATCAGCACATGCTTTATGTTTAGTATTTATTACTTGTTTCTTTATTTATTACTTGTTAACCCATGCAAGATAAAATTAGAGTTGAGTGGTTCATAAACTCCCGGTGGTATTTTAGGCTGGATGTTAGGAAGAAGTTCTATACAGAGAGAGTGATTGCCCATTGGAATGGGCTGCCTGGGGAGGTGGTGGAGTCACCTTCATTGGAGGTGTTCAGGAGGAGACTTGATGGGGTGCTTGGTGCTATGGTTTAGTTGTTTAGGTGGGCTGGATTGGTTGATGGGGTTGGACGCGATGATCTTGAAGGTCTCTTCTAACCTGGTTTATTCTATTCTATTCTAGTGTGTCAGTTCCAAGTGCCAGTAAGTTGGTCAGGGATTATCCATCTTAAAGGACTGTAGGTGCAAGAAACTTTCTTTGAGAGATTCAAAAGTGTCCATCCAGGGAGCACTTGGCTATATCCCCATTGCCTTAACACATTGCACTCAGGGAAAAAAACAAAAGACCAAAGCTCAGCCTTATATTACAGCAAGAACATGGGATAGTCACACAGATTAATACGGTGGTGCCCTTTAAAATGTCATTAAATCAATTCTCCACAAATCAATTCTCATTGAAATTACATTCATCTAGCCTTCTGTTCATCCTGCTCTGAGCAATAATCCTATTTACTGCTGTTCTCAGTGACCCCTGGGATAATAATGCTTCCTTTGCTTGCTCTGCACATCTCTTGATAGTAATGAGTTGCCCTGTTCATGTGCACTTCTAAACTCAGGGTTAATAAAGCAATCACTTGTTTATTAGAGATAATCACATTTGCTTCTCTCACTTGATGTTGTAATGTGGCATATTTCAAGAGATAAATTTTATTTGCTGAGAGTAGATGCAATTTCAGTATATTCCAAAGTTCTGGATCACACATATCACATGCATTTCCAAGTTTTGGTTCATCAAAGCCACAAGGAATGGGCTAAATGGTATCTGGGGTTTTTTTCCCCCCTAGATTCAGAAGGCTCTCTGGTGAAAACTGTACTTTTCAGGTTAGTAAACAGAAAACTGCATTGAGAGAGAGTGAAAAAAGTCAGTCAGTATTTTATTGGTCATTACAGAAAATGTCTGTGTGCTGCTGCTTTATGGATACGAGACATAAACATTTGCACTATAAGTCATATGCAAGTTGAGGGCAATATATAAACATTTGCTATAGACATTTTTTATGTTAAAACATGCCTGCTGCCCTATGAATTTGAAAACTGAAGGAATTTCTGTGCTGGTTTATAATTGTGTCAACGAATTTTAAACATACCATATTTTTCTGAATTCCTTTTAATAATGGTAATTCTTTCCCAGTCTAGCTAGCTTAACCTGTTAACCTTATAAAACAGCCTCAGAAAACAAGTGATCATTAATGCAAACAGTTGTTCTCCTCAGAGCAATTTGAGAAATGAGAAGAATCAACCACTTTTGTTGTATAAAGTTTAGTTCCTCTCCAAGTAAAGCATACACCACAAAGTAGTCATGCTTACCTTCAGTTAATGACTTTTGCTGATATGTTAGCTCAGTTTAAGTGAACACAGAATTAGCTATACAGAACCAATTCCCACAGTCCCTAATCTTTGTTCTGAATGGCAGAAAATCACACAAAGTGTTCCTTTTCCCATACACCTGGATCACAGAGCAGGGGGACCCTTGCTTACAATACAATACAATACAATCAATACAATACAATACAATACAATACAATACACCAGGTGGAAGAGACCTTCAAGAT
>CM037632.1:9583246-9641223 GCA_015227895.2 Colaptes auratus | reverse complement strand
TATTTTGTGCCTTTGAAATGAATCACCTTAAACTATTCATCTTCAGAGTTTATGTTCAGCCGTATTCATGTAAAGCCACTGACTGTGGTAAAGCCACTGACTGTGGACTTAAGATTAATGGGAGAATTTAGTCTAAAATTTTCATCACTTTTTTATTTAATTAAAAAAATTTATTTAAGATACATATGAATACATTTCTTTCAAGTATTTTGAAACTTCTTTGACTCCAACCAAGTAAAACTACCTAATGGAACTTGCAACGTTACACTCCAAAACTCCTTTACAAAGTGCAGCCACTGTGGCAGGTCAGAGGCAGACACAACCTACCAGTTACTTCTGGTAAGCTTCTGCACTAAGCTTTATATTTATTACTGCCTAGAGATTTTTTTTAATTCTTTAGCATTAAAGAACCAACTGTGCATAGTATTAAGCAGCTAGCTTAAGTTAAGAATATCTTGAAAGTTCCTGAATAAGGATGGCAGCTCTGTAAAAAATCTGCATTATTATAATGACTGAAATCTCACTTAGGATGAAATAATGTGAAGTTGTACAGTTTTGCAACAAAGCTGGTGACGGGTTTGGAGCACAAGCCCTATGAGGAGAGGCTGAGGGAGCTGGGGTTGTTTAGCCTGGAGAAGAGGAGGCTCAGGGCAGACCTTATTGCTGTCTATAACTACTTGAAGGGAGGTTGTAGCCAGGTGGGGGCTGGTCTCTTCTCCCAGGCAACCACCAACAGAACAAGAGGACAGTCTCAAGCTGCACCAGGGAAGTTTAGGCTGGATGTTAGGAAGAAATTCTTCACAGAAAGAGATTGGCCATTGGAATGGGCTTCCCAGGGAGATGGTGGAGTCACCATCACTGGAAGTGTTTAAGAAGAGACTGGATGAAGCACTTAGTGCCATGGTTTACTTGATTAGATGGTGCTGGGTGATAAGTTGGACTCAATGATCTTGAAGGTCTTTTCCAACCTGGTTAATTCTGTTCTGTTCTGTGGTCTTAAAGCTGCTACCTTATATGACTATTCAAAGATTTCAGGTGTTCAGCTCTTGTGCTTAGCATAGCTGAATTAATTTTTCCAAACAGAAATGAAAATAGAGTTCATATGTTGCTTAAGGTGAAATAATCCATGGTCAGAAAAAATAGCCATATATATTATTACTCTCTCTTCACAAGCAGGAGATGTTCTGACACACTCACTCTATCAATAACTATAAATTAATTTGGGTGTTTTGGCAAATAGTTCTATAAATTTGCTTAGCTTCAAGGAATTATTTTGGGTTTATAGCTTGTGGGAAACTGTCTCTACTAACCATGTACTTCAAGTGCTAAGAAAACATTTAAAATCCTATTGCTGACAAGGGATGACTAAGATCTTGTTGCCAGCTTTTAGCACACAAAATGTTTTTGTACAAGAGAAGAAATGAGTCAGAGGTTAGGAAAACTTATTACTCTTCATAGAAACCCAACAATTGTTGGGTTTTTTTTTTTCAGCTTTTAATCAAAACCAAAATAATGGACCAGATATAATTACAATAGAAGTGGTGTGACTGTACAAAGAGTTGATGGACAGTCCCAGTGATTTCATTCCCTAGGATGAAAATAAGTGACACAGAAATTCATAGTTTGATACTTGAACTTCTAGTGTGTTTTTTAGTTTGAGTTGCAACAAAGAAAACAATGAACACTCCCTGAAAGACTGGGAAATTAATACTGGCCCACATATTGAAAGATGAAATGAACAGAGGTTAGAATTTTGTGCAAACCAGATCTCATAGTTGGCCTTTCTAAAGCACGAATTTCAGACTCAGCTCTCGGTGACAGCTCTAGAACTCTCCCCAGATTTTTAGTTTGTCCTAACAGCCTGCTGGCAGCTGTGCAGTTATGACTCACTGAACATTTCTCAGAAGACTTGCTTTTACTTCCCAAGAGGTGACCCTCACATACTTTGTGCATCTGTATTATGTCTTTTTGCTACACGAACTCATGTGCCAGCCGCAGCCCATCACAGACATACCACAGTGTGTGTTTTTAGGCTGTGCTTTTAAAATTTTTTGAAAGATCATGAACAAAAAGTTCCCTCAGCCTCTCCTCATAGGGCTTGTGCTCAAGGCCTCTCACCCTCGCTGCCCTTCTCTGGATATGTTCAAGAGTCTCAATGGCCTTAAATTGAGGGGCCCAGAACTGGATACAGAACTCAAGATGTGGCCTAACCAGTGCTGAGTACAGTAAGTACAGTAAGTACATAATGAATTCATAGTTTCATAGTTTCAGTTAGGGTTGGAAGGGACCACAAGGATCATCTAGTTCCAACCCCCCTGCCATGGGCAGGGACACCCCACACTAGATCAGGCTGGCCAGAGCCTCATCCAGCCTGGCCTTAAACACCTCCAGGGACGGGTCCTCAACCACCTCCCTTGACAACACATTCCAGGGCCTCACCACCCTCACAGTGAAGAACTTCCTCCTCACATCTAGCCTGAATCTCCACACCTCCAGCTTCATTCCATTCCCCCTAGTCCTATCACTACCTGATAGCCTGAAAGTCCCTCCCCAGCCTTCTTGTAGGCCCCCTTCAGATACTGGAAGGCCACAATAAGGTCACCTCAGAGCCTTCTCTTCTCCAGACTGAACAGCCCCAACTCCTTCAGTCTGTCATAGTTTCATAGTTTCATAGTTTCAGTTAGGTTGGAAGGGACCACAAGGATCATCTAGTTCCAACCCCCCTGCCATGAGCAGGGACACTCTACACTAGATCAGGCTGGACAGAGCCTCATCCAGCCTGGTCTTAAACACCTCAAGTACATAACGACTTCCCTCCTCCTGCTGGCCACACTATTTCTGATGCAGGCCAGGATGCCATTAGCCTTCCTGGCCGCCTGGACACACTGCTGGCCCATGTTCAGCCAGCTGTCAATCAGTACCCCTAGTCCCTTTCTGTCTGAAATTGAGGTGCAACTCCTGGTTTTAGTTTCTTAAACTTAACTTCATGTATCTTTTGCTCTAATGCAAATGATGGTTTTCTCACATGTCATTTTGTATTACTGTTGCAGAGCTATTTTTTAAATCTTCAGTCATCATAATCCATAACACTAGCTCCATTTCCTAAGAGATTACTGACATCTGTTTAAACACTGATAGTTCTCCATCCACACGGATATTTAACTCAAGCTTGCTATTGTGTCAAGATATTAAGTCTTGAAAAGATACCAGATTTAAGGCTTAATTACAATTATTTAAGCACTGATGCAGCACCATCAGAAGGAAGCATTTGTCTCCATACTATTTACACACAGGAAGCAGGACTGAATTTCAGTCAAACTGCTATAAAAACAGATGAGGTTGGCTAAGCTTCACAAGGTGCTTGCCACCCCAAAGAAAATGTGGACTAAGTGGACTCAAAGCTCTATTTGAAAATCAGATGATTTTTGTGGAGCACTGCTGAGGACCTGGTTCAGAGCTCATCAGAGTTAATGGGAATGAACCTCTGACTGTGTCAGAGGACACAGTCTCAGGCTGTGCCAGGGGAATTTTAGGCTGGAGGTGAGGAGAAAGTTCTTCACAGAGAGAGTTGTTGGCCGTTGGAATGTGCTGCCCAGGGAGGTGGTGGAGTCACTGTCCCTGAGGGTGTTCAAGGGGGATTGGATGTGGCACTTGGTGACATGGTTTAGTAGTCATGAGATGTTGGGTGACAGGTTGGACATGATGATCTTTGAGGTCTCTTCCAATCTTATTGATTCTATGATTCCATTTTGATGTATTTTTGATTACGTATTTGGACAGCTGAAATATTAAAATTCCCAATAGTAACCTTTGATAAAGGAAAATATCTTTTACCTCTCATGACTTAAGTATCACCTCCAGGCAACAGGAATTCCTGAGGAAGCTATTTCAGCAATTGCAAACAAAAAGGATTTGAATATGTTACCTCTTTTCTCTTCTCTCCTACTGAATTCTTTAAAAGAGAGAATAAAGAAAGTAATTGTTTTCAAAGAAATCCTTTCTTGGATAAATGACAGTAAAAGTGTGGGAATTCTATATGTTTCATTATTATCTTTTTTCTGAGTAGACTTGAACATCTTTTTTTCCAGAGCTGCTATCTACAGTTTCTGTGTCTCATGTTAACTTGATCACATTGTATTTCTGAGTTCAAAAGAACAATTTAAAAGAAAATATTCCTTTCATTGATTCTGTGAAGTACTTCTCATTAGCAATTCATATACTAGAGATATGTGCTGGTTTTGATTTTGATGAAAAAACAAAACAGAAAACACAAACCAGAAGCAAGACAAAAACATGTAAACTTTTACATGTCAGGTAAAGAACCACTAGTTTTAGATTTCTTGACTAACCATAAAGTGAAGTTACTGCCTTATGAGTTAGACATTGCAATTAATTGTGCAAGCACTACTTGCAGGTTAAGTCAATTCTATAGGGAGTAAGACCCTCCCTCTTAGCAATGAAGTGATGTAGGAAGGTGCAAAAGATCATGTTAAGCATTTCCCCTGTGAGGTCTCTATCCAACAACTGAAAGGAAGCAATGAACAGAGTTATCAATTACTCAGCAGACAAGACTGACACGAGTTTTTATTGCCTGAAAGAGTCCGGCAGAGAGCCACAAAGATAATGAAGGGAGTGGAACAGGCTTGGAGAAGATGTATAAACATTGTATACACATGTATAAACATGTGGCACAGTTGGCAGCACATAAGACTCTTACTGGGAAGGTTGTGAATTCAAGCCTGCAGTGGGCAGGAGTGTTCTCTCTGGGCCAGGGGAAGTTTACGCTCGAGGTGAGGAAAAGTTCTTCACCGAGAGAGTCATTCGCCATTGGAATGTGCTGCCCAGGGAGGTGGTGGAGTCACCATCCCTGGAGGTGTTCAAGAGGGCATTGGACGTGGCACTTGGTGCCATGGTCTAGTCGTGGGGTCTATGGTGACAGGTTGGACTCGATGATCTTCAAGGTCTCTTCCAACCTTAGTGATACTGTGATACTGTGAAGAAGGAGACTGAAGGGTGACCTCATTCATGTTTATAATATGTGAAGGGCAAATGTCAAGAGGATGGAGCCAGGCTCTGCTCAGTGATGTCCAATGATAGGACAAGGGATAGTGGGTACAAGTCAGAGGATAGGAGGTTCCATGTGAACATAACAAAAGACCTTTTCACTGCAACGGTGACCCTGGAACAGGCTGCCCAGAGATGTTGTGGATATTCAAAACCCACCTGGATGAGTTCCTGTGTGACCCTGCCCTGGCAGGGAGGCTGGGCTAGATGATCATTCAGGATCCCTCCCAAAGCCTAACTTTCTGTGATTCTGTGACTGACTGGATTCAAAATGTTACAAAACCTTAAAAAGTTATTACAAAGGAAAAATAAAAGGCATTCTCAATTCTTCATGCAATTTCTTAAGAGGAATTGGATGACTGGATGATCTCTGGAGGTCCCTTCCAACACCTAACATTCTGTGAATCTGTGAGTTGCTTTTAGAAGTGATCTATATATCGTGCTATGGTCACAGTTTGAGTTTAGTGACTAGTATGGTCAGGTTAAATTAAAATTTAGCAGAGGTTTTATTCTGATGCTTTGTACAGCATAAGTCAACTTGTGAGGCCCCTGCATCTCCCATTTTTAGCTCTTCTTCCATATCCTAATTTCTCCTTCCGTTGAATTTCATCAGATCTTACTCTGAGAATTTCACGGTGTGGTTTCCTTACAAAGCAAGTCAAGCTGGAAATATGTGTGAAGAATTGAACTTGGAGAATGGAATGGGGCTGAACAGAAGTGAAACAAAAGCATAATACACTTGTGAAATTCTTAGCAAAATTACATCCATCTCTTTTGCTCTTATTGAGAGTACTCTTGAGACACCACCATTCAACTCCAGAGTCTTTTCAGCATCTGCTTTTTTAACAGAAGATTTAATTTTGAACTCGTACCTACTTGACGGCAGCTCTTAATCAAGTAAGCAATTACAGATTTTCTCTGCAGACTATAATTGTTAATCAGAATTAAGACTCATGTGATGGATCACTTCACCCTGATATCACCCAGTCTTCATTCTTCAGCATCATTGCTCCTGTTTTGGTGTCACATTGAGAAACAAGGCACGCTAGAGGTAAAGATGGGGAAAGATGTTAAGCATCTTGGCATTACAGTAAAAATACATTCTCCCTTTCTCCCACAATTTGGTTATTTTTTTAATTGGCAAATAAGCTGTGCTCTTTGAGTTCATAGAGCTTGAGTTCATAGAGTTCATAGAGTTTGAGTTTTTAGAGCTTCCAAAGAGAGAGGGACCTGGGGGGTGCTGGTTGATAGCTGCCTAAACATGAGCCAGCAGAGTGCCCAGGTGGCCAAGAGGGCCAATGGCAATCTGGCCTGCATTAGGAATGGTGTGGCCAGCAGGAGCAGGGAGGTCATTGTGCCCCTGTACTCTGCATTGGTTAGGCCACACCTTGAGTACTGTGTCCAGTTCTGGGCCCCTCAGTTTAGGAAGGACATCCAAGACACCTGAATGTGTCTAAGAAGGGCAACAAGGCTGGTGAGAGGCCTTGAGCATAAGCCTATGAGGAGAGGCTGAAGGAGCTGTGATTGTTTAGCCTGGAGAAGAGGAGACTCAGGGGCGACCTCATTGCTCTCTGCAACTACCTGAAAGGTGGTTGTAGCCAGGAAGGGGTTGGTCTCTTCTCTCTAGCAACCAGCACCAGAACAAGGGGACACAGTCTCAAGCTGCACCAGGGGAAGTTTAGGCCCGAGGTGAGGAGGAAGTTCTTCACCGAGAGAGTAATTCATCATTGGAATGGGCTGCCCGGGAAGGTCGTGGAGTCACCATCTCTGGAGGTGTTCAAGAGGGGATTGGATGTGGCACTTGGTGCCATGGTCTAGTCATGAGGTCTGTGGTGACAGGTTGGACTCGATGATCTTCGAGGTCTCTTTCAACCTTAGTGGTACTGTAATACTGTGATAAGTCTTTTCATCCCTTGGGTTCAAAGGTCTTTTCATCCCTTGTGATGCTAGAACCTGATTTCTCAGCCTCCTAGAAATTATAAAGCAAAAAAACTTGCTAGTTAGATTACATTTTCCATATTGTCAAAGAGTTGGTATCTAATCTTTATATTTATTTTTTTAAATGTGGGGTTGTTGGGAATCTACTGTAAATTGATTAATTTGCTATCATGCAGTCATTGCAATCAGGGACAGACCAGAGGACAAATCAACATGCCTCAAAAGTCTGTCATCAGAAATGTCATAAGGAAAACAGAATCACCGAATCACAGAATCACCAAGGTTGGAAGAGACCTCAAGGATCATCAAGTCCAACCTGTCACCACAGACCTCATGACTAAACCATGGCACAAGTGCCATGTCCAAGCCCCTCTTGAACACCTCCAGGGATGTGACTCCACCACCTCCCTGGGCAGCACATTCCAATGGCTAACGACTCTCTCAGTGAAGAACTTTCTCCTCAACTCGAGCCTAAACTTCCCCTGGTGCAGCTTGAGACTGTGTCCTCTTGTCCTCTGTTGCTGGTTGCCTGGGAGAAGAGACCAACCCCCTCCTGGGGGGGATGTCTATGCTTCTGCCCTCTCAGCCATAAAATTATAACCTCTTTTTAACATATAGGAAGTCCATGAAATCAAGAAATGTTGCATATTCAGATACAAATCAAAAGCTCAGTGATCTTTTAGGTTTTGCTTTCTACGACACAGTCTCAGGCTGCACCAGGGGAGGTTTAGGCTCGAGGTCAGGGGAAGGCTCTTCATAGAGAAAGCCATTGGAATGTGCTGCCCAGGGAGGTGGTGGAGTCACCATGCCTGGAGGTGTTCAAGAGGCGATTGGCCGTGGCACTTGGTGCCATCATGGTTTAGTAGTCATGAGGTCTGTGGTGACAGGTTGGGCTTGATGATCTTTGAGGTCTTTTCCAACCTTATTGATTCTGTGTGATTCACAGTACTGCTCTGTGATTCTGGTCTCAGATTTATTATTCCACCTGGTGTAATTTCATTTAAGTAAACTGGAAGCAGAGTCTAGAGCAATTGTCTGAGCATCCAGAAGTGAAAGCCAAAATATTTCTTCTTTTAGATCTTCTTTCCATATGGGTCTCAGCTCCATTCTTACAGAAGGCACCATTTCAATTGCTGCAATTATTATTACTTTATTGTTGATCCTGAAGGACCTTACTCCTCAGTCAGATAAGATTATTTTCTCCTTGACTAAGCAAGACCTAATGACTAAATCTTGAAAACACCTTTACCATGGTTTCAGTTTGTCTGATGTGGAGTTCACTTTTGTGTCAGCCAAAGGTTAGAGAATTTTTTTGTCATCTTGTTTTCATTGTTATTCTTTCCCTAACTGTTGTTTTTCACAACCCTCATTGCCTTAAATTGGGGATCTACAGTGGGTCTTTTAAAACTCAGCATCATTTCTTGGTTTATTTTCTCTACCAGGAAAGTAGATCTACAGTAATAGTTACATCCCATACTAATAAGCTAGCTGGTGTTCAGGAACCTGTGTGGCAATCATGAATAGAGTGTCCATTCTGCTCTCAAGCATCATTGTGTGCTTACTCTCAGCAAAACTAAGTCTTGTCTGTCTGTCTGTGTTTTAGTACCTTAGAAAATTATAGGATCATTTTACTAAACACAAGGCTTTAACTGTCAAAGGGGCATATCAATTAAGAAGTGAAATGTGACCAGTCACCCATAGTAAACATAATTACTAATCACAGGATCACAGGAAGTTAGGGCTTGGAAGGGACCTCTGGAGATCATTGCATCATGTTTCTCTTTTTTTACTGCCATCTATCCCTAAAAATCCTGCTGTTCTATGCTACTTGGTGATTTTACCACTATGAATTCCAAAACTACTAGTCATCTTACTCTCAAAGCAATATTGAACTGAAAATGTCTAGAAAACAATACAATACAATACAATAAATCCAGGTTGGAAGAGACCTTCAAGATCATCGTGTCCAACCTATCAACCAATCCAATCCACCTATTTCCCTGGAACCTTGAGCATTTTCTATTGCAAGAGACAGAACTAGCACAAAATAAATGAATTTAAATTTTCCACTAAATTCTGATATTTGGATTAGAACATTGCTAGGAGTACTAATACATGCCAACATAAAAGGGAAAAAAAACCCTTTTAATTATTTATTTTTTAAAAGAAGCTCATAAACCAAAATTAGTGGTCTAATATTATATCAAATCATATTTGGTTTAATAAATCATAAAATTCTTTCTAAACACACATCTAAACTTACCAAAGCAGGGTCTGCATGTGGAATGCCATACTAGAATAGAATTAGAATAGAATAGAATAGAATAGAATAGAATAGAATAGAATAAATAGAATAGAATAGATAGAATAGATAGAATAGACCAGGTTGGAAAAGATCTTTGAGATCATTGAGTCCAACCTATCACCCAACACCATCTAATCAACTAAACCATGGCACCAAGCACCCCATCCAGTCTCTTCCTAAACGCCTCCAGTGATGGTGACTCCACCACCTCCCTGGGCAGCACATTCCAATGGCCAATCTCTCTTTCTGTGAAGAATTTCTTTCTAACATCCAGCCTAAACCTCCCCTGGTGCAGCTTGAGACTGTGTCCTCTTGTTCTGGTGCTGGTTGCCTGGGAGAAGAGACCAACCCCCACCTGTCTACAACCTCCCTTCAGGTAGTTGTAGACAGCAACAAGGTCTCCTCTGAGCCTCCTCTTCTCCATGTTAAGCAACTCCAGCTCTGCCAGCCTCTCCTCACAGGGCTTGTGCTTGAGACCTCTCAGCAGCTTAGCATTAATGATAGCTGGCCTGTAATTTATCTATTTTTTTTCCCCACAACTATAAAAGTGTTTCCAAAAATTGTGAGGGTAAACATAGGATTTGTTTTATTTGAAATGGATTCCTGATTAGGTTAGGCACTGTTAAAATACAAAGCAGAGTTGCAACAAAAATCAGTAGCAAAATTCTGAAGCAAATAATGTACCTAAGTGTATTTCTGTACAACTGTGATTTAGAAGAGATCTTCTACTCCCTAAACTGCCCAGATGTAGACCAGCCTTGGATAAAATCTTTATAGCCATGTTATCACAAACCCAAGACTAAATAAAAATCACCGTTACTGAATCCTGAAATAAAAGTATAGCACCATCCTAATGAAGGTTTATGGGAAGAGATTAGTTTTATCTGTGCTCAGTAATGGTGACAAAAACATATTCACAACATTAGTCTTTAGATTCTCAGCTAATGTACGCTACAATCTTCACCTACTGATGGGCTTCTATCGCTAATCCACTTGCTGAGCAGTGTCACAGCTTGGCTCTAGGATTTGCAAATTGGCCTTTCAAACTCTGCTCCACAGCCATTTGTTTTCTGTGAAATGATGGGGGGCATTTTAGCGCAGAACACAATGAGGTCTTAATTTTACAAAGCAGATGTATTCCTAGTAATTCATTATCTTGATCATAGAAGCATTGCTTAAAGAGGTTTTATTCCTTTCATTACCTGTGTAACACAATTAATGCATCTATGAAAAGCACAGTGCGTTTCTGTCATTTACCATAGCACACTTGAGTGACTACATTTCCTCATGGTCAAATTTGCTTCATGACTATTCCATTTTCCCAGTTACATCCTACTTTAAATCACAGAGAATGGCCCATAGTACTTGATAGCACAGGTGGCTGGTAAACTATCAGTCCCTGGACAAAATAACTATGAAGGAAAAATCTCTTTCCTTTGAATTACTGCATAGTTTTACTATGTGGACAAGAACTGTGAATCTCTGTCACACAGACAGGTTACTCAGCAGCAATCATCCTTCCTAGTAATTTTTTTCAAGTTAATGGTTTGTGCCTGCCACGGTGTAATAGGAGAAGACAGCAGGTGCAAAGAATTTCTGCAATTAGGCCCACACATGTTTGGATCAGTCTCTGAGTTTCTTGGAAAAGAGAAATAGCTTCCAAGTAACTGCAAGTTCAATTTGTGAGATACCAAGGAACACAATCAATCTCCAATAACCCAGATTCACAAACCCCATTCTCTTATAGTTTACGGTTTCTTAAAAAAGAATTCCAATGGTTTGTGGGAGAGTCTATTTGTGATAACAGAATCATTTCTATTACAAATTCATCTTCCCAGATTTATGTGATCAAATTTTGATAATTAGAATGTTAGAAAGTAGCTTTTACATTTTTTTTTCCTAGGAGTTCACAGAATCAACCAGGTTGGAAAAGATCTTTGAGATCATCAAGTCCAACCTATCACCCAAAACAATCCAATCAACTAAACCATGGCACTAAATGCCTCATCCAGATCTTCCCACACTCAAATTTGGGTCTGATGCCCATGCACTAGGACCAGAGAACCACTTATGGTAGACCAGTGCAGCTCTCCTTCTGGAAGAACTCACTCTTCTTACTGTTCTTTGTAACTCATGCACTTGTGCCTGTACAACAAAGGGTTTCCATCTCATACTCCTATTGTCTCCATACTCACACAGGAGAGACC
This sequence comes from Colaptes auratus, assembly GCA_015227895.2. Taxonomy (NCBI): domain Eukaryota; kingdom Metazoa; phylum Chordata; class Aves; order Piciformes; family Picidae; genus Colaptes; species Colaptes auratus. Next base: position 9,629,709 of record CM037632.1, on the reverse strand, counting down.
ACAGGGTTCATTGTGGCGTGGACTGTTCCTGTTTAGCTGGAGGAGAGTTCAACTCTGCTGGCTAAACCCATTGGTTCCTCTTCAGCATAGTAGTGCCCTGGCTTCACACAGCCTGCTCTCAGAAGCAAGCCCACTCCCCCCCACACAGATGGGCAGGAAAAAAAAACCCAAAAAAACCCTCAGGGTTGAGATCAAGAGTTTACTGAGATGATAGCACTGTACAGTTACCTTAGGAGAAGCTGTGTGGGATTGTTGTTTATTGAACTTAATACTGGCCTATCAAAATCATGTTGGGGTTTGTCAATAAATTATCTAATATCCAAGAGTAGTGGAACATCCTGAAAGTAGCCATATTAAGCATCTAGCAATCACTAAACTCAATAATCCCTATTTGAATATTAATTCATTAGCTGTGCTTTCTCAATAGCACTGGTTTCACAGTCTGCCCCCTTTTTCCCCTCAAATGCCAGAGCACCTGGGCTCTATTGGGGCCTCCTCCCACCACAGGTGTGGCCACCTGGCCCTCCCCACCCACTCCCTTTTTAATCCCCCCAGGAAAGGCAGAAGGTCCAAGCTGAGCCCATCTGGGCTGAGGGATCCTCCTCTCATCGCTGGTGAGTGCCCCTGGTGCACACTGGGTGATGGTGGTGGTGACAACAAAGGCCGGGGGGCCTGGTGGCCCCCCGGTCAGGTAGGAAGTAGGTTGGTGTCCTCTCTAGTATGTTGGAATCCACCAGGTTGGAAAAGACCTGAGAGGTCATGAAGTCCAACTTATTACCTAATGTCTCATGACATCTCATGGCTTCAATTGCCACATCCAATTCAGTTTGAGCATCTCCAGGGATGTTGACTCCACCAGTCCTTCCTGGCTAGTCTGCTCCACTGCCCAATTACTCTTTCTGTGAAAAACTTTCTTCTCACCTCTGCCTAAACTTCCTCTGGCACAGCTTGAGACACTGTCTTCTTGTTCTGCCACTGCTTGTCTGGGAAAAGAGACTGACCTCCGTCAGTCCAGCCTTCCCCACATCCACCAGATGGTCACCTGATCATAAAAGGAGATCAGGTTTTCAGGCAGGACCTGCCCTTCCTAAATCCATGTTGTCTAGGCCTGATCCCTTGGCTGATTGTGTTCAAGATGACCTGTTCTCTAATCTTTCCTGGCACTGAGGTCAGGCTGACAGGCCTCTAGTTTCCAGGTTCCTCTATCCAGCCCTTCTTGTGAATGGGCATCACGTTGGCCAGCTTCCAGTAATCTGGGACCTCTCTGGTGAGCCAGGACTGGTAGTAAATGAAGAAGAGCGGTTTGGTGAGATCATCTGCCAGATCTCTCAGTACCCTAGGATGGATCCCATCCAGTCCTATGGACTAGTGTGTATCCAAGTGGCTCAGCAAGTCTCTATTTTCTTCCTCATGGATTTCAGGGGCACTATACTGCTCCCTGACTCCATCTACTGGTTCAGGAGGCCAGTTATTCTGAAGCCCTCCTGTCTTACTGTTGGGTTACTAGGTTACAAACTTCCCCAAACAATATTGTTTTTCAAACCCTTTAATTGTAGTTCTAGATCATCTTTCACTATTTTATGCAACTTAAAATTTATCTAGATAGATAGATAGTGGTGTTTTGGTTTGGTTTTGTTTTTTTTTTCTAAGGCAGGCAGGCTGGCTTGACATCTTTGTTAAGTGAATTTAGAGACAATAAGAGCACCGTTTCCTGTTTGTACACATGGGAAGCAAAGACAGATTAGCATTCCAATGGAGCTACTTACTTACTCATCAGCCATATATAACAAAGCGCCTACATCTTCCAAGTGCTGTCTTGGCTCAAGTCTGTTTGGTTTGTGAAATCTGAGAGATCACAGCAGGTGTTAATTGCAGGTCGTTATGGGATGTTTACCTTCTATTACTGTGTGGAATAAATGGAAGAAACATAACCATGCTGGAATTTCCAGTCCAGTAAGCCAAATTTCAGATCATTTACCTGAAGTTCTGTGGCTTTACAGCATATTAAGAACCCTCTCTGAGGTTAGGTCTACATGTAACAATTCTCATCTTTTACACAGCCATCGCGGCTAATTTGAGACAATTTAATGCTCCGAGGTCTTTTGAAGCAGTATCTTTTATATTTCTGAAATTATAACCCATGAAATGGCTGTTTTTCTTTGTCTGGTGACTGTAGCATTTTCGAGGCAAGTAAAATGTCTTATATGCTAAGTCATTTGTTACTGGTGTCATGTCACACCACAGGAAAAATAAATAGCAATTATGTTTTTGTAGGGGATTTATAATCCGCTGCCATTGACTGGAAGCCTTTTGTTTTCATTGTCATTTAATTTATTTGATTTCCTACATTCTGGCAAAAATCTCATACTATTCTTTCTTTAGAAATAATAAAGCAGCCCTTAGAACTTCTGACACGTGCTCAGTAGTACTCAAGCTTATACCGTCTGCCCAGAAAACCTACGTTTAGCATGGAAATAAGGAGGAACATAGCAATTCGAGCTTTGTGCCTTTAAGGCTAGGATATAAAGACCTTATATAATTTCAGAAGTATTTCAGTATTTCCACAGTCCCTCTTCCTCTTTTGGGAGTAAGTGCTGCAAAGACTTTCCCTTAAGGAATTCCTGACAAAGCAGCTCTGTTAAACACACTCCATAGGAGACACTGAAAGACAGGATGACTGTTTTCTGTATTCTTCAAATTAGTTGAACACTTCATTACAAAGTAATTCCTCTTTCCTTGCAGTACTTCTAGGGTTTTAGTGCTCCAGAAAAACAGATAAAAATGAGAGGCTCAGGCAATGCAGCTTTTGCCCCATGGACTTCCCTGTTATATCAGACCACTATTACTGGCAAAATGCTTCACAATACAGGTTTACAAACTATTTTGCTTTCAATCATTCTTCTCTTCTGTCAAAGCTCCTGAAAGATGTTCAGCAGATGCACTCTGCAGTTTACAGGAGTAAGATTTGCAGGAGCCCATCAGCTTACTTTTCCTGCATCTAAGCTTAGTAACTGCAGAAAGCCTCAAACATTGTGTTTAAATGCAGGATGGGTTAAATTCCCATTGTTCTTCTTTGAGCTTTCAGTGTCATGCTCTCTATATCTCCATGTGCCCCTGAAGTCACTTTATCTGGAAGCTGAGAAGAGGTAATATTTCTGAACAAGATTCTGTTACAGATAACCACTACTAACAAAAGCATACTGTATGTTGCCTCTATTTCTTGTGTTAAAATTTGAGAGCTTCAGTTGCCAATACCTTATTCAGGGTTTCAAAAGTGGGGAAAAGACTTTTGGAGACACGGGAAGAATGAGAAACTAAAGGTTTCAGGAAGAGTAGAGCTGTGATTTACTGTGCGGTGGTGAAGTCTATCCTGGATGCCTGAGTTGGCCTTTTGGAATCCACTGTGTCCCAAGTAAGGAAAACCAAAAACTTCAAGTCTACCCTGATAGGAAGCATGGATTTCCTGTATTTCTTAACATACAGCTTTATAGCTATTCTTAGCATACCCACTTGATGGAAAGTGCTTCTAAAAAAGATACAGACATAAGCGTCTTGATTTGATCCTGGAGCCAGCAGGCTTTAATGGGCAAGAGAGAGCAGCAGGAAGCTTCTCTCCCCAGTGATGAAAGTGAATGGATTCAGTTTCTTAACAGATTACCTGGGGTCCATTTAGGATGTTGGTGGACTAACTCTTTTTGCCCTCCTTGAGGAGACTGGTGATGCTGAAAAATGTTGACCCAATCATAAACATTTCTACTGACAAAATTTTACATTTATTTAATTTTGCCCTTTTCAGAGATTTAAGAGTTTCATCTATATTTCATATATCCAACAGTTATGTTGTACTTCAGTCCCAACAGGATTTTAGAATGTCAATGATCTCATTCCAGACCGAAATTTAGCCGCACAATATTTAAAGGCAAAGGAAATTTTAGCTTATCTGAAAAACCAGTGGATTTCACAGCTTCTCAAATAAACAGAATTACCTGTCTTCAAGCAATATAGATTATGCATGTTGGAAAGATTCTTTCACTCTTTAAAGTGACTAAGGAGGTTACATAAAGAGAAAAAGGGAGATCTTTATAAAAATGTTTGAGTTTTAATGAAGCCATAACTCCTGCAAATTGTCCTAACCTTTCTAGTGATGCCATCCTATCCCAGTTCCACTTGCACTATCTTTGAAGAGACAGTAAAATATCTAAAGAGTCAGGCATGCATGGATATATTAATTTCCTAATTAGCTTGTCAGGAAGGTACCTAAAAAAAAAAACATCAGTAGTCTTCCTGACTGGATTTTGGCCCTCCTTTTCATTTGATGCAAATGCCTCAGGTATAGGCTTATTAAAGAATATAAGCTCTATTAAGCTTCCAGAATAAAACAATTAGAAATAATATTTCTTTTTAGCTGAATAACTGTCCAACACTAAGATTTTTCATGTGTAGAAGCTGCATAAAAGTGGAGTTAAAACATTGGATAACATTAATACCTTCAATACCCTTCCCATAATTTGTTTCAGACTTCAAACACTGGATGTGACAATCTGCTCAGAGTTAGCATATGGTTCAGTGTGAATACAGTGCTTGAAGCAGAGCTCTAAACCAACAATTTCTATTTGAAGTGAACAATGTGTTCATAAGTGAATCAGATACGTATTCTGTGAAAGTTTCTGAGCAGCTCTCTGGGTGGGGACTGTGATGAATCTGTGGACCTTCTGAAGAGCTCTGGTGAGGAAACATTATTGGGTTCCATGAGAAGTTGGAAACTCCCTGGACTGGATGTTGGAGGATGAGAAACCACAAGATAGGGGACACCTGGACTAGCTTAACAAGTAACTATATCAGTACTATCACTAACCCATAAGCATCTTGAGAAGAGTCTGTTACCCAATCACATGAAGCCACACTAACAAGATAGATACAAATATGTGTTGCATGCTGGAATAAATGGAGTCTTTTGTCTTTCTCTAAACTCTGCTTGCATTTTATCTCCGTCGCTCTGACCATCTCCCTATCCCTACACAGCAACAAGTCAACACTCCCAAAAAGATTCCTCATTCTAACAGAGAGAGAAACCATGTGCACTTTGATCATCTAGATTTTGCTAGCATGTTCTGGGATAAAAATGTTGTACTATAGAGTTGTTCCAGTTGTAGAAAATCTCTAAGATCATGGAGTCCAACTATTGACCTAACATCACTATGGCCATTAAACAATGCTCCAAAGTGCCATGTCTAGACATTTTTTTTTAACACCTCAAGGGATGTGACTCCACTACCTTCCTGGGCAGCCTATTTCAATACCTCACTAACTGTCTGTATGACAGTTTTCGAGTATCCTGGTCTTGCTAAAGATAATGGCAAAATCTAAATGAGGTAGGATAGATGTAATCATCCATTTGACAGAGCACTATTTGATGAATTTTTATTCTCTAAACTTCCAGGGCTGTATTTATTCCTTTCACAACATATATGCCTCAGGATCCTCCTGATGGGGCAGCCTAGATGAATAAATAGATATGTTGCAGCATGAATACTACAATAGAATTATGATTAATCAGACATAAATATCACAGAATCAACAAGATTGGAAAAGACCTCAGAGATCATCAAGTCCATCCAACACCTCATGACTGACTAAACCATGTCTTCAAGTGCCACATCCAATCCTTTTTCGAACACCTCCAGGGACAGTGACTCCATTACCTCCCTGGGCAGCACATTCCCATGGCCAATAACTCTTTCTGTGAAGAAATTTCTCCTCACCTTGAGCTTAAAATAAGGCAAACCCAGAAAAGTAAATAAATGTGCTTCTGTATTCTAACAGTCTTCCTACTCTTGTCTTTGTTATTCATTTTAAGGAACAAGGCCTTTGGGAAGGAGCTCTTTTTCTCATTCTATGTCCCACATCTAGAATAATGTGGCCCAGGTATATTGCCCATAAGGCACTCCTGAAACGAAACCAATAATGAGCCAAAAATTCTGTCTATTTATGAAAATAGAAGTCATGCATACTAAAACAAAAGCAGCCTTTTATCAAGCCCCAACAAAACTGAGAGTTGTTCAGCATTCTATAGCTTGCCTTAGTTTTCCCCTTGTAGTGGGATAAACTGTCCAGGGATACAGATCAGTACACACGTGGAAGCATTGAGATGTAATTTATTTTTAAGGCAACTACCTTAGGTTTTGTAACTCACTTAGGAATCTGTATAAAGGTTTTGCTTGCATTAAATTATTTTTTTCACTTTTGATTCAACCCACAGTGGGACAATCAACTTGAGGTTTTAGCTATGATTCAGCCTTGATCACAGCATATTATTATACCCACACAAGCGTCATTTGCTTTTCTTTCTCCAGCTAGAGATGATTGGGTTGCTTGCAGCTTTCTTAATTAAAAATCTGCTTATTTTCACTGGACTTGGGTTAAGAAGCTTAAGGGATATGGTGAATACCCACTTTATGACAGAAGTGAAAATTTATCTGGGCCATAAAGTAGAAGTGAGGTATAAGATTAGAGTTTAGTCTTTTCCCTCTTCATCTTCTGCAGCTTGATACAGCACAGTCCACATTTTCAGTGGAGACTTTATTGTTAGCTGTAGATAATCTACTATTTGCACAGCATGATGACCATTTTAAAGAAATTATATTCACACCTGGGCAGGCCAGATAATAGCATTGATACTGAAAGACCAATTGTACATTTTAGCAGCAGATTTTGTGAAGAAGCTTGTATGCAACTTAGTTACAGTCTCAGACCTCCCTGAATTTACCTACAACTGACAATTTTCAATCTCATCCTCCTGCTTTTGTAAGAAGGTAGTTTAGATAATAAGGGACTAACATAAAGAGCTCTGCTCTGCAAATTGCACCTGCTCTAGACAGTGTGCCTTCTGTGAAGATAAAGGGAATATACAATTCATAGGTTCCTTCCAAGAAAGTGGAATCATCTAGGGATGTGGTTTTTTATGTGGTGCATTTTGTGTATCTATAGGAAGAGGGGGCAAAATGTTGCAAATCACTAGTAAGTCGCTGAACATGCAAGTGCATTGGACAGCAAGTATTTGTCCTCTCCAAAGCTACATGGAAAGATCACATGGAAAGGATGAAGAGACTATGTTATGCTTCCCCTTTTTAAGTACTTGTGGAAGTACTTCATGTATGGGACATTTGAATTCATACTCTCTTCTTGCAGTCAATACTGAGTCTGATGGAAGCACACAATAGAACTTGTCCAGTGTCCTAGAGTAAATCAGAGAGGGATTGTCTTCACTTGCTCACTGTCCTTCCTGATATAGTGTATATGAACTCTTAAGTATTTCTTAGAGAGGGGGACTTGGGGAAGCCCTCAAAGAGCACAGGATAAAGTCAGGCCTCCTGCTTGAGCCTCTTGTTTGGGCTTAATCCTGTTTCCCTTACTTCTCCTGTGCCCAAGAACTGCCTTGCTGCTGGTTGTGACCACTGTGCATTTGCTGGTCAAAATTTGTACACTTTTTATTAGTATCAGTATTGGTTTTGTTCTTCTGTTAAATTAATTTTCATTTTAACACGTGGGTCTTCTATGGGTCTTCTTGATCCTCCTTCTCTGCTGGGGAGGGGTCATTGAGTGAAAGATCAGCTGCTGTAGTTTAGCCCCATATATGAGCTAAATATAGATGAGATACCTGAAAGAGCCTGGAACTGCCTCAACTCTTTTGTCTGATGCTTATGTCAAAATTCAAGGAAATTCCTTTTGGGACTTGCTTTCCATGACTTTTGACATGTGGGAATAAAATTCCATGTGGAAATGAAATAAAGAAGAGTTTGTTGTTGGAGGGAAAACAAAGCCTTCCTCTACTTGATACGGAAAGTTGCTTGTTGGATTTTTAGTTCCCTTTTATTTTTTCTTCTAGAAATAAGAGCTATTTCACCTGTATTAGGTATGGGTCTATTGCTTCACACTTTTGCTTATAAAATTTTAAAAGCTAAAGGTTTGAATAACTGTCAAGTAGAGATTCTGCCCTGATTAAAATGGGAAGGCAGGCTGAATAATGAGATGGCATTTCAAGTTTTGCCCTCTATATTTAAATTAAATGGTGACCTAGAGAATAAGAGGGCATGAATATTTAAAAAAGTTACTAACTTGAATCAGGTCTTGGACAACCAACAGCTGTGAATCATCTGTTCATTAAAGCAAGAGGCAGAAATGTTGCTGACCTTAACTGGCAAGAACAAGGTGGCCTTTTCAGCAGCAGGGGCCAGTTTTTGGATTCCCATCATTGACCGTGTTGTTATGACAACAGTTACCATAGTATGAGATACTTGGAAGAACTAGGGACAGCTAGGGGCAACTGGTTACTCTTTTTTAATGTGTGCTGTCAGCCTCTGTCTGTGAAAAGACAAACATGATTTCTGGATTGGGTTTCCTTTTTTTTCCCCCCCCTTTATTTCCCTTTGAATTTCAGTAATGAAACAGATGGAAGTGTGTCATGAATCACTTGTGGGATTTCACTGACCTACATCTACAGCACTGAACGGAAAGGGCTTGAAATATTTGAAGACTTAAGCACACTCGATGTGCTTTAAAACTGCTGGCCTTAAGAAAGAAAACTGGTAGTAACTAATGGGAAACCTGTGTACTTTTGACTGAAGTGAACAGATGAAAATGTTGCAACCACTAATCTAGGCAGTAAAGAGAAATAGTGCAGAAAGCGTTTGTTTTGAGAAAATAGATAATTGAAGGCATTTTTTCCCCCGCAAATTATTCATAGCGCTTTTGCATTTATTTTTCTGGATACAAGAAACACTTTTTTTGTGTTCTGTACTCCCTTTGAGAATTCTGCTGGCAATGACTGAAATACGCTGCAAGGCGTTTTAGGTGTATACAATTTATACTTTTCAGTTTTCCTTCAAAAGCTGCAGTCCCGTTTTTCACACATATGTGGCACCTTGTTGCTGCTTCTTCACATCCTCCCTGCGTACGCTAGGAAAGCCTTCCCCCTCTGTGGTACAAAGTGGATCCGCACATTGCTTTCTTTAAAGTGCCTTTACAATGGCAGCAGTTCTTTGAAGCAGCGCTGCAGATACAGTGCTTAAATTGCTGTAGAAGTATCCTTGTATCTCATTCAAATTAAAATAGTTGGAATAATAGCTGTATTCCCAATGTTATAAAATCATAGAACTACATTGGTTAGAAAAGACCTCTAAGAGCAATCAGTCCAACCACCTGACTAAGACCACCATGGCCATTAAACCATGTCCTGAAGTGCCGCATCTACAAGTTTCTTGAACACTGCCAGGGATGGTGACTCCACTCCCTCTCATTCTATGACTTGATACTAGGGAAAAGAGACTGACCCCCACTCACTACAACCTTCTTTCATATAGTTGTAGAGCACAGTGAAGACTCCTCTCAGCCTCCTCTTCTCCAGATTAAACAATTCCAGTTCCTTCAGCTGCCCTTCTTACGACTTGTTCTCCAATCCCTTCAGTAGCTTTGTTGCCCTTCTCTGGACACTCTCCAACAACTCAGTTCAACTTCTTGTGGTGAGGGATCCAAAACTGATCACAGTACTCAAGGTGCAGCCTCACCAGTGTTGAGTACAGGGGCATGATTATTTCACTACCCCTGCTGCCCACACTATTCTTGATACAGGTCAGGATGCTGTTGGCGTTCTTGGCCACCTGTGCACACTGCTACCACATTCAACCAACTTGATCAGCATCCCCAGGTCCTTTTCTGATGGGCAACTTTCCAGCCACTCTTCCCCCAGCCTAAAGAGTTGCATAGGTTTGTTGCAACCCAAGCGCAGAATCCAGCACTTGGCTTTGTTAAACCTCCTACAGTTGACTTTGGTCCACTTATCCAGCCTGTCCAGATCCCTCTGAAGAATCTTCCTCCCATTCAGCAGATCAACACTTCTACCCAATTTAGTGCCATCTGCTGACTTACTGAAGGTGCACTCAGTTCCCACATCCAGACAATAGATATTCAAGAGAATTGTTCCTAAGACAGAGCCCTGGGGAACAGCACTCATGACTGGCTGCCAATTGCATTTAAGTCTGTTCACCACCACTCTTTGGGCCCAGCTATCCCACCAGTTTTTAACCCAGTGAAATGTTCACCCATCCAAGCCTTGTGTAGGCAGTTTCTCCAGGAGAATGCTGTGGGAAATGGTGTCAAAGGCTTTAATAAAGTCCCCACAAAGAACATCCATGGTGTTTTCCTCATCCACTAAGTGGGTCGTTCTGTCATAGAAGGAGATCAGGTTCATCAAGGAGGATCTGCCCTTCATGAATCCATGCTGGCTGGGCCTGAACACCTGGTTGCCCTGCACATGCTGTGTAATGGAACTCAAGATGACCTGCTCCATGACCTTCCCCAGCACTGAGGTAAGACTGACAGGTCTGTAGCTCCCTTCCAACTCTTCTTGTAGATGGGTGTCACTTTTGCTGATCTCCAGTCATCTGGGCCCTCCCCACTTAGCCAGGACTGCTGGTAAATGATAGGTTGCACTTCTGTTGTAATTCTTTGAAAGGAATGAAAGCTTTATTTGGACAAACACCACAGATTTTGACAACTGCCTGTAAGCAATTACTCCTACAATGTCACAAACTCCCAGTTTGTGGAAGAGTGGTCTGTACCAGATGCTTCACTGATAAATTTGTAACTCTGGATGTAATGTGGCTCTGAGCAACTTGTTCTAGTGTGAGGTGTCCCTGCCCATGGCAGGGGGTTTGGAACTGGATGATCCTTGAGGACCCTTCCAACCCTAACCCTATTCTATGGTTTTATGATAATGTAACTCTGATTGTGCCTTACCCTAAGGTAGTCCATCCCTTTTTGATAACCAAATTTGTACTGCTAGTCACACAGTGAAACATTTAGTCAACTTTTTCTCTTTACTAGGTTCCTCCTTTTTATTTGGAAGTTATCTTCATACTGCAGGCATACCCGAAGGGTATGTGTGATTATCTTCACTTCTTAGTCCTTGCAGCCTTAATTTAAAACAAAATGGATGGCAGTTTGTTTTGGTGTGCTGGGCTACAAGTTGCAGCAGTCAGCTGATGATTAGTTGATTAATCCACTTTTTTATGGGCATTATCTCTGGCATCAAGATAAAGGTTAACTAATAGCATTAATGGCTTAAACCACAATCATTAACACAAGCTTACTGAGATGCTTATAGGAAATTCAAAGGTTATTAGGCTTTTAAATTATGTCTGCTTATTCTTTTTCTTCTGGTATATCAATCATAGTTGTCAAGGGTTAGGTCTGGGCTAGCCACAAGACAAATGACAGATGTCATGGAGGTGGTTGAGTCACCAGCCCTGGATGTGTTTAAAGGTCAATAAAGGGCATATGATTTAGGGGTGAACCTTGCAGAATGGGATTATTAGTTGGACTTGGTGATCCTAAGGGTCTTTTCCAACCTGAATGTTTCTGTGATTCTTTGATGTTCTTTATTAAACTTTCTCCCTCTACCAAAAAGAAGAGACAGAGAGTAAGGGAAAGAGATTTAAGGACTGGAAAAGAAAGCTAAAGCATCTTTAATGAAAATAACTATTATATAATCTATACAAATATATGCAAAACCAAGATGAAAGTCAACCCCTTCTGACGGCATTAACATCACAGTCACCACGGCTGACAGCTGTAGGCAAGTACCGGTTCTCAACTGGACATGTTAGCAGGTGGGAACTGGATTCAGAAACACATAGATAGGGACTGAGGGCAGAACAGAGTGCTCCTCAGATGCTGACCATTGAAGAAGAAGCCTTAACCCTTATGAACCCTCAGCTTTGTACTGAATATTTTAAATATAGAATGGAATAACTCACTGGTGAGTTCAGGATCACCTGCCCTATCTGCTTGTGCCTGTAGGTGTGACCTTTTCCTTTATGGCACTCCAGCATTGCACATGAGACTTCAAAGTGCCCTTAGTTTCCATAGGAGCAAGTATAAGCTGGACCCTTTTGCTATTTCATTCCTTGGTAGTAACTACAAACATCAAATGTTATTGCTTCTAGAAGCAGACGCTGTCTGCAAGATATACAGTAAACTTAAGACAGTGCAGTCACATAGAGTAGACTTAGCTGAAAAGAAAAAGCACTGAACTGAATTTGCTCTCTTCTGGGTCAAACTAGGACAATTATGATGGTACTCAAAATACTTTTGATTTCTATGGAATATGGTTGGTCTTCCCCACATTCACCTATGTTTACATTTTTTTTTTCTCCCTCCCCCTTTTATTTTTCTTGCCTTTGTTTGTTGTTTTGTATGTTTGTTTTTCTTTGGTTTTGGTTGTGGGGGTTTTGGTTTTTTTGTTTCATTTGTTTGCTTGTTTCCCCATCTATTTTTCCTGACATCTACCTTATTTAATATTAAATGCCTCAAAAACCTAGGCAGAACTTTGAGCTAGTTTATAGGTTCCCATTTCAGACCAGGGGGAGAGAGGGGTGTATCTGGGTCACAGAAAACTACCTAGATAGATATGACTGTGGACATATGGGTAACAAATGCCTTTGTAGGAGGCAATTGAAAAGCACTGGGTATCCAAGGTTACCTCAAAAGGTATTAGAGAAATATCTGAGGCAAAAGATTTAGGTTCAGACTCCTTAGCTTTATGGTTATAAATCATGAAGAAAATTCTACATTGTTCTCATGGGTCTGTCTCAGTATTTCACATTAAGTCTTCACAATAGAAAACAGAAGGAAGCAACAAGAACAAAATAAATGAAACCTGAGTTGCATTGTTTTGCATAGTGGAGTTCAGGACGAATGAAAAATTAGGTTTAAGTTATTTCAAAGAGGAAAGAAGAAATTAGGAATGTCACTTTCAGAACAAGTACTCCCAATGATAGGAATTGATGATAATGAAGCGAAGAGACAGCCCCCTGGAATGGAATAGAATGGAATAGAATGGACCAGACAAGGTTGGAAGAGACCTTCAAGATCATCATGTCCAACCTATCATCCAACACCACCTAATCAAACAAACTATGCAACCAAGCACCCTAGCAAGTCTCCTCCTGAACACCTCCAGTGATGGTCACTCCACCTAAACCTCCCCTGGCGCAGCTTGAGACTGTGTCCTCTTGTTCTGGTGCTGGTTGCCTGGGAGAAGAGACCAGCCCCCACCCATCTACAAGCTCCCTTCAGGTAGCTGTAGAGAGCAATAAGGTCTCCCCTGAGCCTCCTCTTCTCCAGGCTAAGCAACCCCAGCTCCCTCAGCCTCTCCTCATAGGGCCTGTGCTCCAAACCCCTCACCAACTTTGTTGCCCCCCTCTGGACTAATCTGAGTTCCTGGTTCAATAGGAATTCCAAAGATGAGAATCAGTTCTATATTAGATAACTTAGAAACTTACTTGTGTTATATCCCTGCATATGTTTCTAGTGTCATTGTAGATTTTACTAAAGTGTTTGAGATATCTGCATGGGGCTGGTTATGTAGGACATACAAGAAATCTGTGCTCTTTTTGGAAGAGATGCCATCTCACATTTCAGTATGTTGTGGGCAGCTGCCTGAAACTGGCAGTCAGTATAAGCAACATCTTTGCAAAGCTATGTATATGAGGTTTCTAATGTATGGTGAATATGATAACTCACTCCAATCCCCTGCCTGTATTTATTAGATTTCCTTTGTCTCTACCAGGACTTTGGGCACTCAAGCACCTCCTAAGAGATGCCTTCCCATAACCACACAGTTTAAAGTATCTTCATAAGGAACTGAATTTCACTACAGGGCTCAGCTTTCTGAAATGGGTGCATAGTGTTATTTTCTGTTCCTCTGGATTGCAGGAACATCATCTTGATTCATATTTTCCAGCTGCATTTGCCAGACCTCAGTGACCTGAAACCAACTTAGATGGCACTAAATGTCTGTGTTTAGGTTACTGAATCATGCCCCAGATATCTATATTCTCAGTTACTAATGCAAGATTTTACTGCATAGGGAAGTTGCCAAACCTGATATCAAAGGAATTCTATTTGAGTGGTTTTAATGAAAAATTGCAGTTTAGTCCTTTAGCACTTCTTTACAGAATGTTAGGGGTTGGAAGGGACCTAGAAAGATCATCCAGTCCAACCTCACTATCAGAGCAGGATCACTGTGAGCAGGTCACACAGGAACACATCCAGGTGGGTTTGGAATGTCTACAGAAAAGGAGACTCCACAACCTCCACGGGCAGCCTGCTCCAGGGCTCTGTCACCCTCACAGGGAAAAATTTTTCCCATGTGTTCCCACGGAACCTCTTCTGCTCCAGCTTGCACCCAGTGCCCTTTGGCCTATCATTGGACATCCCTGAGCAGATCCTGGCTCCATCCTCCTGACACTGCCCTCCACATCTTTATCAACCTCCCGTCCCTGGAGGTGTTTAAGACCAGGCTGGATGAGGCTTTGGCCAGCCTGATCTAGTGTGGGGTGTCCCTACCCATGGCAGGGGGGTTGGAACTAGATGATCCTTGTGGTGTCTTCCAACCCTGACTGATATTATGAACATGAATGAGGTCACCCCTCAGGCTCCTCTGCTCCAAGCTAGAGAGCTCCAGCTCCCTCAGCCTCCTCACAGGGAGATGTTACACTGCCTTTAGCATCCTTGTGGCTCTGTGCTGGACTTTTTCAAGCAGTTCCCTGAGGTCTTTCTTGAACTGAGGGGCCCAGACCTGGACACAATATTCTAGTTGTGGCCTCACCAGGGCAGAGTAGAGAGGGAGGAAAACCTCTCTTGACCTACTCGCCACACCCCTTCTGGTACACCCCTTCTTATGGTGTCTCAGCTTCTCAGCAGCAGTGGAACAAATCAAGCCTCACACAGACCTGGTCATGCATTTTGTTGTTTACCAACTGGTAGGCTGTTTTTTATTTTTATACTTTACTTTTATACTGAAGGAGATTTTCAAGGCTGTTTCCAGAGCTGCTTATCTTTTGAGATCAAACAGGAACAGATGCATCATTCTGGCATAAATCACACTGAACTGATTCAAAAGGACAGTGAACTTCTTGGCAAGACCACTTTAGTTTTTCTGTTAGAAATACAAACTTTTCCTGAGATTTGAGCAGGTTGAAGCTTCACTGCAACCTTCTCATTTTTCCTTTTCTTGTTTTCCCCCACCATACCATCAAAACTAGCCCAGTAAGAAACAGAAAAGGGTCAGTCACATAATTACGGAAGAAAAAAGGACATGAGTGACACTTGCTGTAGAATAGGAATTTTTTCCCCCCTCTCTCTTTTTTATTAAAGAGTAAATAGGTTGTTAATATACTCCCAGATTCAAATCCTCTCTGGATTTTCCTTTGTTCATATGCCTGTGGATATCACTCTGTGCAAGAAAGGTATACACGTTCCAAACAGTGAACTGGAAATGGAGGGATGGACTGCATAGAGAGCCTGCATGAATTACCCAGTGTGTGGGCAGACAAGGAGACAACAGCAGGTTAAAGCCAACGTTTTAAAAAGTACCTTATGGACTTAATTACTGAAGTTCAAGAAGTCTTCAAAAGCCAATTAAAACTGCTATTTGTAATAGCTGAAGCAATTAATATGGAAATATAGCAAGAATGAGCCTTTCAGTTTGAGAACCCCGAGGAATTCTTTGTTACAGGTCTTTCAAATCACTTTCAGAAATTTGGAAAGAAAATTGAAGGGGGATTTCCTGCTGTTGTGTAAGATAAACAGAACATTTTTCTGCATGGGTAACACATTGTAGTTGCAACACCTCATAGTGAAATCTCATATCTGAGTGAAACCAAGTTACAGCAAAAGTATAACCAAAGACTGCTAGCATTAGTCATTCTCTAACAGCTAATTTGAGAATAATTTACACTGGAAGATGATTATTATATTTTATTAACCTTATTAAGGCATTATCAAACAGACAAGGACTCTTAAAGCGGGGAAAATTAATAGAACATTTAATTCCATTTATTTGGAAACTAGAGTTAGCAGAGGTAATGATGAAAGGATGTGGAGGTTTTGCTATGTCTAAGCTTTAATAAGAAGTGTTTATTACTTTGTCTACAGTAAGATCTCTTGTCTGACAAGGAATCTCATTATTGTCTTTGTAACCTGAAATGTATTCCAGACTTAATATCTGTTACACTATCAGGCACCCTGGCAGCAGAAATAGAACACTATTAACAGAAATGCATTCAAGTTAAACTCAGAAAAGGGCAGAGATCCCTCCATAGTTATTTTTGTCTTTCTTTTCAGATTAAATCCATTATTTGAAGAACTCTGTGAAAGACCTTCCAGAAGTCTTAATGTATAAGGCATGTCACAGTATGTTGGATATGCTGTCTGAATAAAATGTATCAGTCTCCTTCTAAACTATGAAAGCAAAGACAAATTGTAACTTTCCCGACAGTCAGCAAGCGTTTTCCAGTATGATCATAGAATCAATAAGGTTGGAAAAGACCTCAAAGATCATCAAGTCCAACCTGTCACCCAAGACCTCATGACTGCTAAACCATGGCTTCAAGTGCCACATCCAATCCCTTTTTGAACACCTTCAGGGACGGTGACTCATTTACTGAGATCTACATGAGATGACAGTGACACAAACATGTTTCCAAAGGAATACTTACAAGTAAACAAAAAAGGGATTTAAGATGTCCTTCTTTCCTGACAAAATGTGAGATATGGAATGGACCAGACCAGATTGGAAGAGACCTTCAAGATCATCACATCCAACCCATCAACCAATCCAACCCACCTAAACAACTAAACCATGGCACCAAGCACCCCATCAAGTCTCCTCCTGAACACCTCCAGTGGTGGTGACTCTACCACCTTCCCGGGCAGCCCATTCCAATGGGCAATCACTCTCTCTGTGTAGAACTTCCTCCTAACCTCCAGCCAGTTAACTGGCTTCAGTATGTAGCTTGGGTTTCTGTTAATTTGAGTGTTTGGGCAAATGTCTGTTATGTAACTTAATACAATACATTTGGATTAAAACAGTCCACATCATAATATCATCTTTCTATACTTATTTTATTACTTCTATGCTACAAATATCCTTCAAGCTCCCCTTCTGCATCTTTAATTAGTTTCTTTACTATGTTTACACTCTATGCTAGCAGTAATGATCTCGAAGGTCTCTTCCAACCTTGTCTGTTCTTTCTATTCTTCCCAAACCTTCCCTTCCCTTCCCAAACCTTCCCTTCCCTTCCCAAACCTTCCCTTCCCTTCCCAAACCTTCCCTTCCCTTCCCAAACCTTCCCTTCCCTTCCCAAACCTTCCTCCCTTCCCAACCTTCCCTTCCCTTCCCAAACCTTCCCTTCCCTTCCCAAACCTTCCCTTCCCCTAGGTCTCTTAATTATCTACATAGCTAGGTTAGCTGTTTTCCTCGGGGTTATGAATTCTTCCAACTGACTCATCATGTCCCCTTGTCGATCTGTTTTCAATATGCATCCCATGCTTGCTTCTCTAATAGGAAGGAAAAAGATCTCAGGATATAAATACATAGAGTGATTTCTGAGCAAAACTATCTTTCCTCACATTTCTGTGCTAGCCTTCAGTGATTCTATGTATCCACTGTAAATATAAAGCAGATACTGAACTGACTCAGATTAAAATTTGATCTCAAAAGGTGTTTTTTTTTTTTCCCGTGGGATTATTCCATTTAACTCAAGTTCCGTGAATTGCTATAGTGGTATGAAAGTGATAGAGTCACAGAATGGGCCAGGATGGAAGGGACAGCCAAAGGTCAGGAGGTGGCAAGGTAGTTTGGAAATCCTAAATGTATGTATTTTTAAAATTGCATATCAACAAATAATTGTCTGAAATCATTGTGTGCACGAACTTAAACATAAACCCCAAGCTAACAAGATCCATGAAACGACACGTTCTGAAATATTGATGCTCCTTTAGACCTAACTAACAAGCCATCCAATCCAAGCAAGATGCACATTCTCTTGATGTAGCTATCAAATGGGAATTTTGAGCAGGAAAAGCTGGCAGCAATTTAAGGGAAACATTGTACTGTAGTTCTATATCATGCTGTTCTCGGTTCAAGAACATCTGGATGGTCCCATCTCACATCCTATCATTTTATAGTTTATTTGACCTGTATTTGGCTCAATGTTAATTCCTGGTACTTCTAGTCTTGGTTATGTTAGAATATGAGAAGAGCTTACGACAAAAGTTGCACCTGGTGTTGGAGGAAGTTTTAATAGCGGGTATTGTAACAGTTTCATGTTTATAAGCTGTAACTTAATCTAATGTTTCCAGATGAGAGGAGCTAGAATGTGCCAGACAAACTTTATTGAATAAATAGAAACAGCTTAAGCTGACCAATTTCCATAACAATGTCACATTATAGATTTCCCCACCATACTTATTTTAATTGCAACATTTATCTTGTCTCCTTTGAATGGTTTCTAATTCTCTGCCTAAAGTCCATGATCTTCACTGATGAGATGGTGGAGCAGGTTAGACACACAGAATCACAGAATTATGAGGGTTGGAAGGGACCTCAAGGATCATGTAGTTCCAACCCTCCTGCCATGGGCAGGGACACTTTTCCACTAGATCAGATTGCTCAGAACCACATCCAGCCTGGCCTCCAGGGATGGGGCTTCCTCCACCTTCCTGGGTAACCTGTTCCAGTGTTTCACCACTCTTATAGTGAAGAACTTCTTCTTAACATCTGGTCTAAATCTACCCTCCTCTGGCTTAGATACATTCCCCCTAGTCCTATCACTACCTGACACCCTAAGAAGTCCCTCACCAGCTTTCTTCTAGGTCCCCTACAGATACTGGAAGGCAACAATAAGGTCTCCTTGGAGCTTTCTCTTCTCCAAACTGAACAACCCCAACTCTCTCAGCCTGTCCTTGTAGGAGAGGTGCTCCAGCCCTCTGGTCATCCTTGCGGCCCTTCTCTGGACATGTTCCAGCACATCCAGATCCTCCTTGTAATGGGGGCTCTAGAACTGGATGCAGTGCTCTGGGTGGGGTTGCACAAGTGCAGTGTAGACGGGGAGAATCACCTCTCTCAACCTGCTGGCCACACTTCTCTTGATGCAACCATAATAGCCCCGCTGGAAGTCCCCCACCTGCTACAACCTCCCTTCAGGTAGCTTCTCCAGGCTAAGCAACCCCAGCTCCCTCAGCCTCTCCTCATGGGGCTTGTGCTCCAAACCCCTCACCAACTTTGCTGCCCTTCTCTGGACACATTCCAGCAAGTCAACATCTTTCCCAGAACTGGGCACAGGACTCGAGGTGTGGCCTAATGAGTGCTGAGTACAGGGGCACAATGACCTCCCTGCTCCTGCTGGCCACAATGTTCCTGATCCAGGCCAGGATGCCATTGGCTTTCTTGGTTGCCTCGGCACGCTGCTGGCTCATGTTCAGCCTACTATCAACCAGAACCCTCTCTGCCTGGCTGCTCTCCGGCCACTCTGACCCCAGCCTTATATTTATAACAAAAGACAAAAAGTGAAACTCTACTCAGACTGCCCATGTATATATATATACAGCAAAAAGAGATCTAATTTTAAATAAATCCATTGCACTTATTTTACAAAGAGTTTGTGTCATAATATTAAACAAAAACCCCCTTATCTCATGAATAATCTTGTAACCATGAATATACATTATCTTCTACTACACTACTTGTGGAAAACTCCAGTCATAAAATTCGTTGAGAAGTAGCAAAAAAAGATAATTTCTACATTATCTATTCATATTTTCTGTAAGATAATCCCTTTTTAGGAAATGAGTTCATGTTATCTCATTCTTGTTACATCTTGCAAGTTTAATTACTCATAATTGTAATATTTATATCCCCATCATAACTTTATAAGGAAGATGTAAAAACTGGAGACAGGTGGTGGTTTTTTTTTTTTCTCAATAGTGTTGAGAACTGGTTTAACTCTTTTTCTGATAAAGATTATCTTTCCTAAAGATTAAACACATCTGTTTCTCTGTTTGCCTTCTGGAAGCAAACAATAACTGTGGACATAAAAATTAGACAGGGAGAAAAGATCTAATAAACCACTCTGCAAGCTACACAACAAATCTATATGAACTGTGGTGAAGTCATTCATCAATGTAATAAGCCCCTAGCCCCTAGTCTTTAAATTAGCATGCCTGTAATCAAAAAGCAGAAAAATGCATGGGGACTACAGAGATTGCTTCCTTTGATATTGTTTCTCTGATGTTGTGACCACTACCTTATAGTCTGCAATAAACAAAGTAAACAAAGTGTCCCTTTTCAGAAGGCACTTAAGTCAGTTTGACGTCTTATGAAATGAGAGGATGGATTATTCTCTAACCCTCATGAGCAACCAGCTTAAGACCTAAAGCCTGAAACGTGATTGCTCACATCATCGTGACAGTTTGCATAGCAGGTCAAGGGAGGTGATTCTCCCCCTCTACTCAGCTCTGGTGAGACCCCACCTGGAGTACTGCCTCCAGTTCTGGAGCCCCTATTACAAGAGGGATCTGGAGGTGCTGGAAGGTGTCCAGAGAAGGGCCACAAGGATGATCAGAGGGCTGGAGCACCTCTCCTATGAGGACAGACTGAAGGAGTTGGGGCTGTTCAGTCTGGAGAAGAGAAGGCTCCAAGGTGACCTCATTGTGGCCTTCCAGTTTCTGAAGGGGGCCTACAAGAAGGCTGGGGAGGGACTTCTCAGGCTATCAGGGAGTGATAGGACTACGGGGAATGGAATGAAGCTGGAGGTGGGGGATTCAGGCTAGATGTGAGGAGGAAGTTCTTCACCCTGAGGGTGGTGAGGCCCTGGAATGGGTTGTTGGGGGAGGTGGTTGAGGCCCCGTCCCTTGAGGTGTTTAAGACCAGGCTGGATGAGGCTCTGGCCAGCCTGATCTAGTGTGGGGTGTCCCTGCCCATGGCAGGGGGGTTGGAACTAGATGATCCTTCTGGTCCCTTCCAACCCTGACTGAAACTATGAAACTATGAAATTTCAACAATAACTGTAAACCTATCCATTCATCTGTTAAATCTAGCCACCTAGCTGACCTCCTCTGGAAAGTTTTCTCCACTTGTTGATTATACTCCGGGTTAGGAAATATTTCCTTTCATTCGTATTAAATTTACATCTGTTTATTTTTATCACGCATCCCCTTTTTTTCCATGATGTATTAAAATTTGCTTTCATTACTGTGGCGGGCTATGCCCATCCTGAAAACAGCAGGGGAGGGCTTGTGAGAGTTTTTATGCCCTCCCTGGAGGTTGTTTTCCCCCCGGGAAACTGACTTGGTCTGTTCCACTCCCCCCACCCTTGTCCAGCAGGGGTATAAAAGGGAGGCCATTGCAGCCATTGCTCTCTCTCTTCCTTCTGCTTCACGGGGATGAGAGAGAGTTGCTGCTGGCTTGCTGCTCCCCTGCCACGTGGTCCTCCCTGATGCTTCCACACTTTGCAAAGGACTGGTTCTTTTCCTTTTCCCATCTAACCTTGCTCCTTACCCTTGTGAACCCTCCCTGTCATTGATACATATATATATATATATATATATACACACACACACTGTTTAAAGAAAACTTCTTTGCCTCTCTACTTCCAAGCTGAACTCAATTTCTTGGTGTATTTGCTCTCCTCCTTTTTTTTCTCTCTCTACTGGGGAAGAGGAGGGGGGGCAAACAACAGAGGGATTCTCAGCCTCGCCCTCATCTGAGCTTTTAAGCCCCAGTTAAGGCTCAAACCACCACAATTACAGTTAAGGGAATCTTTCTTTCTGAGAGTGCTCTTTGTAAGGATTAAACATTTATTTCCATATGGAAAATGAAGGAGAGGTGATTGGTACTAACCAGCATGGCTTCACCAAGGGCAAATCATTCTTGCCAAACTTTGGTGGCTTTCTGTGATAGAGTTACAGTATCAATGGATAAGGGAAGAGCAACTGATGTTGTCTGCTTGGACTTGTGTAAAGTGTTTGGTACTGTCATGCATGACATCCTGGTCATCAAATTGGAAAAACATGGACTTGAGGGGTGGACCACTCATTGGATAATGAATTGGTTGGCTGGCTACACTCAGAGAGTTGGGCTCAACAGCTCAATGTCTAAATGGGGACCACAGAATCATGAGGTTGGACAAGACCTCCAAGATCATCAAGTTCAACCAATCACCCAACTGTAACTAATCAACCAGACTATGGCACTAAGTGCCTTATCCAATCTTTTCTTAAACATCTCCAGGGATGCTAATCCCACCACACCCCTGGGCAGCCCATTCCAAAGGGCCAGTGATATCCCTCAGGAGTCAGCGCTGGGACCAATGCTGTTTAACATCTTTGTCAGCAATATGGACAGTGGGATTGAGTGCACCCTCGAGTGGACCAGGTTGACCAAGGAGGTTGCAGATATCTCTTCATCAAGTTCAACCAATCACCCAACTGTAACTAATCAACCAGACTATGGCACTAAGTGCCTTATCCAATCTTTTCTTAAACATCTCCAGGGACGCTAATCCCACCACCCCCCTGGGCAGCCCATTCCAAAGGGCCAGTGATATCCCTCAGGAGTCAGCACTGGGACCAATGCTGTTTAACATCTTTGTCAGCAATATGGACAGTGGGATTGAGTGCACCCTCGAGTGGACCAGGTTGACCAAGGAGGTTGCAGATATCTCTTCCCTGTTGATATTCTAGGCCATGTTGAATGAGGCCTTAGGCAATCTGGTCTCTTGGAAGGGGTGTCTGCACATGGCAGAAAAGTTGGAACTCAAACCATTCTATGAATCTATGAATAAAGCTGTTTAGTACAAAGGATGTTGACTCACAGACCAATGAAATGATTGATTTTACTGGGGGCTGGATTGTATTCTTTTTCAGGGAACATTCAAGAAAAATTCACTCTCAACTAAGAAGACATACTGGGGAGTTTTGAAATTTAAAAATGACTGAAAAACAGTACCTTCAGGTGCTCAGAGCAGAAATGTGGATTTATCTTTTCTGAAAACAATGAAAAAGAAAGAAGGAAAACATCCTTACATCTTGAATGTAACTGAAAAAAAGGCATATAAAAATGATGGTGCAGGCATCTGGTGCATGAGTTTTCCCCTTTCACAGAACAAAGTACAATATTTTAGTTTGCTTAATATGGTCAGTAAATTCCACCATGTGAAACTTATTTCTGTCCTTACTTGAAGAAAAGGAAATATCCAAGCTCTGTTAGTCACTAAAGCTGAGCTGAGCATGACTGAGTACCACCACAGTATACCAGAGAGATGTGACAATGCAGTTAGAAGAAGGATATAATACATCAGGTCGGAAGAGACCTTCAAGATCATCGCATCCAAGCTATTATCCAACACCACCTAATCAACTAAACCATGCAACCAAGCACCCCATCCAGTTTCCTCCTAAACACCTCCAATGATGGTGACTCCACCACCTCCTCAGAGAGCCCATTCCAATGGCAAATCACTCTCTCTGTGTAGAATTTCTTCCTCACATCCAGTCTGAACCTCCCCTGGTGCAGCTTGAGACTGTGTTCTCTTGTTCTGGTGCTGGTTGCCTGTGAGAAGAGACCAGCCCCCCTCCACCCTGTTAAAACATTCAGATACTGTTTATTTCTTTCTTAATGGATGACACTGATTTCAGTGAATAATATCAGTTTTCTATATAAAAAGGGCTGGCAAGAACTAGTAGAACCAAAACCTAGACAGACAGCTGGATAGAGACTGGACCCGTGAATGAGAACTGCCACTGAATCCAGTTAAGATCCTTCCAGAGCAAAGAAAGTACATTTTAAAAAATCAGTTCTTTGTGTTAATGCCGAGGTTTAAATGATTCTTTATGAAGGGCATTTGCAAAAATACTGCTGAAGCAGGAGCTTGATTCCTACCAGATCAATCAATGTCTAAATGTGACTGTGCCACTGCATACTCTTAGTCTGTGACAACTGATCTACAAGGTGATTCAATTTAACTCCCTACCACTACAGAAAACTGATTTTCGTACCTTGAAACTGATGACTGCTAAGCTGTGAAGTTTCAGTAACCTCTTTACATTTTTTGAGACTTAATTAAGAAAAAAAACAAAAAAGTAAAACAACAAAAAAGTCTTAGGCTGCACCAGGGAAGGTTTAGACTGGATGTTAGGAAGAAGTTCTATACAGAGAGAGTGATTGCCCATTGGAATCGGCTGCCCGTGGAGGTGGTGGAGTCACCTTCATTGGAGGTGTTCAGGAGGAGGCTTGATGGGGTGCTTGGTGCCACGGTTTAGTTGCTTAGGTGGGTTGTATTGTATTGTATTATATTGTATTTAGGTGGGTTGGATTGGTTGATGGGTTGGACGCGATGATCTTGAAGGTCTCTTCCAACCTGGTGGTGTATTGTATTGTATTGTATTGTATTGTATTGTAAGAAAGGTTAAAAGGTACAAAATCAAATTAAGTAATTATGTTCTCATTTTCTCTTCCTGTCTCTAGCTTATTCTCTTTCTTCATCCAAGAGGTTTCATAGTTTCATAGTTTCAGTTAGGGTTTGAAGGGACCACAAGGATCATCTAGTTCCAACCCCCCTGCCATGGGCAGGGACACTCTACCCTAGATCAGGCTGGACAGAGCCTCATCCAGCCTGGCCTTAAACACCTCAAGGGACGGGGCCTCAACCACCTCCCTGGACAACCCATTCCAGGCCTTCACCACCCTCACGGTGAAGAACTTCCTCTTCATGTCCAGCCTGAATCTCCCCACCTCCAGCTTCATCCCATTCCCCCTAGTCATATCACTCCCTGATAGCCTGAGAAGTCCCTCCCCCAGCCTTCTTGTAGGCCCCCTTCAGATACTGGAAGGCCACAATGAGGTCACCTCGGAGCCTTCTCTTCTCCAGACTGAACAGCCCCAACTCCTTCAGTCTGTCCTCATAGGAGAGGTGCTCCAGCCCTCTGATCACTCTATCTTATTTAAATATAGTTACACTTGGACTGAGCAATGAGTGATTCATGCAGCTGATGCCAAGCTGTTAAGCTCTTAACTGGACAAAGTAGAAGCTTGCTCTGTGGTTGCTCACTGGATTCCATGATAGTCACCTCCTGTGAAGAAAAACTATTCTATCTTACATGGAATTGGGACAGATCTGCATAGACCAAGGAACTCACAATTAAGAAACCTACTGGATGTACCAGCTTGCTTAATAAGTCTTCAAGTGTTTAGACATAAGTTAATGATAATGAGTTAATATAACCTACACAGGTTTGTGTAGTATTAAAATGGCAACAATTTATTCTATAAAATGCTGCTTCAACATTAGAGTTACTTTGGTAATTGAGCCTTGACCTTTTATTGCTCAGAACAGGCTTCAGAATGTGAAAGCATATGGAAACCTGTGCTTGCTTATTTGAAGAGTCACCCCATTGTGAGGTGTTAAAAATGTGAAACTTTGGTCCCAAGTGATTTAGAAAACTGAACTCTTATTCATGAAATCCTTTGTGAGGGTGATTTTTGCTTCCTATGGGACAAACTACTGATGTAGGGTAACATCATAAACAGATATATTGAACTGTCTTTTTTCCCCGCAGGTAGGCTAGAGGGACTGGGGAATCCTGTAATGATGCAGTCTGGTTGCCTTCACTCAGTGCTCCAGCATTTCCTGGGCTTAACCCATGTCCTCTGTAGGCAATGGAAATTTTTCTAATACCTTAGATGTAGGTGACAGGACTTTTCCCATAAATGTCTCAGTACATAAAATTGATTATGGTGACAGGACTGTACCACAAAGGTGACAACATTCTCGTGGCATGATTGGAAGATGAAACATATAGAGATACCTGGGCCAGATTGTAAACCTCTGCTTATTTCATAAAATAAATCATTGTGAAAATAATTGCAAGTAAACCTACACCCAGGCAAGAAATATTCTCCATTTAAATTAAATTCTATAGGTAGGTCACTATATGCACTTCATTAACTAAGTAAAATTGCTTTATTTCCCTCCCTCCCTCCCTCCCTCCCTCCCTCCCTCCCTCCCTTCCTTCCTTCCTTCCTTCCTTCCTTCCTTCCTTCCTTCCTTCCTCCTTCCTTCCTTCCTTCCTTCCTTCCTTCCTTCCTTCCTCTCTTTCTTTTTACTCTCTCTTTCTTTCTTTCTCTCTTGCTTTCTCTCTCTCTTGCTTTCTCTCTTTCTTTCTTTTTCTTTCTCTTTCTTTCTTTCTCTCTTATTAATGAGATTGCATTCAATACTTTAAATAAATTACATGGTTTAAAATGAATTAAAAATAAGTTCCTTAGTTCCTTAGTTGTATAAATATTTCTGTTTGTAATTTTCAATAGAGTTCTAGCAATTTACTTTAGTTGAAGATGACCTTTAAGATGATCAAACATTCAATGCATTCCTTTTCTATGTGATTAAAATCCATTGTCATGTAATTACATAAAATAATTTTGAGCTTAAAAGGAGCTGAAGAAATTAAATGATGGCTTCTAATTGTTCAGGAAGAGGTTTGATTTGGAGTTAACGATTCATTATCAAAATGTTTTCTTTTCATAGAAGCTATTGTTCAAGAATTAACATGCCCAGGCTGACTAGATACGAGATGCTTGATGAAAGATGTGATACTTGGCAGAACCCTGCTTCCTGATTCTAGTCAAGAATCATTATAAATAGATTTCTAAACTTTGATTTAACAAAGCAAGTGGCATGAGACAAAGCATGAGTTTATGAGAAACAGGCTTTGTTTCAATATATTCTTACCATTTTTTTCTGACAGTCTCACACATACTCTTTTTCATTCCACCTACAAAATGCATTTAATCAAAAACACATAAAATAAACTCTTCACCCTTTTAAGGGGAGAAATGAAAGATATTATTTTTCTTTCCATCTACACATTGTATTTAATCAAAACCACAGTAAAACGAGCTTGCTTTTTTAAGGGGAGAAATGAATGATGCTCTTTCACATACTGCCCTGAGAAACAAGTGAATGGGTAGCTCAGTTCTTCAGTCCCAGAGACTTTAATGGAGTCTACATTTATCAGCAGTTCTCATTCATCTCCTGCATCTTTTAGGTAAGGTTAATTTTCCAACCAACAAGCTAAGAACAGACATGCTGGCTTCTTTTAGATGCTGAAGCATGAGAGTTTTTCTTTATGAGTATCATACTACTCTGGAGTATTACAAGACCAAACCATCAAGTTTAGCCAGTCAAAATGGAAGATGAAGAGAACTAATGACATTGGTTTACCTATAGACTAGTTAGTCATACTTGCTTTGTGTTCTGATTAATAACTGCATTCAGACTTTCTCTCTCACAAAATGCAGTGAATTTGACTTAGATTGTCATATCCTTTTTCTTTTCATTTTTAAGAGAAAGATTTAGAAGGAAAAAATTATCAAAAAGAAAAAAAGGTAAATATTCCTTGATTGCATTTCTTACTCTCTCTTATTTTATTTGTATTTATTTATGTGTTTACATATATTTATATTAATTTATTTTTAATTTACCAAGAGTAGATTACAGAGGAAGAACATAATAAGCTTTCCTTAGTTTATTTAAGTTGTCCATCTCGTTCTACTGAAAATTCTGATACTAAATTTGTGAAGTTTAGAATTATTAACTATAAAACAAAAGTATTGGGGAAAATGCAATTAAATAGTTCTAACAAAATATGATCTATATTTGTGCTTTCCAAAATCTGTGAATTTTTCTTTCATATTATTGACAACCTGTCATAGCCCAAACCAACAGAGCCAGGGAGCATTCTGTTCAAAATTAATCACCTCTGGGATGTCATGTTTGTTCAAAGACCATAGCACTAGTTTTAGTAAGCCTAGATTCAAAATTCAGCACTCATGGTATTTTCCAGTACATTTGACTGAATCCTTTATGTTTTGACATACTACCTTATAAACCAAGGTCTGCATGTATATGTGAGTTTCAAAGCTGTCCTCCATGCTTTAGTTACTTATTCCAAAGGCTTAAAACCCCTGGGCACTGACTGAACAAATAGTCTTTGGTATTCTAATGATTTCTTGCTGACTAAGTAGATAAGGCTGAATCTACCACCCTCCCGAGTTTGAAAGCACAGTTTATACTTTCATAGCCTCATGGGTTCACAGCTCAATGAAAACTCAACATATGATATGCTGGTACACATTATTCAGGGTAGCTTGAGCAGTACAGAAATTGAAAGGAGTAAATGGGCAAGTACATTCATAAATGCTGAACTGCAATTTGACTCCTAAAAGTCCATGCAAGGAGCTTCAGGGGGTTCCATACCTACTGTGATTCAATGATTTCCAGATTTTCATGAAGATGTTATAGATGGCATATAAAGAGAAGTCCTGCTACATTGAGTTTTGTCTTGCCTTAGATCCTTAAAAAAATATTGCATCACAGAATGATACAGTCTTAAATCCTCCATAAAAGATTTGGAATCTACATGAATTTGAATTTACAAGCAGAAGACACTTGGATGATAAGGACAGTGGTCACAATTTTAGTATGAAAAGGTGGGGGGTGGGGGGGAAAGGGAAAATCACTGCTTCTTGCATAAAAAATTTCTATCTCCAGGAAAATAAAACTCTACAGTGAGAAAAGCCAGTGTCCAAATGTGGGCAGAATGAATGCAGATGAATCTTTTTTTGCAGGATTTCACAGAAAACCACAGCCACACATTGAAAGCCAGTTTTATGTGTTTTGTTAACTGCCATATGATGTTAGGAACATTTATCACAGCATCACAGAAACATTCAGGTTGGAAAAGACCTTTGGGATCACCAAGGCCAACCGATAACCCTATTCTGAAAGGTTTACCCCACTCTATTATTATCATAGTATCATAGTATCATTAACCATCTTGAGAACACACTCTATGATTGTCAGGAGAGAAAGACCACGTCTTACATGAATAAAGCTGTGTTGCTTAAACATTTTCTCTGTATGACATAAATTCACCATTTTAATTTCACCTGTTTGCTTCCAGGATAGCTTTGCATGGTTTCTTAGGGTGAAATCCTTCCACTTTTTTGTTTTGGTTTACAATCTAAGGAAGTTGGCAAAATGTGAAAAAACAAATTTTGGCATGACATCTAAGAACACAAGGAGATTATTTATGGGAATGTTTTTTTATGGGAATTCTTCTTTTTCAGCCTCTCCCACCATCAGTGCATCCTTCAGCTGAGTCCATGGATTACCACTGGCTAAGCAATACAAGTATTTAATCAGTGTTTTTCATTACTCCACATGTGAGAATGTACATTGCTGCTTTTCAGTGATTATAACCACACCCCCTCATTTGATTAAAAAGATATGTTAATCCTCTAAATGGAGTGAACAATGTATTTATTTCCATGAATGTAACAATATGACACTTGTATTTAATAAAACATTAGTGGTGG
The DNA here is from genome assembly GCA_015227895.2 of Colaptes auratus. Lineage (NCBI taxonomy): Eukaryota > Metazoa > Chordata > Aves > Piciformes > Picidae > Colaptes > Colaptes auratus. Next base: position 9,600,434 of record CM037632.1, on the reverse strand, counting down.
TGCTTATCTTTCCATTTCAGGAGAACCATGAATCACTTATGTTGCATTTATGCCCAGTATGAAAGCCTACTTTAAAATCAAGACGAAGAATATCTCTGTTTTAACTTTGCAGAAGGACCTCAACAGGCTGGACAGATGGGCAGAATCCAACAGCATGAGATTGAACACATCCAAGTGCCGTGTTCTGCACATTGGCCACAGCAACCCCATGCAGTGCTACAGGCTGGGGTCAGAGTGGCTGGAGAGCAGCCAGGCAGAGAGGGAGCTAGGGGTCGATGGTAGACTGAACATAAGCCTGCACCGTGCCCAGGCAGCCAAGAGGGCCAATGGCATCCTGGCCTGCATCAGGAACAGTGTGGCCAGCAGGAGCAGGGAGGTCATTCTCCCCCCTGTACGCTGCACTGGTTAGGCCACACCTTGAGTCCTGTGTCCAGTTCTGTGCCTCTCAGTTTAGGAAAGAAGTTGACTTGCTGGAATGTGTCCAGAGAAGGGAAACAAAGTTGGTGAGGGGCTTGGAACACAAGCCCTATGAGGAGAGGCTGAGGGAGCTGGGGCTGCTTAGCCTGGAGGAGACTGAGGGGTGACCTTATTGCTCTCTACAACTACCTGAAGGGAGGTTGTAGCCAGGAGGAGGTTGGTCTCTCCTCCCAGGCAGCCAGTACCAGAACAAGAGGACACAGTCTCAAGCTGTGCCAGGGGAGGTTTAGGCTGATTGCCCATTGGAATGGGCTGCCCGAGGAGGTGGTGGAGTGACCATCACTGGAAGTGTTCAGGAGGAGACTTGATAGGGTGCTTGGTTGCCCTGGTTTAGTTGATTAGGTGGTGTTGGTGATAGGTTGGACACGATGATCTTGAAGGTCTCTTCCAACCTGGTTTATTCTATTCTATTCTATTCTATTCTAAAGAGAAATTCAGATCCTGGTCAGCACAAAGCAGTTCCTTGAAAGACTAATTCCATGGCTGCCGAATGTGAAGTGACCTTGTTAGTGACTTTTGCAACACAGTTTGGATTTTCTACCACTGAAATACACTGGTGCACATGTGCTTTAAGTCAAGACAGCTATTATCATCCTTCATTAATTGAATAGGGATTTGAAGGACTGAAATGTTCTTACACAGTGCTGCCCTTGCCTGTGGTTCATAGCATAGTTGTGCTTATCTTTCAAAGTATTTCTGACCAAGAACAGACCAATGCTGAGTCAGAAAAACAGGAAGATAAGACACTGTCCATATGTCCGTTGAACTGAACAAGCAGATACTTAATCACACAGGAAGGAGGAGAACTTATTTTCTAAACTTTTGTCAAGTGACCTAGAAAACAAACCTTGGACTTGGAATTCATTATATTCTTGAAAGGTATTCCATTTCTCACATGGAAAGTACATAGTGTCTTTGCCAAGAGCAGTAGCGAAGGAGAAGACCCAAGGTTTCCTGGGAATCTAATTAAGGGAGTAGAACATCTTCCTTATGAGAAGAGACTGAGGGAGCTGGGGCTCTTTAGCTTGGAGAGGAGGAGACTAAGGGGTGACCTCATTCATGCTTATAAATATGTAAAGGGTGAGTGCCAAGAGGATGGAGTCAGGCTCTGCTCGGTGATGCCCAATGACAGGACAAGAGGCAATGGTGAAAATTGAGGTATAGGAAGTTCCATGGAAACATGAGGAAAAATCTTTTTACTGTGAGGATGACAGAACACTGGAAAAGGCTGCCCAGGGGGACTGTGGAGTCGTCTTCTCTGTAGATATTAAAACCTCGCCTGGATGTGTTCCTGTGTGATCTGGTATAGGTGATCCTCATCTGGCAAAGGGTTTGGACCAAATGATCTTTCGAGGTCCCTTCCAGCCCCTAACATTCTCTGATTCTGTAATGGGACTTGTGAAAACATATTCTACTGAAACTCTAGAGGAACCCCACACATTGCACAAAGCAACACAGCAGGTTGATTGAATAAGCACAGTGATTCATATCTTGGAAGAACAAGGCCTGTGCAACAGAATGTTTGTAAATATATGTACTACAAAGCATATGCTGAATTGTACAATGACCACAGACTTGTACATGATTGGCACACGTGGGAGAAAAGTTGGCACATTGGTGAAAAAAAGAAACATTTTATTTATTCACCAAATTCAGCTTGAACTTTTAACAATTTTAAGGCAGTTTTGCACCAGAAATTTAGTGTGGAAGACCGGAAGACGGACAGATTTGCAGTAACACTTGGACTAATGCTAATTTGAATGCTTCCCTGCTCTCTGCAGGAGGATTTGACTAAATGACCTTTAGAGGTCCCATCTATGATGGGTCTTGTGAGAGCCTTGCTTTACAATACAATACAATACAATACAATACAATACAATACAATACAATACAATACAATACAACAGGTTGGAAGAGACCTTCAAGATCATCACATCCAACCCATCAACCAATCCAACCCACCTAAATACAATACAGTACAAATTTTTCCCCCCAGGGAACCGAGTCAGTCTGTTCAACTCCCCGTCCCTGTCCAGCAAACCTATAAAAAGGAAGACACTGCAAACATTTTCTCCCTTTTGATTTCTGCCTTGCCTGGACGAGTGGACTGCTGCTGGCTTCCTGCTCCTCTGCCACATGGTCAGGCCTGGTCCTCCTCCCCGCTACATCCACACCTCTATAAAGGACTCCAAAGGACTGGTTTTGTATTCATATTTTCCCCATTCATCCTTGTTCCTTACCCTTGTGAAGCCTTCCTGTTATTCTTTCATATATATATATATATGAATATATATATATATATAAAAATATAATATATATTATATAGATATAATATAATTATAGATATAATATATATAAAATATAATTATATGATATATATATAATCTGTTTAATTTTTATATATTATATATATATATATATATATAATATATATATATAAGAAAATTTTTACCTCTCTGCTTCCAACTGACTCTGAATTATTTCTTGGTAGATTTGCTACTTCCCTTTCTTTTTTTCCCTCTCAATCAGGAAAGAGGAGGTGGGGAGTGGGGGAGGGATTCTCAGCCTTGGCCCCCATCTGAGCTGTTAAATCCCAGTTAAGGCGCAAACCACCACACATTCTAACCCAGATGATAATACAAATCACACTATATTTTCATATTCATGCCTGATGTATAAAACAGCTCCTAATTTAGAAATTAGGACTTTTGGGTTGAATTTTGTTTATTTTATTTTGTCTTCCTGTGTATTACATATCAATTTCTTGTTTGTTATTTTTAATTTTCCTGAGGGAAGATGACTTGTCTCTCACTCTAGAATTCTCTTGTTTTATTTGCCACTCTTCATAACAATATGTGACTGAAGTTTTTAACTGAATAGCTCTCTTCTGATAAATTCAGTTGCTCTGCAGTGTTGAAAGAGATGAAGACCATTAGTGATGCATTTCTCTTTCTTAATACAACAGCAATCCAACACAGAGAGACACATTTCTTGCTTTCTTAATTTTCCCCTGTTTGCTTAACTGGAGATTGAAACAGTCTGCAGTTTTACCTTAGCCTCTAGTAACAACATTCTTTTCCCATTTAAATACACAGTATGATTAGATGTCTTCTTACTGTTAGGATAAACAGATTTAGCTCTTTAAATCTTTCAGTGTGATGGACATTTTCCAGTCTTATAATCATTCTCATCTTTCTGCTTTGAACTCTCCAACCAATCAACATCTTTCTGGGTCTCCAAAAAGTGGATAAAACTTTGCAATTTCAGTTGCATGATCCCCAAATACAAAGGTAATGTATCCTTTCTACTTGGGAGTCCTCTATTTAAATATCCAAGGATTTCCTTAGCCCTTTGAGTTATAGATCTGTAGTGAGAGCTCATGATTGGATAATTATCTACCATGACCTTTCTAATCCCTGCCAAAATCCTTACCTCCCTGGGTGGATTTATTACTTTATAGCTCATTGTATTGAGACAGAAGTTGTATATTTGTTCCCATATTATCAAGTTGTCTAATTACTCTGTTGTGTTTTGTTTTGCTTTGTTTCATTTTTAGCCTCTTCCTTCCTCTTCTTTCTTTTGTAATCCATGTGTCATTTAGTGACTTTAGCAGAAAGAATATATCAGAATCAAGCAACAGAGCATATAAATGGATCCCTTAAGGACCCACAGGGAATGCACTTGTTTCAGGATGAAGTCTTGAATTGTGCCAGCCAATTTTTAATCTTTTTAATAAATGCCATGTTGGTTTTGTATCAAATGATGTAATCATGGGAAAAGCACTGGATATGAGTTACATAGGAAGGAGAATGTGAATGTCTTGGTTTTTATGGTATTTTTCTTTTTCCTTTTTCCTTTTTTTTGACCATAAATAGAGCATTTGTTGCTCTTTATCAATTAGTGAGCAAAATACCTGGGAAAAATCACCCAAAGTCACACCATGTGTGGCAAAACGACTTCTTCTTCTAGATCATTTGTGGCTTAAAGATTTGTGATAGCAGTTTTGCATGACCCAGGGCGAACCTCCATTAACTGATTTCCTGGAGGAGTAATTAAAAGGAAATTATTTGCTTTTCTGGTCTCTGCTTGAAGTTTACCTTAAGTCTCAAAGGTGAAATGAATAAAAGTGGAGGAAAAATACACAAAGCTAAAAATAACACAAAATCACACATTTTCCTTAGTATTTGGTGTTCATGTAATTTTATGTGATGGAATTAGGCAGTACTAGAGTTAAACTCATTCAAACCCCATTGGAATATTTGGCAAATAGCACAAAACTGTTTCTAAACCCAGGATATATTTTTTTTTCATCTCTTGACCTTCCAACCTAACATGAAGAGTGGTATTGTATCAAAGTAAAATACCACTATGACTTAAGATTACCTCTTTCTATGGCACCTTCAGTCAAACAGAACTTATTCTTGTTTCCAATTACATTACTATTCTGTAGACTTTTTACTGGATTCTGGGAAACTATATTTGCTTTCATTCAAGTGGTGTACCTCATTGCTTCATCTCCTATGTGAGGAGAATTGATTTCTGTTTGAGTACATGTGCCTGTATGTGAGTCTTTCCCTTCTTCCATATTCTGAGCTCTCACTGAGTTCGATTATCTGGAGGGAAACTTTAGAAACTGTATTATAATTCAGGAAGCAGAAGCTGGCTTTTGATAAAAGGCTTCCTTTTTTTCCCCCTCCACAATACATCTAGGACCTTTCACAGCTGATTACTGTAATGTCAGCTTAATGCGGCATTGACATACAACTGAGAACTTGAAAAACATTTTAACACTGGAATGGAAAATTTGCTAGCAGCAGATATGTTAATTACCAAAGGTGGTCTGCTTTGGTTAATAGCAAATCCAAAAGTCCCCTAAGCTTGTCCCTCTGCATCAATTTTTTTGGGAGATTTGCTTGAAAAACAATTTTAAAGCCAGAAAAGCTTCTTGCCCAGAAAGACATGCTGCTGCTGCTAACCAGTTTTTGCCTGGAAGTCCAGATGGATCATATGGGCACTAATTTCACAGGACTGAAGAGACCTTTTGTGCTTATTTTTCCACACAAACATGAATATAATTCGAAGGGAAGGCTCAAACTGTGGAATTTAATCACTTGAGCTGAACAAGAGAATGTTTTATTTGGTAATAATAGGTGTAGTCCCTTGGAATAAATTGAAACCGAGAAAAAATGATGCCTAGAAGACAAAGAAAACAGAAAATGTACTTTTTGTTCTAAATTGTCATGTTGTACTTTCACTTTTTCAAAAGGGCTTTTCCCCTTTTGAAAAGGGCTTTTCTTTTTAGTTATACTTATCTTCAATCTGGGGGGCAAAATTGAAGAAAATGTACCCATTGTTATTTTTTGCTCCCCCTGTAAACAGATTCTTACAAAATTAAGGTAACGTGGAATTCCTACAAACAATCTGTGATCAAGTTATCAGCTTCCATGTTGCTGTTTGCTCTTATGCCTTTGAAATTCTTCCTGAAATGAATGCAAATCTGTGGAGATTTCTATGTGTCACCCTCATCCAGAAATAAAAATCAGATGCAAAATCATACAAGTCAGTTTCACTCCCTGTGATGATGGAAATAATATGTTTGATTTATAGCTGTAACTGGATATGTGTAAGTATAAAGATGCTTTGGAACCTGGAAAAAAAGAAAAAAATCATGCTTGAATTAAATGCCAAATAACCTGAATACATCCAGGTAAGTATTACTATATAATAGATAAAGAGTCAGTTGATCAGAGAATCACAGAAGGATAGGGGCTGGAAGGACCTCGAAAGATCATCCACTCCAACCACCCTGCGAGAGCAGGATCACCTATACCAGATCACACAGGAATGAATCCACATGGGTCTTGAATATCTCCAAGAGGGAAACTCTGCAACCCTCCTGGGCTGCCTGTTCCAGTGTTCCAGCACTCTCACAGCAGAAAAATTCTTCCTCATGTTTCCATGGAACCTCCTATGCTTCAGCTTCCACCCATTGCCCCTTAGTCTCCTCCTCTCCAAACTAAAGAGTCCCAGCTCCCTCAGTCTCTCTTCATAAGGAAGATGTTCCACTCCTTTCATCATTTTTGTGTCTCTCTGCTGGACTCTTTCAAGCAGTTCCTTGAGGTCCTGCTTGACCTATGGGGCCCAGAGCTGGACACAATACTCCAGATGCAGTGTCAGCAGGGAAGAGTAGAGGGGGAGGAGAACCTCCCTTTGACTTACTAACCACACCCATTCTAACACACCCCAGAATGGATTTGGCCTTCTTGGCCACAAGAACACATTGCTGGCTCATGGGCAACCTTTCATCCACTAGGACCCCCAGGTCCCTTTCCCTGCTTTCCAGGCTGGTTAGTCCCCAACCTATAATGATCCATGGTTCTTTCCCAGGTTCAAGACTCTACCCTTGCCCTTGTTGAATTTCATTCAATTTCTCCCTGCCCAACTCTCCAGCCTGGCTAAGTCTTGCTGAATGGCAGCACAACCCTCGGTGTGTCAGCCACTCTGCCAAGTTTTGTGTTGTCAGCAAACTTGCTGACAGTGCACTCTATGCCCACATTCAGGTTGTTGATAAATACATTGAATAGTACTGGTCCCAGTACTGACCCCTGAGGGACTCCACTAGACACAGGCATCCAACTAGACTCCATCCCACAGTCCACAATTCTCTAACTTGTTTCCTTCAACCAGTTCACATCCACCTCACTACCTGATCATCCAGACCTCACTTCCTCAGTGTAGCTGCAAGGAAGCTGTGGGAGACAGTGTCAAATCCTTCACTGAAAATCAAGATAAACCACATCCACTGCTCTACCATCATCTGTCCACCTGTTTATGTCCTTATAAAAGGCTATCAGGTTGGTCAAACATGACTTCCCTTTAGTAAAACCATGCTGACTGCTCCTAATGACCCTCTTGTCCTTGATATGCCTGAGGACAGTGCTGAGTATAAGTTGCTCCATTACCTTTCCAGGCATGGAGGTGAGGCTGAACAGTCTATAGCTACCTGGGTCCTCCTCCTTTAACCGTTTTGAAGACTGGAGTGACATTTGCCTCCCTCCAGTCCCCAGGCACCTCTCCTGTCCACCATGACTTGCCAAAGATGCTAGAGAGTCATCCGGCAATGACCTCTGCCAGCTCCCTCAACACCTGAGGGTTTATGCCATCAGGACCCATGGATTTATGGATGCCCATATTACTTAACTGTTCCCTAACCCAGTCCTCATCAACTCAGTCCTGATCAACCAAAGAAAACTCCTTTGTCATGTCTTCCTCTGGGGCCGCAGGGGTCTGGGTCTCCCGAGGACAGTCTGCAGCAGTATAGATGGAGACAAAGGCGGCATTTAGTAACTTTACCTTCTTTGTATCCTCAGATGTTAAAACTAATTTGAAGCATGCATAATTTCTGGAAAAGAAATAAGGGACTCAATTTAGGATGTAGTAAACTCAAGCTGAGTATTGCAGATATTAGTATGCAGAAATGGACTAGAGAATGAGTTAGGAAATGGACGTTGTAGAACAATTTGGAATTGGCAACAGGTTTAAAAATTAGTTGGATTAAACCAACTCCATTCCTCCTTCAAAGGGACTCCATATATATAATCTTAAGCGTGTATTCAAGTGCTTTGTTGAATCAGGTCAGTCTTCAGTCCGTGCAGTCTTGCCTCATTAAAAGGGACATGACTAATTAGTAAAGGAGCAATGGATGTCAACAGGAAGAATATTTTTCTGCCGTGTTTGTCCCTTTAATATAGACAGAGAGCAGAGAAAGAGCTTTTTCATTCCCCTTAATTGCCCACTGGTGATTAATTAATAATGATATTTACTCACCTCTCCCTGCTTGAGCAGTATTTCAGAAATGGTGGTTTGGAAAATCAGGCTTTCTTGTTAAAGAACAAATATTTGTGCCTCATTACTTTTTTCTATTTTTTTCCCCCTGTTTGTTTACTTTACCTGTCACCACAGACCATATGACTACTAAACCATAGCATCAAGTGCCACATCAAATCCCCTCTTGAACACCTCCACCTCCATCACCTCCCTGGGCAACACATTCCAATGGCTAATGACTCTCTCAGTGAAGAACTTTCTCCTCACCTCGAGCCTAAACTTCCCCTGGTGCAGCTTGATACTGTGTCCTCTTGTTCTGGTGCTGGTTGCCTGGGAGATGAGACCAACCCCCTCCTGGCTACAACCACCCTTCAGGTAGTTGTAGACAGCAAGAAGGTCTCTCCTGAGCCTCCTCTTCTCCAGGCTAAACAACCCCAGCTCCCTCAGCGTCTCCTCACAGGGCTTGTGCTCAAGGCCTCTCCCCAGCCTTGTTGCCCTTCTCTGGACACGTTCAAGAGTCTCAATGTCCTTCTTAAATTGAGGGGCCCAGAACTGGACATAGTTCTCAAGGTGTGGCCTAACCAGTGTTGAGTACAGGGTCACAATGACTTCCCTGCTCCTGCTGGCCACACTATTCTTGATGCAGGCCAGGATGCCATTGGCCTTCTTGGCCACCTGGGCACACTGCTGGCTCATGTTCAGACAGCTATCAATTAGTACCCCCAGGTCCCTTTCTGTTTGGCAGCTCTCCAGCCACTCTGACCCCAGCCTGTAGCTCTGCATGGGGTTATTGTGGCCAATGTGCAGCAGCCAGCACTTGGACTTGTTGAATGCCATTACGTTGGACTCTGCCCATCTGTCCAGCCAGTCGAGGTCCCTCTGCAGAGCCCTTCTACCCGCTAACAGATCAACATCTGCTCCCAACTTGGTGTCATCTGCAAATTTGCTGATGACTGACTCAATCCCCTCATCCAGATCATAACCTGATTCCAGCCTGGAGCAGACATTCCTGTTGATTTTACATTCCTATCTGTTGGCAGTGGTGAATTTGACAAGAGTATGCACTGAGTTGTTTCCAGAGGTCACAGTAGGCAGATCAAGAAAGTGCTGTAGCACAGATTTCCTCTCTTTTTTCTGAGCCAACTCTTTGCCAGGCTTAGTCCAAAATCATGGATTCACAAGCTCATCAGGAAAGAGGGAGTGTCACTGTAAATTCAGAAACAGAGTGTGGTGCCATGTGATGCCAAGACTCATGGAAGCATGACAAATTTTGCATGACTGTACAGAGAGCTAAGATGTTCCATAATAAACTGAGGTTCCCTTTCAGCATACAGTTAATTTTTCTGTCAAAATGTTAATTCTGGGCAACTAAACTGAACAGTTTGTGCCCCAGCATTACAAGCACCTGCATTTTATAAAGTATTTAGAAATAAAAATAGTAGCAATGTCAATACTAGCATGACAAATTCAAAGATCAGTTATGTGAGTGCTAAATTAAATCCTTACAAAATGCATTGAGTAATTAGGTGTATCTGTTATCAATATTGTTTCCCTCCTTTTCTTTCCTTTCCCTGTCCTTGTGTTAATACTGCAAATTATAATACAATAATACAATACAATACAATAAACCAGGTTGGAAGAGACCTCCAAGATCATCACATCCAACCTATCAACCAATCCAACCCACCCGAACAACTAGATCATGGCACCAAGCAAAATTGAGCAAATAAAGGAAGTCAAAAGCATTCTGCTTCTGTTTGGATACACCAGTCTGACAAGGGTACCTTGAAATTGCATCAGAATGCTTATTGTGGTTGCTAAAGCACACACAAAAATCTCCAGATCCTGTAATCTGAGATTATACAGGAATCTGCACATGGGAACATTGTACACATATATGTACAATCCCAAGCACCTCAGGCACTGATATAGCCTGGGCAGTGACTGGCTTGAGAGCAGCCCTGAATAAAAGGACTTAGGGGTGCTGGTGGATGAGAAGCTCCACATTAGCTGCCAGTGTGCACTTGCAGCCCAGAAAGTCAAACATATCCTGGGTTGCATCAAGAGAAGTGTTGAGGGAGGTGATTCTCCCCCTCTACACCACTCGTGTGAGACTTCACCTGGAGAACTGTGTTCAGTTCTGGAGCACCTATAACAAGAGTCTATGGACATGCTGAAACATGTCCAGAGAAGGACCTTGAGGAGGATCAAAGGGCTGGAGCTCCTCTCCTATTAGGACAGCCTGAGAGAGTTGGGGTTGTTCAGTTTGGAGAAGAGAAAGCTCCAAGGAGACTTTCCAGTATCTGAAGGGGGCCTACAAGAAAGCTGGGGAGGGACTTTTTAAGGTGTCAGGGAGTGATAGGACTAGGGGGAATGGATCCAAGCTGGAGGAGGGGAGATTTAGATTAAACATTAGGAAAAGTTCTTCACCATGAGGGTTGTGGGACACTGGAGCAGGTTGGTGGAGGAAGCCCCATCCCTGATAGTTATTAAGGCCAGGCTGGATGTGGTTCTGAGCAACTTGATCTAGTGGAAAGTGTCCCTGACCATGTCAGGGAGCTTGGAACTAGATGATCCTTGAGGTCCATTCCAACCCTGACAATTCTGTGATTCTACATATATATATGTGTGTGTGTGTGTATACACAGACTAGAATGATTCTGGATCTTTGTGTGTCCTTCTTTACTATAACTAATACGACATCATTTTAAGGTAAATGGCTGAACAGCTCCTTAGTCTGCTGACTGCAAGTTTTTGGACCTGTTTTTCTCCAACCAAGTAGTGTAGATTGTTACTTCAAAGCTGACTGAAATGCGATTGAAAAGTGCTGAGATATGATAAAGTAGCACTATGAACCACTTTGCAGTCATTTTACAGAACCTTAAGTGATGAGCACTGGCAAAAGAAAATTTTTTGTCAGTTTGGCAGGTATTTCTAGGCTTTGATATTCATTTTTTATAGCATTTTAGCTCCTTGCTCATTTGAAAGTCTATTTGCTTTTCTCCCTTAAAATTTTCTTCTTCCTTTCTGTTTGCCATGTGTTTCCTACAAAACTGATTTCTGAAATCCTGAAACAATAACCCAAGACTTGCACAATCAAAAGATGTAGGAAGAACTGTTACAGCACTGGTTAGGTCACACTTTGAGTACTGTGTCCAGTTCTGGGCCCCTCAGTTTAGGAAGGACATCGAGACACTTGAACGTGTCCAGAGAAGGGCAACAAGGCTGGGGAGAGGCCTTGAGCACAAGCCCTATGAGGAGAGGCTGAGGGAGCTGGGGTTGTTTAGCCTGGAGAAGAGGAGGCTCAGGGGAGACCTTCTTGCTGTCTACAACTACCTGAAAGGTGGTTGTAGCCAGGAGGTGATTGGTCTCTTCTCTCTAGCAACCAGCACCAGAACAAGAGGACACAGTCTCAAGCTGCACCAGTGGAAGTTTAGGCTCGAGGTGAGGAGAAAGTCTTCACTGAGAGAGTTATTGGCCATTGGAATGGGCTGCCCGGGAGGTGGTGGAGTCACCATCCCTGGAGGGGTTCAAGAGGGGACTGGATGTGGCACTTGGTGCCGTGGTCTAGTCATAAGGTCTGGGGTGACAGGTTGGACTCGATGATCTTTGAGGTCTCTTCCAACCTTGGTGATTCTGTGATTCTGATTTCTGTCCAGTACCATTTTCTTACTGTTTTCATTAGGGGAAAAAAGGAAAAAAAAAGTAAAATAACTTAATGCAGGTAAACCAAATGGTTTCAAGAACTTCCAAGTCATGTAATTTTATATTTTTCTTTCACATGAACCTATTTCAAAGTCTTTGTCTGAATTTCAGTACTCAGGGATATGCAGGCTGTGCTGAAAAGTGCAGCTAGTGGCTGGCTAAGTATATGGAAGTGTACTGGTTGTCCTTTTTCTTTAAATAAAATGCTGCCTTAATTGGCAGGTTCTATTGGATGCAATGTTCCTATCCCTTTATGGTCTTTCTTCTAACTCATTTTTAGAGCCATATGAACTGGTTCTGATAGTCAGATATTTCAGGTATTTGCATAACATATGCAATAACATGCTTCATTTACTTCAGCTTCTGTTTCATCCCTTTCTAAGTATCAGAGACTGAATACAGAATGCAGAATTAGCCAGGTTGGAAAAGACCTTTGAGATCCAACCGACCACCCAACACCATCTAATCAGCTAAACCATGGTACTAAGTCCCTCTTCCAGGTGACTCCACCACTTCCCTGGGCAGCCCATTCCAATGGCCAATCACTCTTTCTGTGAAGAATGTGTTCCTAACATCCAGCCTAAACCTCCCCTGGCACAGCTTGAGACTGTGTCCTCTTGTTCTGTCACTGGTTGCCTGGGAGAAGAGACCAATCCCCTACCTGGCTACAACCTCCCTTCAGGTAGCTGTAGAGAGCAATAAGGTCTCCCCTGAGCCTCCTCTTCTGCAGGCTAAGCAACCCCAGCTCCCTCAGCCACTCCTCATAGGGCTTGTGCTCCAGGCCCCTCACCACCCTCACCCTCACTGGATATGTTAAGGAAAAGTTAACTTGCTTCCTGGAACTTTCTGTGTCTATCTAAGTAAAATAAGTGTGTAACACACTAGGAGGGTCCTTTGTGCCATAAAGTTTTTAAACTATGAATCATGTTTCCTGCCTTCTTTTATAGTACCATCTTCAAAGGAGTAGTTTCTTTTGATTATCATTGACATGCCCTATGACAAGAAACTAATTACTCAAAGAAAAGGAGGGAGTAAACTCAAAAGGATATTTCACAGAAATCACTTGAACTATTTAAATGCAAGCAGCATTATATTGCTTCCCCTGAGTTTGGGTGCCTGAGTGCATAAAAATCCAAGCTTTTCTTATCTCATACTTCAGTTCATGTCTCTGAGGCATTTACACTGGGTCTCTAAGGGGTTATATGTCACATTTGCAGTTGAGAAAAAAACAGAATTTAATTGAACTGCTAGTAATCCTCAGAGAAAGTGACCATTCTACATGAGGTAAAGATTATCAGAGAGCTATTCATTAACGTCAAGGATCAGCAAAGCATTTAAACTTATGCTTAAGTGCACCACTGTTCTGTAAAGCACTCCTGTCATTTAGACCTATGTCTAAAGTTAAAAGCTTAAGGGCCTTATTGAATATGTGGTTCCTCCTAAATCAATGGCTGTGGTGTCTGAAAAGGTTTTCACCTCAAATATTTGTGAAAGGTGAGGCTAACCTTTCTAGTTTGTTGGTCATTACTGTGTGGTCTGCAAAAGGAATCTTAATTCAATAATCTTTTATTCTCAAAAATACTCTTTCATACTCTTCATCAACTGCAAAATAAAAATACATCAAGGCTTTCAATCTCTGCCTTTTTCATTGCTGCCCCTCAAAACTCCTGAATTTATCTGATACTGAAGTGGAATGGGCTGACTAATACCCTTCAGAATAAAGGCTACTCCTTCAAAGTAGCTAAACAAAGCCCAACTCAGTAATTTTATATTTCAGATTTTTCTCATACAACATCCAACCATCATTTAAAATTAACTGAATTAAATAATCACTGTGATCACTTGTCTTGATCCAGAGGGAGAGAGACTCAGTTCTTTTTTGAACACTTCCATTGTGAAATTAAGGCACAAACAAGGCCAAATATCAAAAGTGAGGCCATTTATTAAAGAACAAAGTGGATGGAACAGAAGAAGGGGAAAATGGAGAAAGAGAGCGAGCAGGAGAGGAATTATATTACCACCACCCCCCCATCCCCACTCCCCAAGATGCTTTCTTTGGCTGGAGGAGGTCCAAGGAAGGGTGCTGTGGCCTTGGCTTGAAAGAGAGGAGGGAGTGAGAAAGATATCCTTGTTGGCTTGTGCTGTCCTCCCTGGACAAAGGGATGGAGAGATCCCAAAGTCCAAGTCCTTTTCAGTTTGTGTCATCTGGTGATGTGTCTAGTGTATGTTGTCTTCACTGGAGTTCTTCTGTCTTCTCCAGGAGCTGTTGTTTTCTTCTTACAGCAGGCAAAACATAGGGCACGGCTTTCTTTGTGGCAGTGATGGTGAAGAGATGGTGATGGGCTACTGCATCCAGTCTGGATGTTCTTGGTGATGTTTTTTTCCCCCCCTCTACAGCAGCCGTTGCTCAGGTCTTTTCATACAGTTCTTGTAATAGCAACTTCCTCCTGGCCTCACATCCTTACTCCAGGTGTTGCCCCGAGGGAATCTTCTTGTGTATTCCTTTTTGCTTGCAGGGAGAGTGGATCTCAAGCAACTACTGTCTGGTGAGCAGATGTGATTTTATCTTTGCTGATTTACATGTAAAAGAGAGACAAGATTTAGCCTCACACATGCTCCACCATGTATTTTATTTAAATTAATTTATACAAGCCAATGAATTTGTACAAAGAGCAGAATTCATGGAAACAGCTTTATGACACCTGCTTCTTTTAAGTGTCATCAAAGCCAATAGAATGTGAACCTGTTGGAATTTGAGGCCTGTGAAGTGTAAGAACCAGGTGAACACTTGAAAACCAAGGAACAGTCTCTTCTGACAATAGGTTTGCTGGGCATAAAATGTGTTTTAGAGAACAGCATTGGTCAAAATGTAATGGGTGAGAAAATAAGTCATGAAAAGTCATTACAAAGTTTACTCATGACAGATAATACTAAGTAGACAAATCTATAACTAAGTCAAACCCAGGTGTGATATAGGGCACATTTTTGCATACAATTTTCTCTTTTTTTGCCATCCTAACTGCCTGCTCTAGCTATGCTTTGTGTTTCTAAGTATGGGGGTAGCACACAGAAATGTGCTGTGAAGAGCCAGCATGAGGGTTTTTTTGGAGAGGACAATGGCTACACTTTCCCAAAGTAGGATGAGTTTCTGAATTTGGAAGAAGAATCCAAGGAAAAGGAGGGGTCAGGCAACAATGGGGTAAGCCTGAGAGGCTCTTCAGAAGAGCATGGATTAAACTTGGAGGCAAGCCTCACAGGTAATAATAAAGAAAGAATGTTTTTCTAAGTATGAAAAAAAAGAATACCCTATTGTAGGATGCCATTAGAAAGTACTTGAAAAGAGGCCAAGACTGGAGGAATGAAGGTGCCTTACTTGCTAAGATCTGTTAGATACAAGTGGATCCTACAAAAAATGTTTAATGCATGATGTTTTGTGTGTGTGTGTGTGTGTGTGCATGTTCACAATAAAGACTTCCTGAAATGCATCAGAGATCTTCAGATATATGAAAACTTTGATTCTTCAGCGTTAGGACTGACTTGCACATCCTTTACATCACATCAAGCAAGCAACCTGAAAGAATCGATTTCATGTAGGAAGAGTAGATAGTGATATTGCTTGTATTTTACAGAGGATGTCAGAAGTATTGCTTCTTAATCACTGAAAAGGAAATCATATCATCCATGCACTGCCTGACATTTTTTGAATTATTGGATGAAAGGAAATACTAGAAAAAATTTACTGACATAAAGCATTACTGGGCTTTATCTGTAAATCTAGCCATCTGCTTGACACTCATTCTCACTTCTCTTCTGACTATTTTGTATTCAGCTTTATCCTCTTTATGAAAAATAACACCACCAAACAAAAAAAAACCCCAAACCCCAAAACATAAAGAACCTGAAATATGTCATGAAGTAGTTTCCAGACAGTGCTTAATGTGATTCAGCCATTAAACTACCTCCTATTCCTACATGTGCTTCTGTGACTTGCTGGCAGTCAAAGGCATTTACAAATCTTTCTGAATTCCTGAAATAAGTGGAGTAATTTCTCGATTCAGGTTGCTAGCTGATACTCTCCTTGAATTCAGCAAACAAACCCAAACCTCCTTTAAAACAAACACTGACTGGTTTCAGTTCAACTCAAAACAATGAGCCCATGCTCTGTATTTTCCCATTGAATTACAGGTGAGGATTCAGGAAGGAAGAACCCTGAGTCCTGGCCTTCTTCAGCCTCCAGGAACTCTAATCACAACTCTCACATGGCCTAGGTACCACATAGAAAATTAGACTCTGTGAATATATTATCAGAATAGAATAGAATAGAATAGAATAGAATAGAATAGAATAGACCAGGTTGGAAGAGACCTTCAAGATCACCGCATCCAACCCATCATCCAATACCGCCTAATCAACTAAACCATGCAGCCAAGCACCCTATCAAGTCTCCTCCTAAACACCTCCAATGATGGTGACTCCACCACTCCACCACACAATGAGCAATCACTCTCTGTGAAGAATTTCTTCCTAACATCCAGTCCAAGTCTCCCCTGGTGCAGCTTGGACTGCCTCACAGCATCACAGTATCACAGTATCACACCAGTATCACTAAGGTTGGAAGAGACCTCAAAGATCATTCGAGTCCAACCTGTCACTACAGACCCCATGACTAGACCATGGCACCAAGTGCCACGTCCAATCCCCTCTTGAACACCTCCAGGGATGGTGACTCCACAACCTCCCTGGGGCAGCACATTCCAATGGCTAATGACTCTCAGTCAGAAGAAGAACTTTCTCTCACCTTGAGCCTAAAACTTCCCTGTTGCAGCTTGAGACTGTGTCCCCTTGTTCTGGTGCTGGTTGCTAGAGAGAAAGAGGCCAACCCCTTCCTGGCTGCACACCCTTCAGGTAGTTGTAGAGAGAGCAATGAGGTCTCCCCTGAGCCTCCTCTTCTCCAGGCTAAACAATCCCAGCTCCCTCAGCCTCTCTATAGGGCTTGTGCTCAAGGCCTTCCCCAGCCTTGTTGCCCTTCTCTGGACACGTTCAGGTGTCTCGATGTCCTTAAACTGAGGTGCCCAGAACTGGACACAGTACTCAAGGTGTGACCTAACCAATGCAGAGACAGGGGCACAGTGACCTCCCTGCTCCTGCTGGCCACACTATTCCTAATGCAGGCCAGGAT